>VDFB02105785.1:287098487-287256775 GCA_007258455.2 Sequoia sempervirens | reverse complement strand
ATTTCCCACTACTCGTGGGAGTTCCAATGGCTCAAGAGAAGATGTGAATAACCACTCAAGCATATCTATCCCAGATTACTTGGAATAGAAAAAGATTCAAAAGCTCCTATTGCTTGGATTTCAAGGCTCTAGTACCAATACCATTTTTAAACAGGTAAATTCCTAGTACTTGAAGAATCTGATTTCCATGACACTTTGATTCATTGATCTCCATTGATTTTATAACTATTGGGGGCATTTTTCCTAATGATAATCTTGAAACACTACAAAATGAAATTTGAATTGCAATGGGTAATCTTTATATTAGTTATATTTATTTACTTGGAAAATCTTAATAGAAATCAAGCTTTTCTTCTAACTTTAAATTTTATCTTCCTCATCAGATTTCAAGTTGTGTCCTTTAAGAAATGGAGGACTTTGGAGGCACAACTTGAAAAATGAATTTATGATAAAGAAATTTCAAAGAAAAAGAAAATTATAAGACTGGACTCAAACATATATTTCAACCACCAAAGTTATAGAATTTGGTGAAATTAGCAAATTTAAAAGCTAAATGCTCAAAGGTACCATATAGATTGGTTTTGCAACATGATTCCCCTATGTGGAAAGTTGAACATTCATTAGTCTTGTGGCTTTTAATTCCTGTTGGAAAAAGAGGACATATTGTAAGGCTTTTAAACACTGTTTAGAAATTATGTTATTCAGTAAAAGTAAATTGGTTGATTGTTGTTATCCTTCAACCTATTACATATGGTGATACTTAGTATGTTTGAAGTTTGGCCCCTTTTTTGTCACCATTACTCACTGAGACTCTTGCTCCTAGTTCCAACTTGCCTTCTGAGGTACCTAAGATTGGTTGACACTATGCCAATTCCCACTTTCCAATCTAATTATTGTCTAGAATGATGTTTATTTTTTGAAAGTAGTATAGGTTTAGCTTGAAGTATAGCAAATCCCAACATTAGTTGATACTTGATTCCAACCATTGCATCTACTCACTGAAGTATAGTATATATGGATTGTTTGCAATGGAATGTGGTATGCATAGCTAATCGGTTTTCCATTGCTAGATAATTATGTGATTTAGGCCCAACCTCTTTTGTTAAACAATGTACACCATGTAGTGAAGATGAAAATAATTTTTTCCTTTTTTGTGTTCTTGCATGCAATGTGATGATTCTATTTGCAGTGTATTTCATGGGGCTTCATTTTCCATATCATATGTATTTCATTGTGTTCAGTATAGTATCCTTTCTATATGAGAGCTCTAATGTCCCTTGTGAAGCTAGCTAATTTCCCATTCATTGGTGCTATTTTCTTTGTGTTTTCTAAGTGGGACCAAAGGATTTTGGATTTGGTCTCAACATGAAGGAATTCAATGCCTTTTGTCTAAAAAGATTTGATCATCTCTACTTTTATGCTCATGGCCTCAACCGTTTTGTTTGTATAGTTATTTGGCCCTATGGAAAACCAAAGCTTCATCATCCCTTTACTATCTGTGCAGAAATTTGTTACTTCAAGACCAAGATCACCTTCAAAGCACCATCTGAAGTGAATTTTTAGAAACCTCTAGGGTGTGGGATTCACATTGTTGGGGAATTTTGAATTTAGTAGCTTATCATTATGAACTTCTTATGCTTTTCTTACTAAATATTTGACGTATTTTGATTCATTATCCTCATTCTGAATTAGCTTTGGCTGCCTTGAAGTTGCATAATCATATGTTTGTTGTTTCTGTATTGGATAGTTGAAACTGATCTTCATGGTCATCTGTGTAGCATCTCATGAATCACTTGGCTATATTTCTTAGTTATTGAATATTTATAATTCACTGAAGTGAATGAAATCGTAAGAAATAGGTGAGTGAAATTTTAGCTGATCTCTATTTTGGATATTGACAGGCAAAATTCCTCTACAAAGATGACAAATTTTCTCAGAAGGAGCTGCAAAGAATCAAGCTAATGATATAGAGCAACTTATACAAGTACCTCAACATATTACTTGAGGGGTTGAGGAGGGAACCTTGATGAATTTGAAAGGTCATGAAGTACATGAACAAATCTCTCCTGCATGTATTCTTGTTGGAAATAAATGATTGGAGATTCTCACATAATGGAGGGGATTTATTTATTTTTTTGCACAATAAAAATTGATACAGAATATATTTGTAATTTACTATATTATATGTTTTTCCCCGGCGGATTCACTGTAGGTTATATTCAATTCAATTTTTTTTGCACTCTTTTGCATTGGTGAAATCCTTTCCTTTTCAAATTTAGAATAGGAAATTTTGTTTTCTTGCATTTAATAGGTAGAAGGGAAATATAGTTGAATTGAGAGTTATCTATTATTTAGATAATATAAGTATGCATTGCATAGTCTTTTATACCATAACCTTCATTATCACTTTTGGCATCCTGGGTTCAGACAATGTTGAAATTGAGAACAATTGGATTTGTAATAACATCTGCAACATAACACTGATCATTGAATGATAGGTTGGTTTATGTGATTGGAAACATTCTATTGCCATGATGCACTTCTATCCTCCTACTATAGTCTTTAGTGAATTATTTGATAGTTTGATACACTTCCATGGCTTAATAGTGTTCTTTTTGTTTATTTCAATTAATGAACATGTTCTATAGGGTTCCAGATCCATTAGTTCCTACAGATACAGAAATAGGCTTTCTTCTTGAAAATATTCCTTTAAGAAGACATCCTTCATGCAAGTTCTCTTATGTCATTTTTGCTCTCTGAAGCATTGCAATAAATGAGCATGTTATGCAACCAATGGTCTTTGCTAGTCTTCTTTTAGGATAATATTTATGAGCACCAGCAAATTTCTATATAAACAGTATCCTTATATTCTTAATGTTCTATAATTCTATTTGACCAACTAGAATTGTTGCATTTTCAACTTGGTTTAATTGTTCAACTTGTATTTGGAATTGTGTAGTTAGCTTTCTGCTTTCATGATATGGTCTCAACACCTGATTGGGTGAGAATGTTATCACATTTATTCTTTTAAACTTTGTATTTTTTGACTTATACCTATATTGTGGCCCAACAAAATCCTCTTCTACCCTATATGCATACTAGCGATGGACTGCATGGTGTGATAAAAAATGTTGATTTTTTCTGGCATCTCCTCATGTTTCATTTCTTGATAGAGAGCTTCTAAAATATGTGCAAGATTTTCTTCAATCTCAACAATCAATGTTGAAATAAAATGGAAGCATTTCTCTTGCAAATAAGGTACTAAATCATTTATCCTTGAAGGAGATTTATGTGCATGAAGAAAACTGAGGAGGTTTTCCAGAATATTCTTGGACCCCTCATCTATGGTATCTTTTATTTGACTAACCTCAGTTCCAAAATAAGCGTTAAGGCAACCAAACTAGTCTTCATCATTTGTCATCATAAAGCTAAAACTCAACCCAGGTAAATTGACACTTTTTAGGTCCCCTCTCTTGACAAGCCAGACTCACTAGTAGTTAATTTGTGCAAATGGGTTTCAACATCTTTGTAACTTTCCAGAGATGTAGCTATGGCTTCAAGGCATTTACCAATCTTAACTCTCTTAGGCAGATTTGCAAATCCATTAGCTATTATTTGTTTCATCCTACTAACAAACATGATTTCAAAAATTTCATCCCACAAACGCTTTGAGTGCTTCAAAACAATCTCACACATGCATTGCCATGGAAAATCAACATTTGAACCAAAAACCATTTTTAGCCACTCCGAGCTCCTTTCAAATGCATCCAGAATGTCCAATGTTTCTTTGATCAATGTCTCATTCTCTACAAGTTCCTTTCCACTTTTCACAAGATCAAGCAAATAATTTCCCCCAAGCCTATCTGCAGAGAGAATATCATCTGCACATATCTTAAGCCACGCTAAGCAAGACTCTAATATAAATTCACTTAGCAAAATCATCATGGTAGCTTGTAGCTTTTCTCTATGAGATTTCCACAACTGCACCTCATTGTCTAGATTTGGAATCTCACCAAACAATTGTGATCTAGGTGGCACTACCAACACAGTCTTATAAAAAAGAGGCAAATCATTTAGAACCTCCAAGAAGAGTTCCCTAGCCTGACATAGCATTACCTGTATGACTATTAACACATTATAGAAAATGGAACTGACTTCCCCCACCTTATCAGTCTGTTGACCAAACATGTCTTCCGATTCCAACAATGCGTCGACGGTTCTATTTTTTCATCAGTGTGAGAATCTTCTATCAGTGGGACAAGGTCACTTCTTCCCACGATGGTCCAATGGAGATGTTGAAGCTTTCTCGATTATAGTGGAAGACAATGTTGGTGAATTTATACTCCATCATGAGTATTTATGTTGAAGATGCAGTATGTGGAAGATTATCATAACCTTAGCTTCACTATCCCAATACGCGAACCTCTTCTACCCTAGTATTTTATTCGTGTTGTCTCTAACAAATGGTTGGGATCATAGACTATTTTGCAGTTTCATTTAGACATCTTATCCTGCCAGAAAAATATCCACCCCCAACTGAATTACTAGATTTGTAGCCACTTCCTGTATCTACATTAAGAATGGTTTTTCCCATCTTTGGAAAACGAATGAGCTCTCTAATCTCCTAGGCTGAAAGATCATAATACCAATCCCAAGCTAAATATTTCTTCTCAATTTTAGTCAATATTTCATTTGGAATGCCTTTAAATTGTCAGAGTTGAGTTTGAACACTCCACATGTGCTTTCCAACCATCTTGCACAGGTTAAGTGCCTTCTCTGTTAACTGAGCCCATCCTCTTTTTATGACAATCTCAAAAAGTGCTCTAAGGAGGCAACTTGCACTCTACAACACATAACCAAAGGGGAAAAAATCTATTTAGAACTACATAGCATGCATCATCCAACAACTTCCATAAAAAATTGTAAATTCCTTCTGTCCAACAAAGGTGAATGATTTGGAGAAGATAAGAATTAAGGATGGTTTGTATGGTTAGAAACAGAAGTAGAAGGGTGGACATGCATAACATCGTCATGGCTAAATTTAGAATTTCGTGGACAACACAAAATTCTTAGGTCACCCACTTATAAAAAGGAAGAAAATGGTTATCATTTGCATTACAAATGATACAAAATTTAAGTCGCCCACTTATAAATTGATAAAATGGTTATGATTTGTGCTACACAGGTTTTCAATATAAATACATACCTGAGTAATAAACACCATATCAGACGTGAGGGAGAGACCTTCAAGCTTAAGTTGTGAAATGTAAGCCTAGAGAAAAACATTGATCTTGGCACTTGGATCCTCCAAACTCTCCTTCACTGGAATAAGAACACAGTCTAAGAGCTTTGCAAGTTCCGTCTTCTCTTCTTCTCTTATTGTCACATATTTAAACTCTTCACTTAATGAAAAAAATCGGCATAGCTCAATATCACCCATTGTTGGCTTCAAGTGCTCATTATAAGTAGCCATTATCCCATGAGTGATGTAGTAATAATAGGCTATCTGTCCTAGATCATTAACCTGGAAATATCCACTTTTCCAATCATATTTCACCAAATTACTTTTGTCCAAGATACTTGCAGCTGAATGTATCTGTTAACATAAAGAGTTCAATTATCAGAAGCACTAACAAGTACCATTAAAGTAAAATGAAAGGGTTATACTTGTCTAATAATACCATAGTAAAATTACTATGTACTAAATTGAAAATCATAGCTATGCTTACAAAGTCTGCCCTTCTCGCTTCTAAGGTATTGTCTTTCTATAAAGCATCAGTGGATAGACCATATAGAACTGGGTTTCGTAGCATGCAGATGAAAAGATAAGTGTATCCCAACCATGTGCATGCCTCCCTTTCATTTTGAACTATACCTAGGATAATTTTTGCATTTCAATGATTTGCTAATTTTGAGATAAATTGGCTCTCAATTGGTAATTGTTGATTCATAAGGGACAAATAATATTGTAGCTCACTATGACCTATTAATATTATTCCTTCTCCATTGGAATCATACTATGGCCTTCCATATATTGATCTACCAAAAAAGTTCTCTATTGTTAGCATGGGCATCTCCAACATGGAGCCTTTTTCAAAGGGATGCTAAGGTGTATGATCCTTATTGGGATAGAGGTGCAACAAGTCTGTGTTAGGGTCCCTGTTTGGCAATAGACATTGTGGCTACTTGGCACAATCTAGTGTATTGTAGCATATTAGTAGATCGAGCTACCAATCTCCTCAACCATCTATTGAAGGTGTCAATCTTGAGAGGAGAAAATTGTGGCCATTGATGGAAAATAGGAGGTTAGGTGCATATGATATGTCCATGTGGCATGAACTAGTGGATTTCAGTGATGTTTTCACTTTGATGAATAAAACCACTCAACACTTTAGCCATCCACCAATCAGTCGTAATAACTAATATTTGGGGCAAATTGATCTGCACTTTCAATGTTGATTGATGTTTAAGTAGAGCCTATAGATATCAAACAGTTTTATCAAATGGTTTTGGTGAAACCATGTGGTGTGATCTAATGAACTTTGGTGGATGTAGGTACTTTGATAAATCATATCATTCAACACTTTAGTAGTCTACTAATTTTCTAAAGTTGTTGATCTTCAAGGTGAATCAAATGGTATATAGTCAAGTGCAAAAACATAAGTTTACACGACATGTCTTGGTTGGATTTTGAAGTCAAATATGTTCAAGTAATTTTGGGTTGAAGAGAAGATCTCCCTTGACCTTTAATATTGACGTAAAATTGATCTAGACCATTAATTGAGTGGGGTTAGAGTGCATTATAAGGGATGATCAATTAGCTTTTGTAAGGGTATAGTTTTAGAGGTAGACCATGATTTGGATACCAAGTTGCTACTTGGGAAGATGGTAGCTGAGAGTTGATTTTTTCCCGTAGTGTTCATGGAAACTGAGGAGATTGACTCCCTAAGTTATGGGTTGTATTCCATCCATTTAATTGGCATTAGAAATCAACAAATTTAAGTCTCTCTAGGCATTATGCGTTTGCATTTGAGGAAGATTTTTCCCTATTCTACAAAAAAATTGATCCAAAGGAATGTCCTATAGTGCATGAGTTGTGGGAATCATGATAATTGAGCCCTCCAAGTATTGAATTTCTAATAGTTGTATCAAGGGCCATGTTTAACAAACCAAATGCAATTGCTAACTTTTCACTATGGTGGCAGATAAATGATTCTTTATACCCTGTTGCCTTCATTTTCCAAGCCAAATTCTCCTACTTTGCATAGCTCAGCCATGTTTTTGGATGTGATTTATCTCCTACATAAAAAAACATGTACTATTTTACGGCCTTCAATCCAACTACATCCAGTTATCTTTTTAATTCCTCTATCTTTTATCAATCTCTTTACTAAATTTCTGTAGAAGTTATTCTACTATGGAATTGCACTGTAAAAAATATACAAGTTTTTTATCATACTTGTACAGTAGCATCATAGGATAAGTATTCATTAGGATTTTTTGTTTCCCACAAACTTCATTATTAACTGATTCTAAGGAGCTTCAATAAATATCATTTTCTATTTTATGGAGTGGCATTTGTAAACCATTTTTGTATTGTCCATGTTTGTTTATTGTAGATAATGTAGTCTATTTTGTAGGTCCTACTTTTGCAATAGTATTCTATTTTATTGGAAATTCATTCATTTGGTAATTCGGCTTGTTTGATACTGATATCAATCTCTATGCCTTGTGATAATAAATTAATCTGTAGACATCCGAATTTGACCACTCCCATTGGTCAAATTTGTCCCCTTTATTCGTCTATCCCGCATTCCCCATCTACATTAATTAAATGATTCATTTAATTGATATTTCCCCTTTTGCTAAGGTTCCTAAGGTATTTAATTTAATAATTAAATACTTTACCTTTTGTCCCCTTCCTCTCTAAATTAACTAAATGCTTTAATTTATTTAATTTAGTCATTTGGCCTTGTGAATTTAAATTATTTTTAAATTCACCTTTTTCTCTCCCCTTGTCCCATCCTCCATAACCTCCCTTTAATCTAGATTAATTTAATTAATCTTTGATTTAGATGTGCACATCCTTAATCAAGATTAATGTCACATCCTCCATCATTTTCCACTTGCCTTAATCCCTCATTAACTAGCCTAATCACCTATTTGTACAACCTTAATTTCATGATTAGGTCAACCTAATCTTTATGCCATTTATGGCATACCCCCAAGTCAATCCACATTAAATGTTTTCTCCTTTTGAAGAAGGCAACGTTTTCCCCATGTGAATTAAAAATTCACATTTATTCCTCAAAGGCTTTTCTCTTCCCTATGTAGATTATTGAGGAATTTTAAATTCCTCATGTGTCACATCTCCCACATGCGGACAAAGACTTTATGAGGAGATCTTGTCCCAATCCCAAGGTACTCTAAAGTACCTCCACATCACCTTCCCCCTTTACACCTCATTGACACTTGGCAAGATGTGAGGGCTTGTGAGTCCTCAACTCACCCTAGCCCTTCATCTTGTCCATGGTGGCTAAATCTTAGCCCTCCATTCCTTAGGGGCATTTCCCCTAAAATTAGAGGATTTTTTCTCTCATTGAAACAACACTCATTCAAGCATTCAAGCAAAATATAGTATTCAAGCACTTACAACTATACTCCATTGCTGCAACTTTTGAGCTCATTTTACACCCTCATATTGCATCTACTCACATACCCATTTGCATCATTGCATCTGTTATCTCGTGCACATCGTTTTGCATCCATTTGCATGCTATTTTCCATCTGAAGGAGCACACAATCGATCGAATCAACAGGGCCAACCATTTGATCAACTTGGGAAAGGTAACATACTTTGTTTTATATTTCATTTTGTTCAACTTCAACTAGGCCAATCTTGAGGTTTTGTTGTGTTTCCCTTTGATTGCATTTGTTTTCATTTTGCACCTTAGACTAGGAGAAAAACACTGCACACATTTCTAGAATGCCCAGAGGGACCCACATCACGGGTCTGCACTTTTATGTTTTCTATTGTTTGAGTTTTACTGGTTCAGGTTACATGCAGAGGCGAATCCACTCTTAAGGGGTGAATTTGCACTAGTAAACAAGTGAACCTGCTAGGAGGGGTGAACTTGCTCTCAATAGAGGTGAATCTGCACTTGGAAAATTCACCCATTTGTCAAGAAAGGGAGAATTTGCAACCTGTTGTAGAAAAAGGAAAATTTGCTCCATCAAAAAGGGAGAACTTGTTGTCTATCCTGGAAATAGGCAAATTTTCTCCAACAGAGGGTAAAATTTGCAGTCAGTCCAGAAGTAGACGAAAGTGCTCTAGCTCAAAATAGGCAAATTTGATCAAAAGAAAAGGTGAATTTTCTCAGTACATGGGTGAACTTGCTTTCCAAAATAGGAAAATTTGCCTCATACAGAGGCAAATGTAAGGTAAATTTGAGACCCTGATTTTCAGTTCTTAGCTTGCGTTCGGTTTCGGTTTCAGGTACTAATCAGCTAACTTGTCTATTTGTGAGTGTGCCTTGTTTTGCTAACGTTTTTTGCAGCTATTTCTCATTCATCTTAAACTGGTAGTAAGAAACTACTAACACTTTTTCTACAAAATGATCAGTCCCAGATCACTTAGTTTGTTTGTCATTTTTTCCATACTAGTTGGGCACACATATATTAATTAGAGGGTCAATTAACTTCCTTGTTGTTCTTGTGAGTGGACTGTTGACGTATCCAATCCCCTCACGCTAATTGAGTCTACATAGGAGGTGCTAATGTGTCTAAGCTCTCCCCTTGCGCTACATGTGAGCCTGGGGACCAACTAAAAATGTCTAGTATCTTCTTCCTTTAGCGGGACTTGCCTGGGATTTCATCACCCAAGGGACAATTCCAACCACATGTTACCATCGAGGTATATAAAGGGGGGAGAAACAAAGTTGTACCCCAATCCAGTCACGTCGTGTTTAGCGAAGTGTCGAAGCTAGGGTGATACCTAGATAAGATGTGCAGAGTTGGTTCGAGTTTCTAGTATCTCGTTGGGGCTCTCGACTCATGCTTGTGACAGGCTAGTATTCATGGTTGTGCCCCACGTACCATGCGTATATCAAGAACTCACGAGATAGCATTGTTTAGCCTAGATAGAGACCCATGTTTTAGCCACAACTTGGTGTAGTGCATGGGATATGCACCGTACCCCGAAGTTACTCACCACGTACTCACTTAGGTTGAGATAGAAATCCTTGTGGTGGACTACGATAGTCCTCGAGTGAGAGTGTGAAGGTGAGCCTGTGGCATCTGTTGACGACCTTATGCCACTGGAATGCTAGCTATCCACCTTCACGAGAAAGGGTGCTCTAGAGAACCACCCCAGTATCACGGAGTATTATCCTTGGGTTGTCTGCTCAAGGTGGTGGGCCTACATCAAGTTTGTAAACCCGTATCACTAATTTTTAGGATTGTGCTACTTGGCATGTCTTTATTGTGAGATACTAGTGTTTTTCTTTTTAGTTGAGTCATCCTAACCTTTTATATGTTGTTTTCTATGCTTTTTATCCTTTTTCATAGTCAGCCCCTACCTTTAGAGGCAAATTTTCCCCTTATAGAGGCAAATTTGCACTATAAACAGGCGATTTTGCCCTACACAAGGGTGATTCTGCATCCAATCCAATCCAGGTCTTCCATTTGGGCGAATTCATCTTTGTCAGAGGAAAATTTTCTTGTGGGTCACTTTTTGGGTGACCCCATTTTCACCTATTTTTTGAAACAGGCGAGTCTGTGTAGCTTTTAGGTGAGTTCGTTAGTCGTTCTCCTTCAAATTTTCTAGTTTCTACAAAACAAGTGAATTTTCTTCCTTTAGGGGAAAACTTGTTGTCCATAGGGGCAATCCCATTCTTGGTCTGAGTCTTCCCATCAGTTATTTTCTGTTGAATTCGCCCATTTTCACAGAACAGGCAAATTTTCCCTGAACAGGGGCGAACCTGTTGTCAGTCCAGGTCAATCTATCCATCTATTTGTTCATCAAAATTTCCCATTCTCCTTGGATAGGTGAATTTTCCACGTCCTTTGGGAGAATTTTCTCCATTTAGGGGTGATTTTTCTCCCCATCTAAGTCTTTGTCTATCTGTTTCAAGATTTAGATGAACTTGTTTGTCGAACAGGCGATCCAATTTTTAGGCGAATCTGTTTCTTATCTGTACCATTGAAGAAACAGGTGAAGTTGTCATCTCGTTAGGTGAGTTTGCAAGTTAAGTCTTCCTATTTACCTGAAGTTTAAGTGATCTTGCTTCAGTTTTGGGAAAACTTGTCAAGGTTTAGGAAAAAATGTCATTGTTTTGGGAAAATTTGATTAAGTTTGGGAAAATCTAATTCTGGATAGGTGAGTTTTCTTTTCAAATTCACCTATTCCTTAAGTCCTCCCCGCTTTAGGAAAATTTGATCATCAAATTCACTCGTTCCCTGTGTCCCCTTAAGATTTGCACAAATTTGCTCCCTCTAAATAGGCGAGTTTGCTAGACATGGGGGAAAATTTGCTCACTATAGATAGGTGAATTTGTGACCTAAAGAAGAGAAATTTCTTGAAACAGAGGCATATCTTTTTCCCATACAAATTCCAAAACGTGAATCCTTTGGGCCACTAAAACCTTGTCATTTTCCATGATCGAAAAAAATTTATCATCCTTCGTTTCCCCATAATCTTCATTTTAGTCCATTTTCATTTTCCAAAATTCATTTGTTCATCATCCAAATCATATAGGTGAATCTTAAAACATCTCTAGATCGCATATACATCATCTTTTCATTAATCCCAATCCTCTAGATTACGTTTTAGAGGTCTTTATCCAAGTTGGCTTAGGTGCATGAATCTGATCATCATTATCTTCATCTGCTTAGGATCATCATCAATCCTGAGTCAGACATCATCCATGACCCAATCAATCCACTTCTATCTTGAGGTGGATTTAGTGTCATAATCATCCATCTATCCTTTAATCCGATCAATCAACACCTTGTGTCACCTAGTTCGATCTCTGAACTTGGTCTAGAATCTGTTTCATCATCCTATCTAATCAATCATCTAATCCTAACAATCATTTCACCCTACCAATTGATCTCGTCCAATCATATCATATCCTTTATCCAATCATCCAATCAATCAATCCTTTCATCATCATTTAGGTCATCCTTTCACTGCATCTTAGGGCATAGTCTCATCTTAGTCCACCTAGTATTTTTGCACTTTCATGCCCGATCACAGGCAAAGAAACTAATGGTTGAACAACAAGGTCAAGGTTCCTAGCATAACATCCCTTTGGATCCCAATAATAGTGGTTCATCCTAGACCAACATTGAAGTTCAAACCACGTTGCATCCTGTCGATGAGAGCATGGTCGTCCAGCTTAAGGTCACCGTTGATGAGTACCTTAGTAATCCCACAAATCTTCAAATGACTGATCACCTTCTTAATGAGTGTGGAGACAAAATCCTCGCTACATTGCTAATGAAAGGTATCAAACCACCGATGAGATTTGAGTTATCTAAGTATGTTAATACCGCACCACTTGCGCCTCCTATGTCTTAAGATCCCCATAACTCATAGAATGTTCTGGGAGATTCGTACATCCTTGAGGGTCCACCTATAGACAATTGGTATCAACCTAGATTTGGTAATGTCGTGCTCTATCAAGTTCAACATCCTCCCCGAATCTCAGTCGCGGGAGCACCACTTAATCCAAACAATCCCCTTGCTTATGGTATGTTGCAAAATATACCACCTCCCATGCCTATCCAGCAAGGTCCAACCCCCGTACCATCTGCACCACCTCTTTCACCCAATCAGCTAGGTCAACCACCCATCAACACTGGGAGCAATCCTTTCCTTGCACTGCCACCACCTTTTGGAGCTACACCTGCATCAAATCTATCACCACCACCCTTCACATCTCAACAACCAGCCCAAGGAAACATCCATGCATTCCAGTAACCTCCTATTAACCCATAGTAGTCCACTACCTCACAACCACCTCACCAACAGGTGACACAACACACTGCCATCCCATCTCAAGTACCACAACATACTGCTACTGCAATCCCGTCTCAACCACCTCATCAGCAACCCCCACAACAAAATATTTTAGTCCTGCATCAACATACTACTATTCCCACGCAACCCCCACATCAAGTAACACAACCTCAACAATTGCCACATGGTGCTTCAATACCGATCACTCTGCAACAACATATCCCATCTTTTCCTTTCTTCCAACAACCACCGCATCAGCAACAACCACCCCAACACACCCAAATTCCCACGCAAATGCAATGCAATCCTCTTACACAATACCTTTATCATCCATCAAGCACATATGTCATCTTTTCCACTCCATCAAATCCTCCTAACCCTCCACAATTACACTCCAATCCTCAGTACCAAATATCCAATTCACCACCACCTCCATATACTACCCAACAACCAAATCCCGCTTATAATTACCAATCCAATCTGTATCCATATTACACACAACAACAACTACCCTATCAACAGGGTGCTACCTCCACTTCTTATTACCAGCAGTAGCCACCATATCAACAAGGGACCTCCACCTCTTATTATCAAAATTTACCATACTATCAGCAATCCTATGCCACTCAGCAACCGCAGTCCACCTACACCAATCAATATCATCAAACACCTCCATATACACCTCCACCAGCTTAAGATCAAATTGCTTCGGCTCCATATTCATCCTACCAACAATATCCTCCCTATAATCAATCTAATCCGTCGAATCCAGCTCCCTCCACGCCTGCTAATAAAGAGTGGGAAGAAGTCAAAGCTGCATTAAAAGACTTGCAAGTAGAGACTAACAAACAATCCTTCAAGTTTGAATACATTTGTCCCTATCCATTCGATCCCTCAATCCCATTAGTTCCTTTCCCAAAGCATTTCGAGATGCCAAAATTTGATAAGTACAAAGGAACTAAAGATCGTAAGATCCATCTTCAGGAGTTCTATTCCCATTGTCAAGAAGTCCAACACAATGACAATTATCTCCTACGATTATTTCCAAAGAGTCTAACTGGGATAGCTCTTGATTGGTTTATGAGTCTCTAGAAGGGATCCATCAAGTCTTTTACAGATCTTTTAGAAAAATTTGTCAATACTTTGGACCTTTTGAAAGAGAAGCAATGTGATGGAGAAACTTTCGCAAGCTACCTTCAAAGGTGGCAAGCTTTGGCTAGTCGGATGAAATCCCCGCTCAGAGAAAAAGACATGGTCACCCTTTTTGTTGAAAACTCTCACCTAGACATGGCACATAATTTCTAGCTCCACTGTGTCACAACCTTTGCAGAGGTAGTAGAGAAGGGTCCTATCCTTGAGAGAGCACTTATTGTTAAAGGGTTGGGCAAAATTTATAATCCTGATAAGTAAAATACATCTGGGAATAAACCTTGCTACTAGAACAAGAATAAGAATATTGTCAATGATGGTGTCACTGACACCAAACATATTCAAGTAGCTAACACCTCTCAAAGGAAACAACATGTCTCTAATCAACCATTCGTTTCCAATGTCATATTAGTGCCACAGGGGGCACCTCATCCTCCCCAGCAGTCCAATCAAAATAATCAGGGGAACAATAAACGTCAATTCACTCAATTAGGAGAACCCTTAAGTGTCGTGTTCAATAGGCTTCTTCAGGCTAATTAACTGATTACGTATCCTGTGACCAAGCCTCTTGATGAATCCAAACCCAAGTCATCCTGGTATAAAGCAAATGAATATTGTGATTTCGACAAGATCAAAGGGAATTCATTAAACAAATTTCAAGGCTTAAAAATCTACATCCAGGATCTTCTAGATCGGGGTGATATACATGTGGATGCTAACCAGGCTTCATCGTCCAATGATTAGCTTCAAATATATCAAAACACATTCCCAAATCATAACCAAGGTGCTAGCACATCACATGCAAATCCTGGGTCAAGTAACAATAATAATCAAAGTAACACCATAAATAACATCAGTTACAAGAATGTACCATATAACTATGATGGCATCGTCATGCACATTAATCAAGTTGAGCCGCATGTGTCTATGATACGCATGAAAGGAAAAGATCCACAGTGTGTTGTTACTACCCATCTCACTCGCATCACCATCCTAGGAGCCTCCGCGTCAACCCAACCAACTCCTATAAATCCCTAGTATAATATTTTTGATCATCTAGGAAAGACCCCTGCCCAGATATCCATTTTGGATTTGTTGAATTCTTCTCCTGTTTACCAAGAAATCTTAACCAAATCCTTATAGGATACACATGTTCCCAACGCCATAGATCCTACCCAATTTCAAGCATTGGTAGGACACCTATTAGCCACATATCAATTGGGTTTTAGCCCAAACGCCATGCCTTGCATTGATTTGAACCATAACCATCCCCTCCATCTTGAGGTCCTTATAGCCTGCCATAAAGTGAAAAGGGTCTTGGTAGATAATGGCTCTGCCCTAAACATTTGAACCTTAAAGTTCATAAAATAGGTAGGCTATACCCACGCTGACTTAAATAATTAGGTTATCACTATCAAGGCATATGACAATGCGGAGCATGATTCTAAGGGAACAATTTGTCTTCTGATTCAATTTGGGTCAGTCGTACAATACACTACCTGTCATGTCCTTGATCTAGACCTCCCCTATAACCTTCTTCTTGGCCGCCCATGGATCCATGACATGCAAGTCATCCCCTTGACTTACCATCAGTGCTTGAAGTTCCCATTTAACAGGATGGAAGTTACAATATATGTTGATCCTCAACCATTTGAGTATTTCCACTCACTAGAAGCTTCCTTTCCCCATTCTCATTACTGTCCAAGAGTAGAAATGGGGCCACCTCAAGCATCATCATCCCATCCATCTTCCAATATGCTATCCACCACATCATCCACTCCATCTTCCACATCTGACTCCACCATTACCAAGGTCCAAATCATCGTCAAGGTTGTGGTGAGTATGAAATGCATACCGCTTTAAATGTGGCAACCATGCCACCCTCACCACATACATATGGCCAACCTTCTTAGTCCATGCCAAAGCAAGAAGAGAAGACTCTCGCCATGAGCTCCAAAAATGTGGGATCCAACACCTTTTGGTCTCCTGGAATAAGACAAGATACACCTGAAGATGACATTAGCCAATGGATATATCATGAGGAGCCCAAACCTTCTCCCCCTCTAAAAGAGTATTTCTAGGAAATGTACCCTTATGCTTCAAAGTTAGCTGACAGATATAATTATCAAGGGGGAGGCCTTAGCATCAAAGAACAAGGAAGGAAACAACCTGTTGACACCCCAGTGTGACCAAGATACTCGAGTTTAGGCCATGACACAAAACAAAAGGGTCCCATGCCATCAACTAGTGCTTCTAACAACATTAGTGTGGACAACAGTCTCCTAGAAGACATACCTAAAGAAGAATCCATCATATGTGCATACGATGATGTGGATCATGTGGATCTTTCCTCCATGTTTGATTGCCTATTTGTTTTCTCCATTAGCCTTTCCCTTCGTCACCCTGAGCTCATTGACTGGGATCTACATGGCAGCGCACTTGTTGACACCTTTCCCTCAGTGGATACATATATGAATCTTATGGGATTGGGGGAGGATGAATGACCTAACTGCAAAAATAAGAAGAAATAAAATAAAAAAGGGTCATCTAGTGAAAACCTCCCTAAGGTGCTTCTTGACTCAGAAAAAGTAAAAATAAAGGGTTTATCTAACAGTGAAAACCTCAACGAGGCACTGGAAGATGGGGATGTTCATCTTCCCCTTGTGGGAACTCAATTGTTTGAATGATCATCTATACTCATCAAAGAAATAGAGGAAGTAAATTTGGGAACTGAAGAAAATCCAAAGATCACGTATGTAGCCAAGTCCTTATTAGAAGAGTACTCCACCATTGTTCAGCTTCTCAAAGAAGGCATCAATTTTGCGTGGGCCTATTGAAATATGCCAGGTTTGGATCCCACTCTAGTCGTACACCATTTGGATGTCCATCCAAATGCTAAACCCGTCAAGTAGAAACTCAGGAAAATGCATCCTCAAGTAGCTTTGTTGGTCAAGAAAGAGTTGGAAAAGCTATTAGAGGTCAACTTCATTAGGCCTATTGACTACTCCAATTGGATATCCAATATAGTACCAGTTGCCAAACCCAATGGGAACATCAGGATTTGCACAGATTTCTAGGACCTTAACAAAGCCTGTCCTAAAGATGATTTCCCCCTACCAAACATTAGCATGTTGGTTGATTTAACTATTATACACGATATGATATCCCTCATGGATGGTTTCTTTGGATATAACCAAATAAAAATTGCACCCAAGGATCAACATAAGACTGTCTTCACCACACCTTGGGGAACTTTTTGTTATAATGTCATTCCCTTTGGCCTCAAGAATGTGGGGGAAACATACCAACATGCTATGACTGTCATCTTCCATGATCTCATTCACATCATAATGGAAGATTATGTTGATGATCTGTTGGGGAAATCCAAAACAAGAGAGGAACACCTGATGATCCTAAAAAAGATCTTTGAGCGGTTAGAGTATTACAAGCTATGGCTGAATCCAAAGAAGTGTATATTCAGGGTTACATCAGGAAAGCTACTGGGTTTCATTGTTTCCAGAAAGGGCATAGACATAGATCCCACTAAATTCAAGGAAATCATGGAAATTCCCCCACCGCACAATCTAAAACAGTTAAGGAGCCTTCAAAGCAAGCTATAGTCCATCAGACGATTTATAGCTTAGTTAGCTGACAAGTGCCAATCATTCACCCATCTCTTGAGAAAACATACTACCTTCAAGTGGGATTTAGAGTGTCGGCTAGGTTTTGAAAAAATCAAAGAATACTTGGCTTATCCTCCCATCCTCATGCCTTTGATTCTAGGTAAACCGCTTATGTTGTATATTTCAGCTAGTTCAATTGCATTGGGGGCATTGTTAGCACAACATGATGAGTCAACCAAAGAATGCACAATTTACTACATCAGTCAGACCTTAGTGGGATACAAACTCAATTATTCTCTGATGGAGAAAACTTTCCTAGTTGTGGTCTTTAGTTCACAAAAACTCCATCATTATATTCTCATCCATC
Organism: Sequoia sempervirens; assembly: GCA_007258455.2. Classification (NCBI taxonomy): domain Eukaryota; kingdom Viridiplantae; phylum Streptophyta; class Pinopsida; order Cupressales; family Cupressaceae; genus Sequoia; species Sequoia sempervirens. The sequence goes on along the minus strand of VDFB02105785.1, from coordinate 287,238,615 downwards.
TAGTGAAGCTAATATCAAAGGTCAATCCATAACTACTTTAGTTGGCCGCATGGCTAAGTAGGTTATTCTATTGAGCAAGTTCGATATAGAGTATGTGGTGCGCAGAGGCTATTAAATGGAAATTAATAGCAGATCAGCTTGCAAACGCTCCTTTGGTGGATTCCTATCCCTTGGTCACAAAATTTCCTAATGAAGAGGTTCTCACAGTTATAGAAGCCACTACATGGACACTCTACTTTGATGAGTCATACACTCACAATGGAGTTGGGGCCGGTATCTTTTTTGTCACCCTCAAGGTGATTATATCCTGAAGTCATTTAGGTTAGATTTCCCATGCACGAACAACATAGAAGAATATGAAGCTCTCCTTACTAGTCTCATGATCGCTATCCAATGGAACATCACTCACTTATGAGTCTTTGGCGATTCCCAATTGATCATCAAATAGGTTAATGATGAGTTTCTGACAAGAGATGACAAGTTTTTGCCTTACAAGCGCATGGTAGATGACTTCAAGAGGTACTTCACCTCTATCTAGTTTGAGCAAATCCCTAGGGTCCAGAATAAAGAAGTTGATGCAATGGCTACAATTGGTTCCCTAATTAACATTCTGAAAGATTGAACAGATTGCGAGTTCTTGGTTGAACAACTTTTAATCCCTGCTTATGATATCCCTAAGAGAAAAATGGTGTGTGACATTGTAGGTCCTGAGTCATTGTGGTATCGTGATATTTACACCTACCTTCATGATAGCATCTTACCCCCTGACCTTACTCATAACCAACGAAAATCCTTCATCCAACACACCTCCCACTACACTATCGTAGGTCATACACTTTATCATCGTGGGTATGATGGAACCCTTCTTAGGTGTATGAATGAGACTAAAGCTCGTACTATGTTAACTAAGGTTCATAGAGGTGTTTGTGGGGCCCATTCTAATGGCATGGCCTTAGCCAAGAGAATTCTCAGAGCTGGTTACTATTGGCCTACACTAGAGCATGACTCTTGTGAGTTCATGAAAAGATGTCTACCTTGTCAGCAACATGCAGACCTGATACATGCTCCAGCACAAGATTTGCAACCCATCATAGCACCATGGCCCTTCTCTCAATGGGGTTTTGACTTGATTGAAAAGATCTATCCTCCATCCTCTGACGGTCATACTTTCATTATCACTACCACTAAGTACTTCACCAAGACCAAGTGGGTGGAATCAATGCCACTCTCCCAAATTACGGGTACTCAGATATCCAAATTCATCCTCTTCCATATTCTCTACAGATATGGAATCCTATCCACCATCATCACTAATAATCAAAATCCATTCAAAAACTAGGCCATGAAATATGTATGTGACACGTTCCACTTTCAACATTGTTGGTCCATGCCCTATTACCCACAAGGTAATGGTTAAGCGGAAGCTACCAACGAAACCTCAATCAAGATCCTCAAAAAGGTGGTCAATAACATTGGTCAAGATTGGAACCTCCATCTCCATCCTGGGCATACAACACTTCCATCTGCACTCCCACTAGTGCCACTTCATATTCTCTTGTCTATGGTGTCAATTCCATGTTGTCAATCGAAGTTGAGATCCCATCCCTTAGAATATCTTTGAGGAACCTCGTCAATGAAAAAGATGCTCGAGTTGCACAACTTAGTTAGTTGGAACTCTTAGATGAAAAATGGATCAAAGCATATGATCATCTTCAAGCATATCAGAATCGTCTTAAGACAAGCTACAACAAGAAGGTTCATCCTCGCCAGTTTAATGTGGGTGATCTAGTCCTTAAGGAGAATTAGCGTACCCAGACTAAGATAAGAAAGGGAAATTCGAGGAAAATTGGATGGGTCCTTATGTAGCATATAGGCTTGCTACACCAAAAGGAGAGCCCCTAGAAGAGCCCATCAACATCATGCACCTAAAAAGGTTTTATACCTGAGTTAGCTGGGTTGTCCTATCCTACAAAAATACCAAAAAAAGTAAAAAATTGTCAAAAATACAAAAAAATCAAAAAAGTCAAAAATCCAAAAATAGTAAAGAGAAATAATCCATCCTATGGTGAAAACCACCCTTGGTGGCACCTTCGATAAGTACTTTTGGTGAAAATCTAGTAACAGGTGCCATTTCTAAAGGGCTTAATCATTATCTACCTTCATCCATCCAATCTTCACATGTAATCTTCGCATCCTATCGATCCAGTTTTTTCATCCATATCTACTTATCCGCCACTTGGTATGTTTTGGTTAAGCATTGGACAATCCTCATCCGCTATCCGTAATCCTAAGATTTTATCCAAATTTGAGCTTGTTTCATTCGTTCATGTCATCAGTCGGTCCCTCACCTTCATCTAGGGTCCTTCATCATGTCGGTCTTCATTAGATATCATCCTATCATGTTGATCTCTTGGTTTCATCTTTTCTCGTTGGTCTTTTTCAAACTATGTTGCCCCTGCGCTATCATGTACACAAGGTCAATCATTTGATCCACCCCCAAGGATTTTTTCCATCCAGTCTTTGTCTTCCATCATTCATCTCCATTGTCCTCTTTCCACTTTCATCCATGGTCTTTTATTGAACTATGATGGCTCTGCACTTTCACGTAGGCAAGGGTAATCTTTGATCAGCCCTTGAGCCCCTAGGTCTTTAGGGTGTTTCTATCCCATTTCTTGTCTCTCGTGTCTTATGTCATGCCATCAAGTATTTCTTTATCTAGTCGGTTCTTCATAAACAAGATCCACTAGTATCAAGAGGTTCAATCGGTTTCGAATATCTTGTGTCATGTTGATCTTTTAGTTTAGTCTCCATCTTTTGTCTTAATAGGATGCATCCTTCCTCATCAAACCACATCAATCTCATCCACCTTTTCATCCTATGGAAAAGGAAATTTGAAATTGATTGCTTTCTTATGCTACTTTTGGAATTTTTTTTATCATTTGAGCTTCCTATCATACCTTGTCAGGGTCGCCATGATCCATCATATTATGGTGCTCTTTTTTTTGGTAAACATAAGGGCATATCTTGATCTTTTTTTTTTTGTTGTTGTTTGCTTGGTTTTGTAGTACCCACCAAGATCTCTACGGTCTTGTGTTATGCTGGGGAATCCTTTGTGCTTGTGGTTATCACAATGCCTAGCTCGACCAAATTCATCACGACTTTGGGGTGTTGGGATAACCTCCTTGTTTGTTGTGTTTGTTTCATGCATTAGACACTAATCTGCCTTGGTTCCTCATACCCTGGAATATCGTGTCTTATGCTATAGCAAAAATCAATGCCTCAAAAATGGCAAATAGCATTACGATTGCATTTCATTTTTCATTTCGCTGTATTGCATTTCTCCTGCATCCATTTTGTCCCTAACCTATCACTCATAATTTTGGTTGTGAAAATATTCATCTTCCATCTCTTCCTCTCAAGATACCTATGGTTCTTGACAAGTGCAGTTTTACACCCATCTTCCCTTAATTTTCTAATGATTATAGGGAAAGTACTTGCCAATAGGCTAAAGAAAGTATGATATGCAAATAAATTAGGCCTACCACCAGCTTTCATCACTATGCAAGCCCTTATTTACACTCATTCCCATGTTCATTTCATTTAGATATTAGTGTTTGTAAGGAATTTAATTGCATCCCATCATCCATGTAGGTTACATTCATCTAGTGTAGCAGGCTCATCGTATTGCACCCCATCCCATGTGCATTCATCCTATCATATTCCTTTGAAGTTGTTTAGAATAATCTTAATTGGTTATTCTAAGCATCTTATGTTTATTTCATTATCAATTCATTGTATTAACATTTTCATCTTAGTCCATAGCATAAATCATAAATCATTAGGCTTATATCCATAGCATACAACATCATACATTATTAATCACATCTTGCATCATAAGTGTTAGGCATCATACATCTCATTCATATCATCCACATAAGCATAAACATGAATCATCATAAACATATGCATATATCTAATCATCATCATAATCATCCATAATAAAATCACATACATACACATGTGCATAAATAAAACATCCATAACATAAGTACAACATAGTGTCAATAAGGGTTGTCAAGTATCATATAAGTATCAAAATGTCGATCACAAAGTCCATAATAAATTCCATCATAAATACATAAATACATATCCATCATATACAGCAATGATAATCAAATACAATACAAGTACAAGGCTCTAAATCAAATATGATCTTTGTCCCTTTGTATTGCACATCCATCCTGTTGTAAAAAATCAAGATCCTATCACCCCTGTCATCTCTACCCTAAGCTGCCTGCATCTGACCTCTACAGTGAATCTAGCATTGGCTCTCTATAGCTGTTGTACCCTCAAGTATGTGTCCCTAGTGACCGTGATGGTGCTGGCATTTGAGGCATTGCTCAGACGTAGGGAGGTACCCATAGTGTAGGATCTGGAACTTACATGAAGTAGGCTGCCATGTAATAGCTAGACTCCCTCATGTACTCATCCCTCTCTGTTTCCTGAAACCAAGTCGTATCCCGCTCTGCCTTATACCTGTCTCATAATCCAAACAAGGATATCCTCTCCTTCTCCCAGGCATCTTGTGCCCACTGCAACTGATCTATCTCTGCCTGCATACGGGATATTTGCTCTACCCCTGCAAGGCACATGCTTATGCCTCTATTGTTGTGTCTCTCTCACCCTGCAAAGCCTGTACCTATACCTTTGTTGCATCCCTCTCCCACTGCAATGCTCCCATCTGCTCTACTATAGTATCCTTCTCATCTTGTAGAGCACGTACCCATGCCTCAGTTGTATCCCTCTCGCACTACAGGCTCTACATCTGTGCCATTGCTGCCTCCTCTCTCTCCAGCACTAGCCTCACATCCCCAGTTGTCTGCTCTATCTCGGAGCTCATCTCACTCCCTCCTCAGCTCAATCCTCTCCTGTTGTAGCTCTGCTACCTATCTCACAAGGTCCTCCCTCTCCCTCTCAGCATCATGTACCTGTATGGATACTTGGTCTAATAACTCCCCATAGTGCCTTTGTCCCTTCACCTACAATTTGGTCACCTTTGCCCACAAGTTGTTCACCTCGGCTTGTAATTTTTACCTCTTTATCTCTAGCTCATATACATGTTGTCCTACCTCATATTTTAGGGTCCTATAGTCCCTCTCTCCCATTGTCTGCACCCTATCAACCTCTGACTCCCTGAGTTTGTGCTCTACGATCCGAAACCTCGCTAGAGCCCCTGTCAATAGTATGGTTGGATCCTCTGGTGGAAATGGTACATATGGTACTATGGTCAGTGGATGTACCTCTGGGGCATCTACTTCCATCTCCTCCCCTTGTCCTCTCCTCTAACATTCATCTATCTCCTCCTCAGCCTCAGCCTCTTTGTCCTTGCCTCTCCTCTGTCGGCCCCCTCTCCTCTTAACTCTCCTTTGTCTAGCTAATCTCACCTCATCCTCTGAACCGTATTCAACTACCCCTACAATCAGGTGCACCATCGTAATTCATGTTGGTCTATGACGTGCCCACCACGCGAAGTACCTCATCGTCATCCCCGCATATGTTATCCCTCCTCTCCCAAGGTATGGCACCTACTATAACTCCTCCCATAGCTATCTGGAAAACTCTATCATGATCTGATCACCTCATAATCACTCTTGAATGATCCATCTGAACCTCTGCGATCCTGTCGGGATATCCTATTGTAACCCAAACTGTCTCATCACCTTGTCTAGCCTATGGAGCTCCACTATGCATGGGTCCCTCCCAACCAAGTAGGATATTGTGAAGAAGTATCCACTGTGTCTCCTCTCATCCTGACTCCAATGTGAAAACCATCATTGCATGTATAGTCTCCATGTAATCTGGTCCTCCTATAGGTAGTCCAATCTCCTCCTCCATCTCTCTAGATCACTGGTGTCTTGGTAATGTAACTTCCAACCATACTCTGACCCGTACCAGTATGCTACTGGAAGCATATCATCTTGTGTCCCTGCTATCAAAACTCCTAGCCTAGCCACACTAATGTGCTCTCAAGCCCATACCTATAGTAGCATCACATGTCTCATGTTGAGTGCTCATCGATAGCATACCATGTGCATATCCCTATATAGTTGTGCCAATACGCATAGATCCCATGAGAACTCCCCATCTCTCCCCTCCATGATATGCTTGACAACCTCAATCATCTTGAGGTTGCAGAATCTCCTGCTCTTGTCTAGCATCAGGATCCCACTAATCAATCTGCAAAGATATAATGGTAGTGTTAGCACTCCCAGTTTTAGGCATCCATCCAAATCCAAATCTACTCCCTAAATTGGAAGGTCTACTTGCTTGAAGATGGCCCGTAGGCTTCGATCTTACTCCCGTCCCTCTGTCCTCGTCCAACTCATAAGGTGTCCATCTATCGATAGCCATAGAATCCTCCATACGTCCTCTAGTGTAACAATCATCTCCCCTATCAGGAGATGGAAGGTAGACGTTTCAAAGCTTCATTGCTCCATCAACGTTGTTAGTAACACTCAGTGTGCTCTGACAGTGGGATAGCCTAGCATATGTAATAAACTTGCCTATGCCAACGTTGCATGATCCTCATTGTTCATATCCCTAATAGTTGCCTCTAACGCCGCTAAATGCCTCTCTCGTGTCTGCAATGTGTCAAAGCTCTACATTCGCACCAAGCAACATGTCAGTCATTTCCCTTATATTTCATCACTTTCCTTCTCTTTTACCCCCATTTCTTCCCCACCCCGGGTTTCTCTAGTTAAATTTTTCCCTTGCCCTTGTCAGGCAAATTCGCCTTTTTCTGGGTGAATTCGCCTCTTTTATCTTCGCCACCCCTTTTTGGGAGAACTAGCCCTTCCCCTAATCCTCCGCCTTTTGGGCGAATTCGCCCAAGTTTTGGGCACATTCACCAAAGTTTTCTTCTTTTTTTCCTTTTGGGCGAATTCACCCACGTCTTGTGTCATCGCCCTCTCAGGTGAATTCTCGCCTCCTTGGGCGAATTCACCCATGTCTTGTGTCGTCACCCTCTCAGGTGAATTCTCGCCTCCTTGGGCGAATTCGCTCGACCCTGTGCCTTCTTTCCTCCTCGGGCAAATTCGCCCGACCCCGTGCCTTCTTGCCCTCTCAAGCGAATTCGCCCAACCCCATGCCTTCTTGCCCTCTCATGTGAATTTTCCTAACCTTGTGCCTCCTTGCCCTCTCAAGTGAATTCATCTGAATGTCAAGCAAATCCGCCCAACTATCTTCTGGTCGGGTGACTTTGCCTGACTGTCGGGTGAATCCACCTGACCGTCTCCTAGTCAGGCAACTTCAACCAACCATCAGGTGGGTCTATTTGACTGTGTTCTGGTCAAGTGGCTTCGCCCAACTGTTGGGCAGGTCGTTGCCTGACTGTCGGGTGAATCCACCTGACCGTTTCCTAGTCAGGAAACTTCAACCGACCGGTCATCAGGTGGGTCTGTTTGACTGTGTTTTGGTCAGGTGGCTTTGCCCAGCTATCGCCCTACCAGCGGATGAATTCGCCCAGATCTTTGACCTGTGTTCACCCTCTTTGGGTGGATTCACCCGATTCATGGGAGGATTCACCCGATTCATGGGCGAACCTACCCTTGATGCTTCTGACTTTTCCCTTTTATGGGCTTCCCCCCTCTTTTTTGGGCGAATTTTCCCCTTACATGGGAAAATTCGCCGCCCTTTGGTCGTCGATCTAACAAGCGATTTTTCCTAAAAAATTGGGCAAAATTGCATTCCGCCAACTACCCATTTTTCTAACCTACCAAATCCCTAAAACCCACATTTTCAAAATACATAAAAATTCAAAATCTTGCTCAAAATCACAGTGTGTTTTCGAGCTAACCTGGCAGGGTACCGCGAACTCGTAGTAGTACAATCGCACCTCGTCACCCCAGTGGATGATCTCGTCGTCCATGAACCTCTTGTCCCCAGTGTCATACTAGTCAGCCATCCTCATCACCTTCTTCCTCTTCTCCCTCTCACTCAACTTCCAGGTGTGCAAATGATGAATAGTAATTTCTAAAATTACTATATATAACCATTTCCCTCTCTTTTTAACCTTTTTAAGTTTTGGGTATTTTTACCCATTATTTAAACCTCTTTTTAATTAATTAATTCCCTTTCTTTCATGGGCCGCCATTTGCACACCATGTGTTCATTTTCCTTTGTTTAAAAGTCATTCTTCATGGTTTTTCAAGCTTTATCGCATGGTACCCTCCATTTCTTCATATCAAGAAGTCGCTTGGGCCCCTTTTTCTTCCCCATCTGCCCTCTCAAGGGGGCATACCCTGTCATTTTCCTTTGTTGCTCTGTCACGTTCATTCCCTTGCGACACTAGGTCATCTCTCTTCATTCTTCCATGATTAGACAACCTACACGAGTTTTCCCACACTGGGGCATCATCTTTCTAGTCATTTCCTCTATAGAGTCATCTATATTTTATTTTTCTTCAAAATACTATTATTCTAACAGTATTTCAAAGAGGGGAAAAATGTAGACATCTGAATTTGACCACTCCCGTATGGTCAAATTTGTCTGCTTTATTCGTCTATCCCACATTCCCCATTGACATTAATTAAATGTTTCATTTAATTGATGTTTCCCCTTTTGCTAAGGTTCTTAAGGTATTTAATTTAATAATTAAATACTTTACCTTTTATCCCCTTCCTCTCTAAATTAAATAAATACTTTCATTTATTTAATTTAGTCATTTGGCCTTGTGAATTTAAATTAATTTTAAATTCACTTTTTTCTCTCTCCTTGTCCCATCCTCTATAACCTCCCTTTAATCTAGATTAATTTAATTCATCTTTGATTTAGATGTGCACATCATTAATCAAGATTAATGTCACATCCTCCATCATTGTTCACTTTCCTTAATCCCTCATTAACTAGCCTAATCACTTGTTTACACAACCTTAATTGTATGATTAGTTCAACCTAATCTTTATGCCATTTATGGCATACCCCCAAGTCAACCCACATTAAATGCTTTCTCCTTTTGGAGAAGGAAACCTCTTCCCCATGTGAATTAAAATATTCCTCCAAGGCTTTTCGCTTCCCTATGTAGATTATTGTGGAATTTTAAATTCCTCGTGTTATATCTCCCACATGGGGACAAGGACCTCCTTTATGGGGAGATCTTGTCCCAATCCCAAGGTACTCTAAAGTACCTCCACATCACCTTCCCCCTTTACACCTCATTGAAACTTGGCAAGGTATAAGGGCTTGTGAGTCCTCAACTCACCCTAACCCTTCATCTTGTCCATGGTGGCTAAATATCAGCCCTACATTCCTTAGGAGCATTTCCCCTAAAATTAGAGGATTTTTTCCCTCATTGAAACAACACTCATTCAAGCATTCAAGAAAAATCTAGTATTCAAGCACTCACAACCATACTCCATTGCTACAAATTTTGAGCTCATTTTACACCCTCATCTTGCATCTACTCACATACCCATTTGCATCATTGCATCCATTTGCATGCTATTTTCCATCTGAAGGAGCACACAATCAAATGAATCAACAAGGCCAACCATTTGATCAACTTGGGCAAGGTAACATAATTTGTTTTGTATTTCATTTTGTTCAAGTTCAACTAGGCCAATCTTGAGGTGTTGTTGTGTTTCCCTTTGCTTGTATTCATTTTCGTTTTGCACCTTAGACTAGGAGAAAAAAACTGCACACAATCATTTGCATATTAGCTATAATACAGTGTAGTTTTAGTTATAAATTATTAAATTAAAATTCTATTCCAATATTCTGGCACAATTTTATCTCATAAATTTTCATTCTACATTATATAAGAGAAACAACTTGAATTTGTTTTGTAACAATGAGATCAAAGAAAACATATTTTGTACAAAGTTGGTTCTTCACTTACCTAAAGATAACTTTTATGGGGTTTTCCTTGTCCATCAATGTGAAATGTGGGACATGGTAGTTAGTATTCTCATGACATAAACAAGGATGTTTGGATTCAAGGCACTATCACATATGTTGATCAATGATCTCATTCCTTGTAGATATGGAATAGCTGCTTCTTAAAGAAGTTTGAAGACATCCAAGAAAACATGATCTCACCTCACAATTATTTTTCTGCCATAACTACAAAAATTTGCACTTGCATACTATTAACTACACACATGAACTTTGCTAGTCAATGACATTTTGCAATTTTGTTTTTGAACCCAAGTTTTCCTATGTTTGATTTGGAACAGTTAATTTCAATGATGCCAGAATGCAATCATGTCACTGCATATGAAAATGCTTTGAAATACCCTGAAATCTATAGGACAACTAAATTATGTTTGTTTAGGGACTCACCAATACAAGAAGGTGGTATCTCAGACTTATTGTGCTATTCATTGACATACAAGAGAAACATGTAATGGAAATTTGATCAAATCAAGACTTGTAATGTGCAAGCTTCTCACCATAGCCTCAACATGTCTACACCGTGCAATCATGTGTTGGATTTTTGTCTTTGCAACCTACCTCACCATCTATACCTCCACATATATTTTGGTGACCTAATGTAGTTTGTGAGTTGTTTTGTAGCCTTTCAGCCTACCCAATTGTAATGTACTTACCCTGCAAACAAAATGGTTTCCTTCCTTGATTAACCATGCCTTGCTACCACCTTTCACCTCATGATTAAGCTTAGCACAAACTGTTGTAATGTTGAAATTCAACTTGAGACCTACTATGCAATATTTTTGATGCATAGCTAATTTGGGGACCACCTAGGGGACAACCCAAACAAAGAGGTTCAAGTAGCCTATGTGTGTGTAGAAGTTTTTTTAAAATTTCTGATACAAGAAGGTTTTAGAAAAGAACATAAGTTGCAGCATTTTTAGGATCAAACTAAAAAAGGAGTGTTGCTGGAAATACTCGGCCTATATTCATATATGATCCACATGTACCACAGATTTAACTAACATCTTAGTAATAATGTTTAGGGTGTCCTTAATATAGCCAACATGGGTACAAAGGTCAACCATGCACACCTAATGATCAACTATATATGTAAATTGTACTGCAATAAGGGTTATCGAATGATCAGCGAAACTAATGCTTTACTCCCACCGATAATCATTTTTCTCCCTGATATGCTTCATCGGGCCATCAGCGGGATCAGGTCTCTTGTTCCTACGATAGTTTGATGGGGATGTCGTCAATGGAGTTCGTGCCTGTTAGGAAGATGACAAGGCCCAATGCCAAAGATCTCATGTTTTGGCTACCAAGAAGAAAAGGAACGCCCCCAAGGAGGAACATGCACGACTCTCTGCACTTGAGTTCCAACAACACCAAATGGAGTTTATAGAACTACTGGTAATCATTCATATTCTTGTTTCATATTTGTAGGGGTTAAAATTATCTAAAACCATAAATCATAATGTACATTGAAGTATTAGACCCTAAACTGTAATGGTCAAAACCTAAACTTTTAACGCCTATGCCAGAGTGACCTAATGTTTATATATATATATATATATATATATATATATATATATATATATATATATATATATATATATATATATATATATATATATATATATATATATATATATATATTCAATAGTTGAAAAGAGGACACTTTTTTTATTATTATTCAAAATAGCAATAGTGACTGAACTGTAATCTCTTCAAATGACAGTTTCAAAACACTCGTATAGACTTGAATGTTGCATTGAACTATAGTAGGAAATATTGGAACAATACTTGTAGATTAAACTCACGCTGGACATAAGTGTTAAAATGCATTATTAGATCTGAAAAGGAGGCATACCCAATATGTACTCCGACCAATTATCCTCATTTTTCTTAGCATTTGAGAGAGAATTACTTTATTTTAACTATCATGTAGAACTTTTCTAGACTCTAAACCACGAAGAAAAAACAAAACAAATGAAATAACAAAGAGAGAAAGAAATTATGTTAATTTTTTGAAGCAATTGGAACTTCCACTGTCATTTTCTACTTGATCTTTAAATTTTGTTGGAATTTCACTTCTGAAAATTTAAGAAATGACTACTCATGGAAATTGATCTTGGAGATGATTTTCCTACTGAAACAAAGTCCTCTTTTGATTGTAGCAGAGGATGTAGAGAGTGAAGCATTGGCTACTTTGATCTTTGAAATTGATGTTTTTTTACTAAATTGATAATTTTTGAAGTTTCTTTTTCTTTCTTAGATGTTGAGTCTAATTAATAAGTTTAATGTTGTGTTGCAACCTGTAGGTGAGTATGTTGATATGATAAAGGCTAGCATTGTCGATCCTCTAAAAGTTATCAGAATTGCATTAATTGATGCAGAAAGGTAAAATTATTTATCTTTATTATAATTAGTGGAACTTGCAACTACAATATCCGATAAAAATCTATTTCCAAGTATGCTTTTGATGGATGTTATATTTAATTCTGATACATTCACTATATCTAGCGCCTAAGTTTATGGTGCCATAGTTGGAAAAGGAAAAGAAAATGTTTGAATTTTATCCTCTATATTATTTGACTTTTTTGAGTTTTTGATGTGCACATTTTGAAACCTTATTTTCAGGTTGCAGCTCCAAATTGGAGAAGTGAAAGGTGAATACCATTGAGGAAGAGTTTGGAGGAGCCGAAACCAATAGCGGTGGGAAAGCTGTGGATTTGCAAGGGGATTATATGGGTCAAGCCTCTATAGGAGGTTGTTGCCCTTCCAAAAGGACTGTAGTTAAGGAAGGGGAAAACAATATAAGTATATGAAAATAGGAGTTATTTTTTTATATAGTGTTTGTAAGTTGTATAGTGTCACTGAGGCATTGAATGTAACCAATGAGATTATTTACCAATGAGGCTTAATGAAGCAAATTTTTAGAGTCATTTTTTCTCCACTCATAAATACTGTGTTGTGGCTCCTCTTGATTTGTAATATGTTTGTGTTTGTGTCTAATCACTCATATTTGTTCAAGCATTTTAGTCTTCATTTCATGGTGCTTCTTCAACATTTGAATATCTATGATACTTGAAGTTTATATGCATAAATTTGTGAGGATTAATTAAGTTAGATTTGATTTGTAATGACTAAACATATGACTGAAGTAATGACTAAATTAATGACTAAATACATGACTAAATTAATGACTAAATTAATGACTAAATATATGACTAAATTAATGACTAAATATATGAGTAAATAAATCACTGCCATGACTAAATAAATGACTAAATTAACGACGAAATCAATGACTATCATGATCTAGAAATAAATGACAAATAATTTAAAGAAATTAACTATCATGTAGACTTTTCTAGACCAAATTATTTTAGTCATTTATTTAGTCATTGATTTGGTCATTGATTTAGTCATAAATTTGGTGGTGTTATAAATGACTAAAAATAAACCACTAATAGTCACATGACTAAAATTAGTCATTTATATGCAATTTTTAGTATTTTATTTAGTCATATATTGTTGTTTGTGTACTAGTGCATGTCAACTGTTTAGGGTTTTAATGAAATACCTTAGTAGGGTCATTTATAAAAATTACACTAAGATGAAAAGCATTATAATAGATGGAGGGTGAAACCAAAATTCTAACACAATAAATGACACAAAAGTCAAAGTTCACAAGCCCAATTTGTTATGATTCAAATGAAGTGGTTTGAAAGAGAGGTTGAAAATATAAGTTTCATTACCTGTTTCTACTATAAATAAATTATTTTAAAATTTTCACCATTATTTTTTAATTTTTAGTGTGAGAGCCTTTTAAGCAGGTCCAAACATCTTTGGGAGCGAATATGCTACAATGACGATTGTACTATGCACCAAGGCTAGAGGCCCTAAGAGACCACATTGCGCAAGGAGTGCTTACACAAGAGGTAAGTCATGTTTTTACTTTCAATGCATTTAGGAGGTCAATTTCCAAAGTTTTGGTATGATTTGTTAGAATTGTGAAGCAAGCACAAAACCATGAGCCACAAGATCAAACAACAAACAAGTACACCTTCCACACAAGAGAACTGCAAACAAGAATTACTAAATTCATCAACAAGGAAAAGTTACAAAAGAATCTTGCAAGAAGATATGAAAGTCGTGATATTTCCCGTGAATAATACCCAAGTACATTTATAATAAGGGTTGAATGCTTATAAGAGAAAATCCCTAAATGAGAAAGGGATTAGATCATGACAAGTGTCAACCTCACATGAGATGAGACATAATGATCTAATATAAACTCAACTAATAAAGCATTCCTAAGTTTAGCTAAAGTGTGTGAGAATAAATTAGACTAATAATCAATTAAAGATTAATTAATTATTAGCTAATGCAAGATAACTCTAACACCCCCCCTAAGATGAACTTAGGGAGTAGCTAAAAACCCTAAAAAGAATGCAAGATGGGTCTCAAAAACAAGGCCAAGTAAGGTACCCATGTACAAACAAAAGATCTCTATAATGTGGAGAAATAGAGAAAACCTCATGGGAAAAAATCTACTCCAAAAAGAGATGAAAGCCAAGTGAAGGACTGAAGAAGCCTCCAAACAAGGAAAGGTTGTCCCAAAAGATAGGAAATGGAACATCACTGAAGCATGAAGAAGCTGCAAACACTGTCGAAGAATGACTGTTGAAATGCTGAAAGAAGAACCCTCACTAAAACAAATGATGATCAGGATCAAGAAGACAAGAATCTGTATGAGTTCCCCCAACGACACTACTTGAATCAGATGGAAAATAATGGAAAAGACCTGGAACTCGAAGATACATATGGAAAAAGTACCAAATTTTTTAAGAACTGATCAAGTCAAAATGGAAGGTCGACTCCAAAAATAGGAATGCAAGAGTGTCCATATGGTAAGTGCTTCATCTCACCAAAATTCATGGGTAACCAGCCATTGCATCAACCTAGTACATAGGAAAAAATATTGTATACATAGCTCACTCCAACGAAACCAAGGAAGCAATAGCACCAACAGTAGAAACCCCCCCATAATGCTGACAAGAGAGAGGTATGACAAGTACACTAAAAATGAATGCCTGAAAGTAGTGCATGAAGAGGAACCAAGAACATCTGAAGGTGCAATCATGAAAGTAAAAGCAAATAGAAAGGATGTGAAAACAAAAGTCACATATGCATGAGAAAGGTATGAAGGCAAACAAAGGAAAACATTAACCCCCATGGTACTTTATATCATAGTGTGAGTACAATAAGGCACAAAGTTATGTGCAAGATCCCATAATACACATACAAAGCGAAGGCACTTTATTTTAGTGTGTTTACAAATGATAAAAAACATGCAATGTGAGCCCATAAAGTCCAAAAAGGACAATAGCTGAGAAGAAGGATTTTTGGAAAAAACCAAAAATCAAATCTAGAAACCACCTACACTAAATGAGAAAGGGATCAGATCATGAAAAGTGTCAACATCACTTGAGATGAGACATAATGATCTAATATAAGCTCAACTAATAAAGCATTCCTAAGTTTAGCTAAAGTGTGTGAGAATAAATTAGACTAATAATCAATTAAAGATTAATTAATTAATAGCTAATGCAAGATAAATCTAACATGATTTATCAAATATGGGGCACCTATGTCCAAATTGGACACCTTGGTATACTGTGGGTGCCCTAGTCCAACCTAGGAACCAGTGTCTTGAATGGGTGCCCTAGTCCATTAGGGGACACCCCTGTCTAGGAGATTTGACTTAAAATATATTGATTTCACTTAAGATCAATTTGATATTATTAGAGGAATTGATGAATGGATGTTTTGATGATTAAAATGTACCACCACATATGCGAGAGCACTCAGGAGGTCATATGTATAGACTCTTACATAGCATGTTGAGATACTATCACGAATAGAGACAGGACACCTGGGAGATGTTAGATCAATGTGGGTATATACCATACAGACCATGAGATATCATGATGATATAATGATGGAACTTATGGAGTAGTTGGATGTAGAAATCTCAAACTTCCATCTTTCAATGGGAGAGATAATCATTACTCTTGAGGATGTATACATGATTCTATGATTTCCCTTACAAGGGTAAGACCATATGTCTTGAGGAGGGGAGGACACTAGGTGGTATCCTTGCTGATCAAATATATTTCATCTACTGAGATATGCCAGAGGATGGAAAGGGCGTGATATATCTATGATGGCTACTATATGGTGATGTAGATATCCCAATTGTGTGTCATATTTTTATTGCGACCATAAAACTTAAATTAGAGATTGATGGGTGAGGCACACACCTTCATGGGGGCCTCATACACACCATCTGTGAGATGGAGGGTCAATGCACCATGCTCACTTGGGGGTGAAGCATGTTGGACCTCCTTTACCATGATTTAAGTCATTATGTACATTATGAGACATAGAGTTTGATGACATGTACTCTCCTCTAGTTATGGAAATTTGAGCACATCACATGTATGCAGCCTATGGGTATCCGATAGAGCCAACATGGAATTCTCCTTGAGCATACACCTACCCTTTGAAGATACCATGAAATTTTAGACATTTACTATATTGGTGGGTGGTGTTTGATAAATTACAAGCTACATATGAGACATAGATACCTTATAGGAGGCTACATTCCTGATTAGGTCAAATTCAAAAGTGAGTGAGGATACAATGAGACTATTTTTCTTCAGTTGGTATGAGTATATTTTTTTTTTCTTTCTATTATGATCAAGTGCCCCAATGAATTGATTATCCTCAAGGAGTCCTTGTTTCCTTACCAATATATATTTTATCAGCTCACAATAGTGCTAGACCTAGAGATGTGGCTCATTCAACCATCATGGACATCACCTTAAGTGACTCTGATGATGAGGAGAGATATGCAAATCTCATGTTTGACACATATGATGTTGGAGTGAGTATCACATACACTACATGGTGGAGCACCATCTTTCCACATACTTTATTTCCTATAGACCATCCTACCCATGACTTGAGGCCATGGCCATGGCATATCAGGGAGTTCGAGGAGGAGGAGAAGATAGAAAATGATAGTGGTATTGGGAGAGGTGATGACGAAGAGGATCAATCAAAAACAACATCAAGAGGAGATCCAAGGGAGTGGGAGGAGGTTGATAACGCCCTTGAGAAGAGGCCTATGTCTCATCCTAACGTATCATGAGAAATTCCTGCTATACCTAAGAGATCGAATGTCCATGAGTGTGGCGAGATGAGAAAAGTGATTGCTACAATGCCCCCAACCTCACAAGTGACTCCAGGTGTAGCCACATTTACTACATGGGCATAGATCCTCACTGGCAAGTTGGGGATCCAAATGAGATGATATATGTGTTTGTTATAATTTAGTAGCATACTAGATGTTGTATTTTATTTTATTTTAGATCTATATGATGAGGTATCTGATTTGATGATTTGTTCTTATTCTTGTAGTTGGCACTCGGGATTGGCTTGACTATATGGGTCAAGTCATGGAAGATGTTGTCCTTGATGTATAGATTCAACAACTAGTACAAGCCACTTATAGACCATAGTAGATTGCACGGCGACATGTAGAGATATTTGAGCCTATGGCACAACTGAGAGCTACGTATGAGGAGACTATAGTAGAGAGAGATTGGGGTCAAAACTGATATTCAGGAGTTTAAAGTAGAAGCATCATCTTCTACTGATCATTCTTAGATGACTACCCTATAGGTAGAGTTGGAGAGAGTGTGAATCAAGAGAGATCAACTATAGTAGTAGTACATGGAGATGTGAAAGATAACCGTAGAGCTTAGAGGTAAGATTAGGGGTCTACAAGAATGGAGTAGCTTTAGGATTTACTCACGATCTACTGTTTCGTGCCAACCGCCACCAAGCCCTGAGGGATTTGATAGCCATAGGACTATAGGTTGATTACATGATTATATATTTGTAGACACCTAAAAATGTCTTAACACATCACACATTCCTCTAATTCACCATTTTCAATCATTATCACTCATCATCTCCTTTTATCACCTTTTAATTAAACAATTTTCAATTAGTTGATTAAATTGACCTATTTTCCATTATTAATTAAATAATTTTAGTTGTTTGATTAATTCATCATTTTCCCTCTATCCACCTTTAATTAAATAATTTTTAATTGTTTGATTAATTCACCATTTTTACTCTATCCACCTTTAATTAAATATTTTTTAGTTATTTAATTAATTAAACATTTTACTCATCTAATTCAATTAAATAATTTTGATTATTTAATTAATTTCTAATTTTCTTCTCATCCACCTAATTAAATAATTTTTAATTATTTAATTAAAAATCATTATTTCTTCTTATCTCTCATAATTAAATAATTTCCCAAATATTTAATTAGTTAATTTTCTTCCTATAATTAAATTAATTATTTAATTCATTTAGTTGCACATTCCCTCTCAAAATGGAATATTCCAAATTCAAATTCCAAATCAAATTCAAAATTGAAAATATCTTCCCTCCAAAAATATCTCAAAATATCTTCCTAAAATTTAGGGAAGAGCTTTAGTTAATTGAAATCTTCCTCAACATGCATGACCTATCCATCCTTCATTCACTCTCAACCATTGATTTAAACTTTCAATCTCAACCATCAATCAAATACCCTGAGATATATAAAACAAGCCTTCATCTCTCATTCAAAGGACATCTCTCTTCAATTTGCAATTGATCTCCTCAATTTGTAATTTCAGCTCCATAGCAATCAATCTTCCATATTCATCAATATTTCAAGCTTTTGCAAATTTGGGCTATACTAAGCATGAGCAATCCACATATCTCAAAGCATAATCTCACATTGTCAACAATGGCGTAAGGGTTAGCATCTTTGGGTGAGGTAAAATTAGGTTTAAATTTCATTTATGCTTTCATTTCTTGTTTACTTTATTTTTATTTTAGCTAATGACTTCATTGGTAATGAGTTTAATTTGATCAATTGGGTCTTGGTTTTTAATTTGATCTAACCCCCTTTGTTGATTGTACCTTTTGATCGATCTCTCCATTATTCCTATTCACATTCTAGCACACTTGACATGACCCATGTTCTCGATTTGACGTTAAATTGAGTTTTCTGTAAGATATAGGTTACAACGATGCAATTGAAGTCAAATCGATGTATTTGAAATGTAGATCAACACTTTTGACAATATGATGACACTTCTGCAATGTACATTGATGCTTATGAACTACAAATTGATGCATTTGATAATCTTGTTTTGTAGGTGTGTAGGTTTACAATGACACATTTGAAATTTGTAATGATGCATCTGATAGAAATCAACACATTTGATTTTACGACAATGCTTCTGAGAAATACGACACATTTTAATTTTAGATCTATGCAATTAAAGGTAAAGCGACACATCTACAAGGTATATCGATGTGTTTGATTTTTATAGTGCTTCTTTTGATTTTTTCTAGTGACACATCTGATTTAGGTTCTTGAATTTTTCCACTAACCCTAACATTTGCTCAATTTTTTGGGACTAACATATCTATGCAACCTTGAGGGATGTTGGGAGAAGAAAAATAAAACAAACTACTAGCATATCTTATGTAGGTTTTTTTTTAATTCTTTGATTTCTAGATTAGCTCACATTTTGAATTTGGGTTTTAATTAAAGAATTGTTTATCTTGTTTGGTAGGCTTATAGTGTGTATGCTCTCTCCTTTGCGCTTTGTGTGATCTTGGAGATAAAAAACACTATTATATTTCACATGTTATGCATACCCAAGGAGTACTAGCAAAGTATGCTCTTCTTTTGCACTACATGCGATCTTGACAATCAGAAACACTAGTATCTTCTTTTTAATTCAGTAGGAGGCCTTCTTGGGGATTTCATCACCTCAAGGATGAACTCAACCATGTTTATTGGCAAGGTATATAAAGGGGGAGAAAAAAAAATTTACCTCAAGGTTTGGCTAGCGCCATAAAATCCAAGCCTTACGATCCTCTGTCCACTAAGACATGTATAGGTGAAGAGAAGAGGGGAGACCCCCCTCAACCCGGGTATCCTCAAACATGATCATTATTAAAGGAACCAATACAAACCATATTTTTTAGAATCATTTAATACCTTCAACCATTTTCTTAGTGTGGTGTAGGGTACAATATCATGCCTGTAGTTACTCACCATTTACTCTTCTCTTTTTGGTGTGATAGTTATTCCTTGGCAGGACCTCATCTTTCTAAGGTAAGGGATGTTAATTTGGTACATGACCTTTGCATACCCTAGTTACTCATTCATTCAAAGTTATTATGCTTCTAAGGGTGGGCCTACACTAATTCAATACACATTTTACACTAAAGTAAAAATCAATTCTTTAAATAAGTCAAATCAGTCAAACCCTAGAAAGATTTTAGGTTCAGTCTCATAATTGCGCATTTAAAGTTACAATGACACCTTTGATGTCACAATGACACATTTTACTATCCTATAATGCTTATGATTATATATCAATGTATCTAAGTAAAGGATAATGGCACATCTATTTTTCAGATCAACGCTTTTTCCTAACTTGACATGTACAATCAAAATTATACTCTGCCAATCTGAAAGCCTAGTCTTTGCACAGTGACACTTTTGACATATATCATTGCCTTTGATAAATGCAACAATGATTTGGACATAGATGGGTGCTTTTGACATAGTTTTATGCATTTGATAAAAGCAACATAACACCTTTGATAAAGATAATGACACATTTTCCCTAGTGCACCACATTTGAAATCTACCCTGACGCAATTGAAAACACAGTGAACTATTTGAAGTACAGAGAGATGCTTCTAACTATCAAAACAAAATTTCTAGAATCCTTAAAATTTCAATTTCCAAAATTCAATAGAAAATTAATCTAGGATTTGAGACTTGTATTGCAATAGACCTACAATCACAATTCCTCATCCATACAACAAACAAACTTTGACACACATATCATACCATTTTGGACTTTTTGAGTTACATATATTTATCTTTGGGAAAAAAAAATCGTCAGCAAGCATCAATCCACCAACAACCAACATTAGTCATACTCTTGTTTATATCTCCCAATCGTATCTCTTAGTTTAGCGTTTTCTTGGAAAATAGTCCTTTTCAAGTAAATAGTTAAATTAGCATCAAATATATGTGAGAAAACTATCTTAGTGGTCTCGTCTATTCCTAAGTTGGTGAACTCGCCATCATCCCTTTCCTTGGACTTATTAGTCCAGTACAAGTAAAGACAGTCCTTTAACACATCAAATGGAGATCTAGGATAACTTTGAATTTTAGAGGTTTTCATATCTTTCATAAAGTCAAACATCAACAATATTATTCTTTGTCCAAATCTACCCAATGTAGCTCTCATAAGTACATCTTGGAGAAATACTCATCCATATCACATTATCAACCTTCACTTACATCTCATATTCCATAAGGTCATCTCATTTTATGCCTCTTACAAGGTCGCAACAAAAAAATTCATGGATTCTAATCCAAGTAGTTAAAACATCACAAAACTTATGAGTACTATCAAGAAAAAATTTGGAATGCCTAGTAATCTATTCAATCCTCGTTAATATCAAAATTTGTTGGCAATATATTGTCATTGATGTCAAAAGGGGAAATCATGCAAGGTAAATTGTTGGCATGATGAAAGAGGATTAGAGGTGAAATGAACCTGATCTGGTAAAGGAGGATGTTGGCATTAATGAAGGAGTGTCATTGATGTCAAAGGTTGAAGCTATGTTGTGCAAGTGTTGAAGAGATTCCACAAGTTTGGGCCTTGGGTCTCAGGCTTACTATGTATCACCTGCTGAAGAAGGAAGGTGTTTGGAGTAAGTCATTTTTTACTATGCCTCCAAGGTATCGAGCATCAGACCTCAGTCATACCTCTTACCGAGTCCCTCAAAATGATGAAGTAAAATATGCTAAGTCTAGTGCATTTCAGACTTCAGAATTCATGTATACATCTTACCTTTGTGTTTGAAGGAATGGAGTATGGAGTATGTAGGAAATATGAACCCCAACCCCCAAGAAGACTTCGGAGTTTGTGGATCGAGAATGAGGTTTGTATCTTACCGTAAAGCATGTGTAAAGGTATGAATTATGTTCGTACCTTAACTTTCGATGATCCTATGTGTCTTTTGGTCTTCGTAGTTTGATGGTGATGGTGCAAACATGAGGATGATAGGTGGAGTGTGGACCCCATGCAGTTTATGTGCTTTATCGAAGAAACATGTCCATTTCAAAAAGACTTATGAGGTAGTCCCTTTGATACAATGATAGCAGTAATGAGAACAGTGGGAATAGCTGATGTAAGGTGTGGACAGTGACATAGGTTGGTGTAAGTGACATGGTGATAGATAATTGATTAGTCTAGTAATTCAAATCCCCGTTGTGAATTGCATGGTGGTGACTAGTACTGGTGGACTCAAAAGTATGGACGATGACAGAGCATGATGACAATGAAGGTAGTACACCAAGTGGATGATAGCAGTTGGTGGAATGTAGTCCATGGTGGAGGGTAGCGGTATGCATTGAACCTTGAGATGAACCCTAAGATTGACGACACCAACTTAATGAGATTAATCCAAAAATGGTGATTTAATGTTGCAAAACAATACTTGGTAAAGGTGAGACTTTGATGATGGTGTTCCATGGTGAAAACCCTAAACTCCTGTGAGAAGTAAAATGACACAACTAGGGCATGAATTCTCAGCACGAGAAGACATAGGTGATGACACGAGTTCTTATGCAAATGAAAATATTGTGAACGCGTTCGATCCAATGGCGAAATGAATTTCATAGATTCTCATGTCAACAAACAGAATATGAGATCAATTCAAGGAATAAAATGATCAAATAGGATTCCTTGCATAGACTATCAGGTTGATATTCCAACAAGGATTCAGTTGCTCATTAGAGGAAATGATGGTACTAAGGCAAAGGAGAATAGACAATTTGAATATGATTCCATTACACAGGAAGATGAAAAAATGACGTAGAAACCCTAGTTCCTGTTTGGATGAATGAACTGATGGCACAAACAATAGTGCAACTACTTCTACTAAATCCTATTTGTGATTGGATGAAATGGAATATGCAATGTGTATATAGAGTGTTATGTAACTCTAGTAGGTTGAGCTTACAACAATATGGTTAATACAGATGGTTGATTGGTTTAAGGTATGAAACACTTGTTGGAGATGTTAGAAAATGAAGAGAACCCTAACCAAAGCTTCTAGATGATCTAAACGAAAAAAATAGAGCTTGAGATGATGAGGTTCTTGAAGATATATAAAGAACAATTGAAAAATATATAGGGTTGGCTTTTGGGAAGAGAAAGTTGTGACTTCAAGTAGAGACAGAAAGAAAATTCTACTAAGTCATTATAGTTGTCTGTTGTTTCAGTTTGTGAACTGAGTTTGAGTAAGGATGATTTGTAGCAGATAGAGTAAGCATAAGTAACCTAGACTGTAATGCAAATAATCATCTAGGTGAGCGTATGTGAAAGTGTAGAAGAGCAGGAGGAGAGGTCTAGAGATAGAACATTGATTGTTCTATGTGAAAAAAAGTGAAGTGCATAGTTGTGTTGCTGAGAGTACAGAAAGAGAAGAGTGAAGAGCAGAGCTATATGTATTGCCGAGAATACTATTACAATAGTAGAAAGTAAGTTGCTAAGTGTGCAACAAATAATTGTATGTATTGATACATTTCAGGTTTATGTAGAACCAAGTTATATGAATATTTGAGCTTTAATTTTTTTTAAAGGTTGTAGCCTCATTTGTTTTGAGTTGTAGCTCAGAGTAGGGGATCATAGTCTCCTTGGAGTTGTAGCTTCTAATTAGGGAGTTGTTGCTTCCTTGGGTTGGAGCCCTAAATGGTGTAACAAAGACTTATTTGTGACACTGGATTAGGACATTAGATCCTAGCAACTTTTGTCACCGTGGTTTTTCCCATCTTGGGTTTTCCACATACATCTAGTGTTATGAGTTTTTGCATGTTTATTCTTATGCATGTTTTGTTATTCTACACACTAAAGGTTAAGGAATCAATTTTCATAAAGAGTTTAAGAAGTGTGTATCTACACAAGTTATTTGAGGGTTGAAGTTTTTGATATCTACTGATTCACCCCCTATTGATGGTTAATAGAACATAGAAATGTTAAACAGAATATTTCTACCCTACTTCTCCTAAAAAAGATAGATAACCTAAAGCAACCTATCTTCCAAGGTTCTCAAACTGTGCTGACGATGTTCAGTCGTTTATGCAACTGTAATGTTCAAGGGGCCTACTAGTAAAAGGGATACAAACGACATCATATAAATTAATCTATGTTTGGGGGGTGTAAACAAATATCAAAAGCTAGGATAGAGCTCAGGACAACAAAAAATGAATGTAAATTTCCTTCAATTCAGACATACAAACTTCATAATGAGCATTATTTCCAAACAACTAAACCATAAAATGATATAATCCATAACACAATCTATACCATTGCATTCATTCCTAGTGCAAATTTAAGACATACGGATCATTCACCATTCATAAACTTCCAAATTAACAAGAACATATCATCAACTCATCACTAAAATTCATAGATCAATGAATCACATAAAACTCATTCACAGATAGCTCAATGAAAATAGCCTCAGATTCAGAATATTCTATTGATTTTCACCAAATAAGAGACATTTACGCACAACATTCACTGGCATACGAATGACTATTGTTCATTGACATCACCATTAAGACTGAAACTTGAAAATGACATAAAACTGTATTGAAAACTGTAAAATATCCAAGTGTCTTTGCATAAAGTTGTAAAAAGAGTATCAAATTGTAAAAATTCTCTTAACTTTCTCCTTAGGCTGCTAATCCTTCTTCAATTAGCCAACCTTTACAATATGGAGAGCAAAAATACAAATAGACCAGCCCTAACACTAATTCCTCGAGTCAAAAATTGAGATCCACAATTTTAGGGAATCACTGGAGGTTCCCAGTAGTTATGAGGTAAAGTGAAAGCGGAAGTGGAGTTGAAAAGGAAATAGGAAGTTGATGTAAGCTCCACATTCTATTTTGATTCTGCACCCAATCAACCACATTAAATGCACTAATTACAGCCTCCTCACACACACAAAATGTATTTTAAACTTTAATCAAGGTTAATTGGCTCATTATCATTATTTCCAAAAGTTGTGTCTGTTGAGAACATTGGAAATGTTGAGGAAGAACATGTGTTGACTCCAGAGGATCAATGGAAATTGTTTGAGGATGATAAGAGGGAAGCAAATGCATAAGCACAAGCTGAGGCACTTGCAAAGCAGAAAGAAGTTGATGCTAAAGCACAAGTTGAAGCAATGTCCAAACAACAAGAATTATAAGCTAAGGCCAAAGCTGAAGAGCTTGCAATGCAGCAGAAGGAGAAGGAAGATCTCCTGCAGCAACAAAAGGAAGAAGAGATAAAACTCAAGGAGGAAAGAGATAAGTTAGATCTATTGCAGAAAATCCATGAGTTGGAAGAAGAAAAATCTCAACAAAGAAGAGAGAGAGAATCCCTTGAAGCCAAGTTCAAGGTTGTAGAGGAAGCTCGAAGAAAGAATGATGAAGAGGACCTCTTTCTAAAGAAGTTGGAAGCAGAAGAACAAGCCAAGCATCAACAAGAGGTAGATAAAATGTGGGATAGTCAAAGAATTAGAGAAACAAAGAGATGAAATGTATGAGTAGAGGAGATTAGAGGAGGAAAGGGAGAAGGCTGAAATGAAAGCCTCACAAAAGAAGCTACAGAAAAGGAGCAACAACAAGAGGTTGATTCTCAACCTAAGGCAACCATTTTGCAACCTCTCTCCTCTACCACTTCTTCTTCCTCACAACAAGTGGTTACTACTCCTGCTGCCCCAACATGGTTGAAGCTCAACCTAGAAAAGAAACAAGTAGTCCAATCCCAGCCTTTGAATTGGCATGACATGATGAAAGAGATTGAGAAGGAGAGGCCTAAGAAAAAGGCTGGAGTCCTTCACTCCACTAGACTGATAGATGTTGGAGATATTTTGGTTGAATGTGCCATTCCCATGGTAGATAAGGACATATAAGAGATCCAACTAAGTGATTATCAGCTAGGGACTCTGAACTTGGGAAGGCCTACAAGAAATCAGCAAATGGATTTAATTGATATTGTAGCCTCCTCCACCAAGTCAAGAATGGTAAAAGGATAACCAAAGGAAAGATGAGCTTAAGGCTCAACTAGATCAATTACATAAATTCTTAAAGGACCTATCATCTCCTATTTTTTCACAATTTGTTGCTCCTACAACACGCATTTTGCTAAGCAAGAAAGAGGTTGATGACCTTGTTGAAATGAGAAGCAAGGTGGGGATGTTGGATAGATGGATTGATCAGCTGAATCAAGACATGGAGGAGTTGCTTGCTCAAAGTTATAAAGCCCATGATGATGCATTGGATTTGGATGGTGACATGAATTCACATGTTGAGGATCTTGGGACACAAGAGGAAAAACATAGAGAGCATACAAAGAACTTGAAGGACATCAATAAATTGTCAAGACAAACTTTGTTGGGGCAATCCATCCTTGAGGAGGATAATATAGACTTTATGGAGAAGACCATCAACATTATTAGGTTCTATTCCTCAATCATTTTTTATCATAGGAATGAGATACAAGAGGTTTCCAAATATTTGAATGAACAAATTGAGGAGTTCAGAGCAGTCATTGCTATGCTGGTAAATGAAGACATCCCCTTGAAAGATGGCCTCCCTCTTGACATACTTAAGGAAAAATGGAGTAGTAGGTTTGAGGAGGTAATGAACAAGGGGGATCATGTTGATGACTTGTTGATGGATAGACTAATGGATATCAAGGAGAAGATAAAGGTTGCTAGAAGAGAACTTATTAAACTTGGGGATATGTAAGAGTTTGCTTCTACATAATTGAAAAGAATAAAGTTTGTTGGCAGTTGGGTGGACGGTCTAGATGAAGATATGCTCCAAAAAGTGTTTGCTAGTTATGAGAGTACATGCTTGAGCAAAAAACATAGGAATAAAGTGGCAGTGGAATATTTTGTTCCTGATGGACACCTAATCACATGGTCAACTGGACAATTCTCTCTCTTTCTCTCCCATTTTGTAGGATCATGACATCACTCCAACTAGGGGTTCCCAAAAATTTTACCTTCCCTCTTTTTGCATAAGATTTTGATAATATTCATCAACAAGTGAACCAAAGATTAGCAGGGAAATCATCTCATGCAACTCCAATGATTCCCTAAAATTGTGGATCTCAATTTTTGATTGGAGGAATTAGTGTTAGGGCTAGTCTATTTGTATTTTTGCTCTCCATATTGTAAAGGTCGGCTAATTGAAGAAGGATTGGCAACCTAAGGAGAAAGTTAGGAGAATTTTTACAATTTCAGAAACTCTTTTTACAGCTTTATGCAGAGACACTTGGATATTTTACAGTTTTCAATATAGTTTTATGTCATTTTCAAGTTTTAGTCTTAATGGTGATGTCAATGAACAATAGTCATTCGTATGCCAGTGAATGTTGTGCATAAATGTCTCTTATTTGGTGAAAATCAATAGAAGATTATGAATCTGAGGCTATTTTCATTTAGCTATCTATGAATGAGTTTTATGTGATTCATTGATCTATGAATTTTAGTGATGAGTTGATGATATGTTCTTGTTAATTTTGAAGTTTATGAATGGTGAATGATCTATATGTCTTAAATTTGCACTAGGAATGAATGCAATGGTATAGATTGTGTTATGGATTGTATCATTTTATGGTTTAGTTTTTTGGAAATAATGCTCATTATGAAGTTTGTATGTCTGAATTGAAGGAAATTTACATTCATGTTTTGTTGTCTTGAGCTCTGTACTATGTTTTGATATTTGTTTACACCCCCCAAATGCGGATTAATTTATATGATGTTGTTTGTATCCCTTTTACTAGCAGGCCCCTTGAACATTACAGTTGCATAAATGATTGAACAACTTCAGCACAGTTGAGAACCAACTACAAAGACCTTGGAAGATAGGTTGCTTTAGGTTATCTATCTTTCTTAGGAGAAATAGGGTAGAAATATTTTGTTTAACGTTGTTGTGTTACATTGACCATCAACACCTAGTGTGGATGAAAAGTTTCCTGGGTCCGTGCCTATGGAGGTGCAAGGGATTCAAAGTGTTGACCCTAACTTGGATCCTCATGTCTCTCATGCTAGCCTATTGCAAGATAAAGAGAAGTCTATGAAGATGGATCAGTTGGAAGTGTTGGTTGACCTGGAAAGATTTCCTGACAAGCATAGCGTAAAGGTGGAGGTGGTCGAGGTCGAGGATTCCCCTATTGAAGAGGAAGATGAGCAAAAAAAGGCACACAGAGATATCCCTAATCACAACTTAGAGCGAAAGGAAGTGCCTCCTATTAACTGGGATGAGGTAAATATGGGTTTATTTTGTAAAATGGTTGAGGATGGGATGAGGAATTTTCTTTCTCTAGTAAAATGGATATTTTCTAAGGTGAAGGAGCTCAATGTCCAAGTGAAGAACTGGCAGGAGGTCTGTGTGGTAATGATCCAGTGCAATCAGAAGGAATGGGCTATAAAAGGTAAGGTAAATATATGAATGTTATGTTGGATAAGCTAGTTGTTGATGTTGACCGCCTGGGAGTTACTCATGAGGAGAGGATTTCCTCTTTGGAAATGATGGTTAGTAAATTTGTAGAGGAGAGATTTGTACGAATTGAGGATAGAATTGGTAAATTATCTAAGGATTTGAAAACCATGGTCAACATAAGTAACAACTCTTTGAAGTCAACTGCTAAGGGCCTTGTGGTTTTAAATGAGAAATCCCTCAATTGGACTAGAAAATCCCTAGAGGTGGGAGAAATTGAGAAAGTGGTTGTTGATGTGAATTGCTCGAATCTGGTGGACAAAAATGTGGAGCCTATTCCTGCTATGGAAAAGGATGTGGAGGCCAGACCTTTTTTGAGGACTAGGAGTAAGATGAAGAAGCGGGTAGCTATGTCTTTTGATGAGCTCAAAGAGGTTATGGAAGTGCATGAAGGGGTCATAGAGGATAATATGGCCTCGGTCAATGTCCTGGAAAAGGTCTTGTAGTTGTTGTTGACTCTTTTACTTGATAAGCTGATTGTTGATGTTTTTTGCTATTGGTATGTTGACGGGTTTCTTTGGTTTTATCTGTTGTCAGCATTTTGGTTTTTTGGGCTGCTACTTTTTATTGTTTAGTCTTTTGTGTAGCTTTTTGTCATTGTAAAGGGTTTTAGGGCCCCTTCAAAAACTGCTTTTCCTTATCAAAAGCATTTCTTCTTTTCTATCTTTATTAACATTTAATTTTTTTCTATCATCATCATTGTGGGTGTAGACCATGATAAATTTTGGGCAAGGGAAAACCTCATTGAACATCATGCATCCTAATCCAACTACCAACAATGTAGTGACACTATTAATCAAAAAAAATCTACTATTGGTAGTTTTCATTTGCATTATAGTCGTATTCTCACATGAAAATATGAGTTTTGAGTTAAGCCTACCAAATATTATAAGATCATAAATATCATGGTATTCATCTATGAAACATGGGGTTTTAAGCAACCTGATATAGTCTATTTTTTATTTATTTTTCCCTTTCCCAAACACTAGTTTAGTAGTGGTGGTAGGCATTCTTGTAAAGTGTGAACTCTCAACCCTAAACCCCAAGATTAAAAAATAAAAAATGATAGAGCATAGGATTTATGTCTTTCACTTACTCAAAATTTAATTGAAAAGATGAATACAAAGACACTAAGCAGGTGTAGACTGGCTCTATTAGATCTCAAAATATTCTTGGTACGCTACAATGAGAAATCTCCCTAAGTCCTAACCCTCTCCAAAATAAAATCACTTAGCAGTAGCAATTTCACTTCTATTCTTTTTTCTTTTTTCTCAAATATCAAATTGAATGAAACATGTTACATCAAGACTACACAATTAGTACATTATAATTTTGTACAAACACTTCAAATGAAATTCAATAGTTGGCCTATATTTTTGTAATTTTAATTAATTAATCACTTTTGGTGAGAGGTGGCATCATTTGATCTCAAATAAATTCTCAACCATTTATCTCTACAAATCTAATGGTTCTAGGTTGATTCTGGAGGTTTGAGATTGTAAGTCTAGTAGTTCATGCATTTCATTCCAAGAGTTCAACTATAACCATCCATCAAATGTTCATCGAATGGTTAGGTAATTTAATACATTTTTTCTAATTTTCTAAGGCATAATATTATGTCATATCAATATAAAATGAAAATATTAATTATAAATATTGCATAGTTAACAAGAGCAAGTGATTAACTACTTGCTTGCAACACCAATAGGATGAGACCAATTAGAAATGATGTAGCATACAATTGGATAACACTTTAGCACCTACAAGCCACATGTCATCATATTGCACCATCACAATTTGAAGGCTTTGTAGCAAATAAAAATGTGTGACGAAGTAAAAGAATGCAATGTAATAGGAATGTGACATTTGGTGCTAGAAAGGATTAAAGTGAGGTCCACTATATAGGTACATAACAAAGGAATTTTTTTTTTTTAAAAGCACATGCATTAACGTTCAAAAGTAGTCACTAAGAAAAGGGGTTGGTTAATCAACGAATATAAAGGCTTTCTATTAAAACTTTAAAAAATGAGAATAAACCAAACAAGTAGAATATTGAAATATGTTGACACTTGTCCCTATTCCAAAGACTTTATGTAGGAATTTGGGTGTGTGAAAATTTAGCCTAAAATAGAAGTGTATATTATTATACATTAACTATATTATATTATATTTTTTATTTATTTATTATATTCTCATTTCATTGCATATCTCCTTCACAACAACCATTATTTTAAAGAAATTATTTTAACCTTTAAGCTTTTTTATATCATTATATTCAAAATATTCCTAAGATCGTGGTGTGAGAAGTTTGAGCTACTAGAAAATTTGTGTGGTCCAGGATTTGGGGTTTCTAAGAAAATTCATGGATAAGCCATTTTGTTGCATCCAAAAGCTTGTGATAGTCCTTAAATTTCTTGTAATTTCTAATTAATGTTTTTTGAGAAGCTCTCTATATTTTCTTCTCAATATTTTAAAGGGGATCAAAACCCTAGGTTGTTTAGAACCAAAATTAATTATTAAACCCCCATTTGTTTGAGAAATACCAAAAATGAGTGAATCTAGTACTAATTCTAGAGGGGTTAAAAGGTTTCTTGAGGATGACCTGATGAAAATACTATTTGGATCCACTAAAAAATAAAAGCATGCTCGAGTCACTAGGGTTTTAACAGATAGAATTATTGACAGAGCTAGTCAGGATAGAGACGTCATTATTCTTCAACAAGGGTGGAACCTTTTTTAATATGGCTATAGAACAAGTTGTCAATTTGAAAAACCTATTTTAAATTTGTGGAGTCAAGACTTGGGAAAATTAGTGGTCCCAAATATTTTTATAAATGTTGATCTAATTAAGGCTATAGTAAAAAATTATGATGCTAAGAATAGGGTTATCAGAAGTAGTAAAGGAGTACCATTACTACAAATAAATAGGCATTTCATTGTGGAGGTTTTTAACCTAAATGTCATAACCAATGTGTCTATTGATTTTGGAGTTCTAAAAAGAAAAATTTCTTAAGATAAGCATAGTTTTTGAGAAATGTGGTTGACTTAGCATAGGAGAAGAGCATCAAATAGAAAAATCGTCAAATTTACTAAGGATAAGTGGAGCCCCATGATTATGATATTTTTGAGGCTTACTTCATCAACACTTACTTCTCTCTGTGTCAAGTGTTGGAAGAGGATTGCAAGGTATGTTAAATGTCCAAGATACTGAGAGCGGGGGTGAATCGGTATCTTAAATTTACTGATCAGATACCATCCAATTATTCCAACACATACAATAGCAAGGATAAGTAAAAGTATTAATAGAACATAAAATCATAGAACACATGAACACCAGGATTTTTACATGGAAAACCCAATGTGGGAAAAACCACGGTGAGTGTTAGCTCACAATATAGTATAACCGATTATAAGATATTACACAATGGGTGGCTCACTGCTAGGACTCACTGTCCAAAAGCAAAGGCTCGCTGCCTATAGAATTACAATGACAAAATGGCTTTTTTCCAGAAAATGAACTGATGGAGTACACCTAGTGAGTGCAAATTTAGTTCCAATGAAGCTCAATAAATTGACTTGACACACTTCATCATATTCTCTCTTCTCCACATTCACAATCACATCACCACCAAAAAACTTTATCAAACATCAAATACTATCCGATATATATATATATAATCTCTTTGCAAGCATCAAATAGGTCATCCTAATTAGATGCTCTTCTCATTCACCAAAATATCAACAGTCGGCTTCAAGATTTCACAAAAACTACATATCGCTACATTGAGTCAGCATGGACCTGGGATAGGTCACACATATATCTACATAACCAAAAATTAATTCATCTTTACACAATATATCCTTTAGGTCAACCAAGAATAGAACTAATAGCATATTTGCAAATACTAGTGTAATGTCGTTGCACCATACGAGCATCTAGATACATGATATTTTGAATGTACATGCTCCCGATGACTACAAACCATTTCCCAAAACCGCAAGCAATAGTAATCACCAACAAAAAGATGCAGACCAAAATATCAGAGGATATAAGCAAAATACCGGTTCAGATACCAGACCAAAATACTGAAACAACTTAAAACTTGATCTTGCAATTGCAACTCATGATGACATCAATGACAAAAAAAATAACAAAATGATATGTTCTTCATTTTTCTAATAAGGTACAGATGCCTATTTAGATGATGATAGTAGTTGACAATGCACAGCGTCAAGGTTTGAATAGAATCTTTGATTATGCTTCATATATTGCTGAGAATATTCATAAGAAATTGAAAGTCATGAAATATCTTAAGTTTATTCTATACTTAAAATGGTATTCTTTGTTATGCCACTTGTTGTTGTACATGGGATGAAAATCTAGAATAAACCTATAAAATTGAGAATAACAAATGAAAACAGTGTCATTTCCTATCTAGATTTGGAAATATTTGTGGGGTTCTCATTGATCCTCTTCTAACTATCTGGTATTTGAGAATGTGCTTGTAGGTGTTTTGGAGAATTTAGTTATCTAATGTAAACAAATATTATCAAATAAAGTTACCAAGTTCCTTAGTCCCCTAGAGTTGGACCTTGAGAAGGAGATTGATCATAATTGGGGTGATTGGTACTTGCATTCCAATTGTGTAGTCATTAGGGCTTATGGATCCCCAATACAACCTCATTTCTTCCAAAGTATGTGTTTGATATGATTGCCTTCATGGAAATAATGTGGCAATTAAATGAATCAGACAAGTTTCACCTTAGGTTAGTTAAAAAGGGTTCTCTCATTCCTATTGGAATGTACTTTTCAGATTTCAACATCACATCTAAGGAATGTTTAGAGGTATCACCTTCTTTGTTGCAAGTTAATATAATGAAGGTAGATGTTGTAAAAAAATGTGACCTTAAGCGATATATAAAAAAAAATAGATTAGATGCTAAAATTTCACCATATTATCACAAGTTTATTGTTTCAAATGATTTCATAAGAAATTTCCTTATGGAGGAGCAATTCAAGGAAAATTAGTAGAACTAGATCAAATTGGGATTGATAGAGGAAAGAAGGAAAAAGGAAAACTCATCCTATAAGAGAACTTTTCCTAATATTACAAATTCATTTGATAGAATGATAATGTTATTGGATAACTTTGATAATATTGTGTACCAGTAAAAACACCTTATTAAGGAGAGGCCCATTGAAGAGGGAGTTGAACATTTAGTTCAATAAGGATCACAATCAATGATACATCATGTAGGAACTCCTAAAATACCAAGTGGTGTTCAACCTTTGGTGGGCTATTCTATTGGTATTAAGGATATTATAGAGAATATTCCTAGAGATGAGGAAGTGGATCAAGTTTCCCTTCTCCCCAAAGAGATCAAGTTGAGGAACAAGTGCCTAAAAAATAGGCTCTTAATTAACTTTGGTGATCCTAATGCAATATCATTAGCAAGTGATGTAAGAGCGTTGGCTTGCAATCACCTCATTTTTTATAATAATTTTGTTAAAACCTAGGAATTTAGAGATTTTGTGTTAAGGATCGGGAGGGAAGAATTTCAAGAGAATCTTAATAAATCTAAAGGAAAAGCTCATCCTTCACAATATGATAAATTCACTCAACATGTGCTAAAATAAGTAGATTTTGATATTAAGGACATTACTCCAAATGAAGAAAATTGGTGAGATAAAGTGGTTTAATTTTTTGCTCCTTGAATGGGATATTGCATCAATTATTTCTTTGGATGTCGTAAGAAGACAAAATGAAGTTTTTTCTTTTGATGAGAAATATGAGAAGATAAATTTTGGATTTGATTTCAATCCAATATTGGAAACATTGGAAATCTGGTCAATGACACCAACCATTGATAAGCCAAAGGTTGCAGAGATTGTGCAAGGATTGACAAGGGGACTAATTTTTAAAAGATTATCAGATACATGAGCTCCATAGAAAACATCCTTGACAGTTCACACAAAATTATTTAGTAAACTGGCAACTAAAAAGTAGCAAGCAAATTACAAGTTACATGAGATATATCTAAAGTTGTTGCAGGAATATAATAAGGTGGCATCCAAGATGTCACAATCTCAAAGTGTTATTTCTACCCCTTCCAACCCTCAATTAGGGTTAGAAAATTCTCAACCCAAGATAGAGAAACCCTTTCTCTAAGAATAAAAGAATTGAAGGATCAATTGAAGAAAAGCCAATAAAGTGAGAAAGATGCCAAGGAGGAAATGAAAAAGGTTGCCATAGACATGATTGATGACCTTCTTAGCCATAGGATTTCAAATATTTTGCATAGGCTCGAAGGTTCTTGGAAAGGATATGAAACCTTGTAGAAGGAATACATTAAGAATATACAACAATAGGCCAATTTTTAAGGCATATTTAACAATTTGATCCTTAAGGCTACCTCCACCAAACAGATCAACAACATGACCATCTTTGATGATAATGATCCCAAAAAAGTTGCATATGTAAGTGAGCATATTGACTTATTGGGGGAGTTTTCATAATTTTAGGCTAGACTAGATATGCAACTAAAAGCTAAGATGGAGATGTTTGAAAATATGGAGAAGGGGCAATGCCAACTATCTAAAAAAATTTAGGAAAATCAAGTCCCTAGATGTTTGTAAATCTGATTTTACCAATGTTATACCAACAATTTCCTCATATGTTTATGCTAATTGTAAATCAAATTTATCATTACTAAATAATTCAATTGATGAATTATTCAAATTGGAGTATGATTTGGACACCTTTGCAAAAGAAACCAAGGAAATTATTGATGCAAGGTATAATGTTCATAACAAAAGTGCAAAAGTTATTCGACTTCCAATGGCCATCTGAAGAAGAATATAATTCATGGCTTGAAAAGTAAACTAAGTATTAAGGGATTTATTTCTCATTGTAAAGGGATGGAAATTTTAATATCAAGACTCTTATGTATCAAAAAAAAAATTCTTAGAAAAGGAGATAGTTTTGTAATAGAAGAACAATCAAGGAATGACAATATACTTCTCAAATTGATTTTGTTGGTGAAATGTTGAGAAAAGGAGATTCCCAAAGTTTTAATGATTGTGGATGTTCACAAAACCTTAGGGATCTTAATAGGTTCCTTTTCCCATGGATTTCATTAGGAAAGAGATCACAAGGTGTAGATATTGACTTTCAACCTCAATGGTGAGCCAATCAGACCTGGATCTTAGTCCTTAAGACAATAGGACAGATTTGAAACTAAACTAAAATGATTTGAAACACTCAAACCAAATGAACAATAAGACCTAATACCTAAAATTGAGATTCTCAAATGTACAAAAATAGAAATGATAGTTTGCAAGTAGATTTGAGAAGGGTCTGAACACATGTACCTATCACCAGAAACTCATTTTGAGTGCAAAGGGAATCATTCACCCCTAGGCAAATGGGTCTCAACCTAGGGCTCCAAAATAACATTTGACAGTCCTTTGATTTTGGATCTTGGCTTCAGTTTGACATAGGTCCCACTTTCAGAAAGCTAGAAATAAATTATGCAATAGTTTTCATGGCTTGACAACAATGATGACAACTTATGCAACAATGCAAAATTGCTCTTTTAAGATCTATTCAATTCTTCATCCACCTATAATATGCTCATACACAAAGATGAAAAATTATTTTGTTTGTATGGGGGTTTTCCTTGGTCAAACCCCAAGTTTGGTAACTAAACCGTGATAGAAATATAGTGAAAAGGAGAAGGAAATGGTGAATGAACAATGCTTGCTACAACTCACCACCCTTCAATAGCTTCCCTTATAGGATTAAATTCAAACATATGTATCCAAGGAACTTGATATTTCTTTTCTTGATGGATTTGGAAACTTGAAATGCTTGGATGTTTTATGATCAACAATGCAAATTAGCCTTCACAAGATGACATGAACACACATAGACATGAACATGATGTTAGAATCTTGATTGTTGCAACAAATGACTCATAAATATTCTCTTGATTGCTCTTGAAAATCATATTTTCTCTCATGAATTCTTGATGATATATGTTAGATCTTGTTAGAATGTTGCTTAGCTTTCAAATGATAAAAAAACTATGTATTTATAGGTGTTTATCTAATTTCCCAAAAATTAGATTCCAAAAGCCAACAATTGCAATTTGAATTTAAATCATTAAAATACCGCCAAAAACATATTTTAAAATGAGTCTTAGCACTTAAAGGGGACCCATTCACCCATGGGTGATTGGTTTTGGCCTATAAGTCCAAGACACACATATTCCATGGTAATTAAAATATTAAATGCATTAATTAAATGTTGGTTCTCCTTTTAGAAATGGGAAAAATAAGGATTTGGAATGCATAATTTGGAAAATTAGAAGCTTAATTAAGTCCAATAAATTAAGGGACCCAAACATAGTGTAAATTGTAAAGGTATAAAATTTCCTACACTATAGTTTGAATATAGTTTTTTATTGTAATTGTCTCCAATGTATGACATGTTTCATCTTATGAATAAAATTATCAAGCATAATTGAGTTTAGTGTTGCAATTCACATGCAACTATGTATTTTGTGATGGAATTTGTGAATATTTTTTTCAGTAATAAGGTTTTTTTATATTATTAAAATTTAAAATAAGATTACATCAAATTTTCAAAACAGAAGATTCCAATCCCAGTACACCAGACATCACAAAGTTTCAATTACAACCACAAAACCCCGAAAAAGTCCTTTTAACATGTTCAAACCTTAAAAGAGCGGCTTGGTCTTTCTTTGGTCTGCGACTGAAGGACCATAGAAAAAATTCTCTTCTTGAAGTTCTTATCTTTCCTCCCTTTCACAACTTGTCAGTCATCCTCCACCTTTGCAGCCTCCTTTTTCTAGTCATAAGAAATCTTCCACTCAGCAAGCCCCCCTTCCTTCCTTTTTTCCATCTCATTCAACCAATCATCTGAAACATCATGTTGCTGCTAAGACATTTCATGTTCTTCCACCATTGCTTGTCTATTCTGTCAATCTCCCACACCATTATGTTCCCCAATTTTATGCACCTTCGCGATGCCTAATTTCTCCCTACACTCCAAAGTTTTAGCACCATGATTGTTTTGCTCTGCTTCATCTTTCTTTGCTCTTCCTTCTCCAACACCATTCGAGGTGAGCCTCTCTGTATTTCCCACCCCCCCCCATCTGATTTGAAGACTTAGGTAGTTCAAAATTTCCCACCACCTAGGTGTTGTTCTTGGCCTGCTCTTCATTGCTTCCTCTTTGTTTCTCCACCGCATAGTGTTTTAGTGAAACATGCTGCCACCAAGTTGTTGGTTTTGACCATCTGGGCTTTGTACATTTTGCATCAATATGTCTAGTCTGGAAACATCTCCTGCATCGAAAAGGTACCCCTTCATAATCCAAGGGTTGTACCCAACATCCTTTAGAGGTTTTTATTGATACCTCTTCAGGGAGTGCCATTGAAACGTTCATCTCCACCAAAATCCGTGCATAGGTGGAGTGCATAAGATTTAAGGAGCCCTCATCAACCATCAAAAAATCCCCTAAAGAGTTTCTAATAGCCTCTAGGCAGGACTCAAACCAAAAATGTAGAGGAAAGTTTGGGAGTCTTACCCATAGAGGAGCTTTGTCAAAGGCTTTTGTTGCAGGGTTAAAAGCGAGATGCCAGGGCTTCAAAGATTGTGCATATTTTTCCTCCCAACTCCAAAAGAAATCACATAGAACTTTATTCCTATCAGCCACATTTTCAAAAACAACAATAAACAAACCCTTGGCAGCTAGGTAGATTTGTATGCATCCATCCACAATAGGTTCCTAGTGCTCAGAAATCCACTTGTGTAAATCACACAGACGTGGCCAAAAGCCTCTGAAATGTCCTATCAAACCTAATTGAGAGAAAACTTTAACATTATGCAATACCTCTTCCTCAAGCTCCTCCTGCAAGAGGACCGATGGTTTATTGGTTTTAGCAGCCTCAATTGGCATTCCTATTTTTTGAAGGAGAGGCTCCTCAGGGACTTTCACATCCTCTGACTGGCTTCCCCCAACCTTCCCTCTAGTGCCCTGCTCACCCCTACTTCCACCGCTCTCTATTCCTAAAGGTTTCTAACCAACGCCTAAAGCCACCTCCCTGCGGCTTTGTAAAGAAAGAGCCATTGCAGCCCTTAGCTCCACACACAGTAACTGAGAAACCCCTGCATTGCATTTTCCAAAAGAGGGAATCTTTTCCCCTTTACACCAACATTCCCCCAAGGAACACCAATGTCCGATTGTGTTCCTTGTTGGTTTCCCTGTTTACCACCTTCAATTAGAACAGGATCGCCACCACACCGCCCTGAGAGCTTTCCAACTTGGCTTTTTTGACCGCCCCATCCCTCCAACTCACTATTGTAGTCTCCACCAAAGAATCGACCTCTATTCTTCTCCTAGTGAACCGAATTAAACGGGCTTGTGTCGATTGAAACCCTAGCCATGCCGCCACTATGCTACAGTTGACCGTTGTTTCCCATCCTCGTGGGGATTTTGTGAATATTAGTATTAAATTACTATTGATATTATCAATATATATAATATTATTATTATTTTATTATTGTTACTATTGAATTATATTTTTTATTATTATCTTATTTTATTATTATTTGTCTTCTTTTGTACACAATATTTTTTGAATCAATACAATCAAGGATTATGAGATTATGTGTTACACATTTGATTATGTAGTAGTATTATTATGTTCATGTTGATGTTAATATTATATTATTAATATTACTAATATATGTAATATTATTATATTATATTTTATTATTTTTATTAAATTAAATTATTATATCCTTGTCTTGTCATTTAATTTTTTTATATTTCCACTTAAAAAATATTGTATGATGCTAAAATGAAAAACCTTGAATTCACAAATGAAAATCAACATGCATTCAACATCATATCAATGAATTATTTGCAAATGAACACAAATGCAAGAAATGAAATACTAATTACTAAGAAATCAAACACATGCATTCAAAAGGAAAATCACTCCATTGTTATCCTATCTACAATATCTTGTCTTTGCTCTCAGATTTTTGTAGCAAAAGCACAAGAGGCTATGTAGAATGGATTTAATCAAAATGAAATTGGGTTTTGTGTCCCTCAAAAAGTGAGGAGGAAGTGAGCTTTTATAGATGTCCTTGTGGGGATCCAGATTTTGGGAGAAATGTGGGATAAATGGTTATGTGGAATTTTATGAATATTTCATAAATGCATGAATGAAATTAGTGAATAGATAAATGATAATGAACTAAATGATTATGTAAATGATTATGCAAATAGAGTTAATGAAAATGATTGTGCAAATGAAGCTTATGAAAGTGAATAAATAATTATGTAAATTCTTTAATGAAATTGGTTTATGTATGAATATACAAATGATGATAAATGTTTATGAAATGGTTATGAAATGGACAAATGCTTATGCAAATGTATTAATGAAATGGGTTTATGATTATGAATATGACTTAATGATTATGCAATGGATTTAAATACAATATGAAATGGATAAATGATTATGCAAGTGTATTTAGTGATAATGGATTAATGATTTACACAAATGTTTAAATGATTTATGAATATGCAGATGATTAATGAAATGATAAATATTTATGAAATGGATTAATGAAATATGCAAATGAATTTAGGAGGAAAATATATTAATTAATTAATTAGATAATGGAACCTATTTAATTAATAGAAGAAATTAAATTATTATAAGGACATTTTATGTGTCTACATTTTTCCCCTCTTTGAGACAATGCAGCTTGTTGCATTGTTTCAAAGAAAAACTAATCAACTGATACATGCCCCAGAGATATCCTGATAAGGATAATGATGAATATGATATGCCCCCTCGAGAGATTAATCAAACGAATTGTAAGAAGATTTATCTCTCAATAGATTACAGGAAAATGATTAGATGATTGATATTACGCAAGTGATTAAGCTGTGATGTACAGTTGATGAAAATGCATAGTTGATGGGCGTAACTAAACAATTGATAGAAATTATCAATATAGCAAGATTGATGAGCTTATTAAGTTGATTAAGTCAATAAAGTTGATTAAGATTGATGCTAGCGCAAAGCAATGATTGATTAATATATTGAGCGATCAGGGAATAGATTAATTGATTTGATATTTGGATGAAAAGACAAGCATTCATTATATAAGCCAATTAATCATTCTTTGAAATAAGGAGCATGAAGAAAATGAAATGATGAAGGAAATGGATGATGGAAGAAATAATGGATGAAAAAGAGATATGAAGGAAATGAAGGTGGTGAAGCTTCTTATGCTTTACAAAGTGCTTTATCATCATAGAGCTTATTATGTCGCAAATTAGTATAAGCATCTAGATAACACGAACATCTAGACGACTTGAATATTGTTTGAATTTTTATTTAGTAATGAAGTATAAGCTATTAGAAACCAAGATTTGATTGCAAACCAGAAAAATCACCTTCCACAGAAGAGAAAAACGAAAAAGCAGAGATTTGCAAAAGATGTGCAAATTGATATATTCGAAGTACAAAATATTACAAGAGATAATTTGCTTTATAAAAGAAAAGATGCATAAACCTAATCTTATCTTGAGCAACAAGATAGCTTGATAAGATAAGGATAAAACCTATAGATTAGGAATTA
The DNA here is from genome assembly GCA_007258455.2 of Sequoia sempervirens. Classification (NCBI taxonomy): domain Eukaryota; kingdom Viridiplantae; phylum Streptophyta; class Pinopsida; order Cupressales; family Cupressaceae; genus Sequoia; species Sequoia sempervirens. Next base: position 287,197,245 of record VDFB02105785.1, on the reverse strand, counting down.
AATATTCCTAAGTAAACTTATGCTAAAGTGTAATTAAATATTAATTACACCAACACCCCCCCATAAGTGCAACTTAGGGAGAAGCAGATTATTATGCAAATATGAGTCCTGACAACAAGGCCTGATTAGGTACTCATGTACAAATGCAAAGAGAGAGAAAACCTAGTGGGAAAAACACCCCCTCAGAGAGATGAACTATTGTGAAGAAGCACTGGAAGAACTTTGATGAAGCAACACTGGAACCCCAAATCCAACAAGCAAGGAAAGATACTTCTGTTTGCAAAATACCATATCGGAATCACAAATGTAATAGTAGAACTGATGCCAAGGAACACTGGAAACTCACATACTGGATCAACTCTGGAATCTGTAAGCAACAGTAGATGAAAGGATGAAAGGACCCATAATGATGACAAATCTAGAAGTTGTGTCTCTCGAAGCCAATGCCAAACTAAAACTAAAACTTCCCATAGGATGAGTACCATCAAGATTCTAGAACATTAACCATAACAACATGGCCCTCAAATGAGAAATATTTGAACCAATGCGTATCAAGAACCATAAAATCCCAATGTGAAGTGTGAACTGAAGCAAACCAAAGATGTGTCCATCTAAGCAAGAAAGAAGCTAAAAGGAGACAACAGGAAACCAGAAAAACTCATGCGAGTTGTCACCAATACGAAAGATGGATGCAAGAACCCCCCTTAATGGAAATTTATATCAGTTCGTTATTACAATACACAATGATTACAGGAGAGAATGCAAAAAATATGCAAAAACATAAGCGAAAATGCAAACCTAGTGCACGAAACAAAAATGAATGCATGCATAAAGTAAGGTACACATATTCTATAAATGACCTCATATCTGCATAGAGGCCGAAAAAAGCTTTTCGACGCCGCAAAAATTGCAAAAAATGGATAAGCGAGTCAAAAGATATGTTTCCTAGAGTGAAAACAGCAACATCTGACTTCCGAGGCCAGAAAGATATCAAAAAAAAAAAAAAAATCACACCTACACCATTACATAGAGCGTCAAAACAGCTTTCCGACAATATCTCGTTTGCAAAAAAAGGACGTCATATGCCCAAGATACGCCTGTTTCCGTGAAAGTGCTCCAAAAAAGTCCGATTTGGCCATGTGCAGCCCTTAGGGGATTAAAAAAATCGGCCCCTGGTCACATGCAGGACCAAGGGCTGGCGGCAGGCTTCTGGGGCAGAGCCTCTAGTCGTTGATATGACTGGGGCTAAGGATATTGACCAGCGGGTTAAGAGTTGGCGGTTACCCCTAGCATGTTCACACGCGCAATTAGTATTGGCGGTTACCGCTGAACACAGGCAGGGAGCGGTGCGAGGGGGTCTGGTCCCCATGTGACCATAGCCTACAAAAAGAAAGCCCATGGGGGCTGAGCTTTGGCTGGCAGTGTGTGGGCAGTGAAGCCTGGCAGTGGTGGCGGAAGTGGTGGCGGGAGGGTGGCGACCTCCAATATAACTGGTCGCGTAGAAAAATAACCACTTTTTTGGTTTTTTTATATTTTTTTTGAATTTTTCTCAAAAATAGTGCCTTGAAGAACGTGCCTGGGGACCATATAGCCCTTGGGCAAAAATAATTTGCCTCTCTGGATGACTTTTCCCAAATCGGACAAATTTTATTTCAAAATAGGGGTTTTTGGGCGCTGCGAATCCAACGACGAGGTCCGTTTGGGCCCAAAGTGCTCTGAAAATCAGGTGACCCCAGATCTATCAAAAAAATCACCGAGCCTGAAACCCTCGCAGATCTGGCAAACGGTGACCAAAATGAATGAAATAAAAGCCATTTCTGACTTTTTCCAGCAATCTGAATCCAACGGAAAACCCCGATCTGATCCAAGATGTTGCATAAATGTGCTCAAGGAATGAAACCCTCGAGGGACCTCGAACGAGCTCTACAATGTGTTCCTCCAAAAAAATTGAGAAGGGGCTGCAAATCAAGGCTCTGATACCATGTTAGAAACCAAGATCTGATTGCAAAACAGAAAAATCACCTTCCACAGAAGAGAAAAACGAAAAAGCAAAGATTTGCAAAAGATGTGCAAATTGATATATTCGAAGTACAAAATATTACAAGAGATAATTTGCTTTATAAAAGCAAAGATGCATAAACCTAATCTTATCTTGAGCAAGAAGATAGCTCGATAAGATAAGGATAAAATCTATAACTTAGGAATTAAATATGCCTAAGTAAATTTATGCTAAAGTGTAATTAAATATTAATTACACCAACATAAGCATCTAGGTATAAGGACCTTAGATGACCTAAATACTTATTACATGGAAGACACTATCAAACAAGGAATGTTCTTACCCACATGAGACTCATATGTCCTTGATGATTTAGACAACCATGTCTTAAGGCGAGTCATCCTATGAATAAGAAACAATCCACAAACAACAAACAAGTGAACATGCCCCATCCTCACCTCTCTAGTCCAACATCCTCGAGAAGCTAAAAGACATGCCACCAAAGATAAAATGATAAAATAATCAAATATCGAAAAATAAATAGGCATCGTACTTCAATGTATATCTGTTTCTTGTCACAGTTTATGTGTTTAATTGGATTTTAAAGATGGATTGATAGGTATGTTGCAATGTTTGCTTGATTTTTAATTGTGGTGTGTTTTGATTTTGTTGAAGTTCAAGTTGTGTGGCGATCTAAAGGTGTCACTTTTTTGGGATTTTTTTGAGGTTATGTGATGTTTTTGGTTTTTTTCAGAATATTTGATTTTTTTGAATTTTTTGAATTTTTTTATTTTTTTGGATTTTCTAAATTTTTTATTTTTTGGATTTTCTGAATTTTTTTTTGGATTTTCTGTTTTTTTTTGGATTTTCAAAATTTTGATATTTTTGGATTTTTGAATATTTGAATTTTTTTTTTATTTTCAATTTTTTTATTTTTTTGGATTTTTGGAATATTTGATTTTTTTGGGATTTTTGGAATATTTGATTTTTTTGGATTTTTGGAATATTTGAAAGAGGGAATGAAATGAAATGTGATATATGCTTGGTTGAAGAAACTAGATGCCCCACACTAGAGGTAATGCAACCATGGATAAATGATAGATCAAAATGAAAGATTCACTGCAAAACATGTCACACAAGCAACATATCTCTTGTCGAAAGATGATAATGGTTGATTGATTAAGATGACGAGAATGATTGATTCCATAAGGCATGATGATGATAAGTATTTAGGATCACTGATTCCTCTAAGTATGATAATATTGTTGATTGGTTGATGATTGATTGACAAAAGATATTAGGATTGGATAATGTTTTTCAGCTAGGCTCAAGTATGAAAGATTTGAGGTTGCAAAGGGACATGATGGCCCACCCTAGGGTAGTGTAATCATGGATAAATGATAAAGATGTGAACTATGATGGAATGATAACAAATAAGGGTATGAAAGGAAATCCAAAACATGCATTTGTAATTTTTCCCCTAATCTCATCAAGAACAAAGGAAGGAAATGGGACATGGATTTTGATAAGCTAGGAGATATGGAATGGAAGAATGCAAGGATAAGGATAATGAATAGGATGATCAAGATCAACTAGATAAGATATGGACACAATGCCTAAGTATTTTTCCCCTATTCCTCATCAAGACCAAGGAAGGGAAGAAAGGATGTATTTAGATACAATGATGCAATACAGATAAGGTGAAGGACATGGTATGGAAGATATGGATAAAGTGTATAGGATAAGATGTATGATGTTCAAGAAGATCCTTAACCTTGTCAAGATCAAAGGTGGAAAGGTAAAGGATGAACATAAAGAGGATAATGGATATGAATGACAGGATGGATGAAACTTGCCCCCAAGTGTAGAGTGCAAGAGAAAGAGGAAAAAAATAGGATATGGATAAGGATAAATGAAAATGGAAGGTAGTATACGCATGATAGGAAGATGGAGGGAGGACTCAAGAATCAAGTTCCATGACTAATATCCCTTGAATATGTGCTCTAATAAACCATGACAATGGGAATTAGACTCATAAATGTTGATAGAATAATGGCATGAGGGAAGAAGCTAAGGACTTATGCAAAGGTTTGGATTAAAGGAGGATAATGGGGGATGGATGTTGGATAATGGATAGGATGTTGGAATGCTTATTGATGGTTATATGGAAAGGATGGCAAGGTCAACATCGACACACACCTTGAAGTGTGGTGGAGTGATGGAGGAAAAATGGAGTTTGAAGGTGACAGGTTTTTACATGGACAATTGGAGGAAGCTTTTGGATTAGCAAATTTGGATGCCAATTTAGATTTTATTGCTTCTATGAGACTTTTAGGAATCCACATAGCTTTTGAATTTGATTTTTTCTTTGTGGGCCTTTGAAGCCTTTGAGATTTTTATTTTTTCTTTATGGACCTTTGTGGCCTTTGAAATTTTTCTTTTTGCTTTGTGGGCCTTTGTGGCCTTTGATTTTTTTTCTTTTGACTTTGGATCAGATTTTCTTTTATTTTTGCATGTCTCTTTGAGGATACATGTTGATCCTTTGATATATGTGTATTTTGATATAGAAGATTTGACATTCAGTACCCAAATTGCTTCCAAGAGCAATGGGATGGGTGGATGGAGATGAATGATACATAGGTATTATGGATGGGTTAATGTAGGTAGAATTTTGAGAGGGCATCAAGGATGTGTGCCTTTGTTGTTCTTGATGAATAGGAGATGGAGGGATGTAGGACCCCAATATGGATGGAAGGGTTGATGAACTAGGGTTTGAATGATAAGGACCAAATATAGATGGAAGGTTTGATGGACTAGGATACTTAGGTTTATTTTCATGGAATATGGACTTACAATGGATACCAATGTCTTGAGCATGAGGTGTATAACCAAGGCCATGATAATATGGATTTTTTTGGATATAAAGGGGTTCTAGAATACCTTGTTCATGAAGGCCTAATCCTTTTCCTTTGTAGTTCATACTTTGACACATTCATTTTCCAGTGGGATATGTATTATTTATGAAACAAGATGCAAGTCCATCATGAGGTGGATGTGATATGGAAGGAATAACAAGATCTTGGAGTAAACTACCTTGGATAAAAGTGAGGGAACCCATTTGATAGGTAGCTCATGGATAGCTTGAATAGGGGTGATAGACTCTTGTGGAGTATTGTGATCATGATGGGAATTAGGATGGGTGATATGATCTTGACATGGGGATGGTGGGGTACATTGATCTTGAATTGGAAAAGGATCATGAGGTGTAGGAGATGGAGTAGCTTGATATTTATTAGGTATGAAACCATCATGAAGTTGTATGAAAGGCATATCTTGATCATGATATGGTAGGACACCATTGGATATGATGGAAGAACTATCATGCTTCTGGAATGCAATGGAATCATGAGATGGTATGGATTCATTAGATGAGGTTGAAGGGAAACTTGGATAATTTTCTCTTGAGATGGAAGGGAATCATCTTGGATAAAACAAAAAGAGATAAGGGGATCATCATGAGGTTCTTGAGAGATGGTATCTTGGTCAAAGATTGGAAAGGATTGGATATTTTTGGTATCATTGGATGGAGTGGAAAGAATACTTTGATCTTGATGTGCAAGGGATTCTATGCTAGCATGCTTTGGACTAAGAGATTGGCATGAATCATTGTATGTAGACGGTATGATGGGAGAGGATGTTTTGATAGATTTATTAACTTGGGTCAAAGAATCATGAGGTTTATTTTGACTTATGGGGGATGAAGATAGATGCATGACATGGTAGGATTGTACAATATTATTTGTGTTTGAGGACTTATTTTTGGGTTTCTCATTTAGCCTTTGCAGAAAGTCATGAACATTGAATTGGGATGATGTAGTTTTGGGTGAGGATAAAGGCTTATGATATGATTGCATCACTTCATTCAAATGTTGGGATTCTAGTTGTTTTTAAAGCTCTTTCAAATGATAGTCAAGATATTCAATCCTTTGGTCTCATTCTTGGGTCACAGATGAATATGAAGGATAGCGGTTAGACATGTTTGGTTGATGGTTTTGGGAATGTTTTGAGGTTTTTAAGGATGGTTAGAGATGATTAGTGAATTTTTGGGAAGGATGTGATAGGTGATGATGTTTGATTGAGATTAAAAATGTTTGTGACAAGAATACAGTTCAAACACAAAAGCACAATATCTGAATGTTTTAACTTGACTCGAAGACAAGTACAACCTATGGCTGGCCAAGAATATATTTGTTGGGTTCCCAATTGGATTTCTCCAGCCACACTTATTCAGAGTAGATAACTTAGAATTTTGGTGGCATTGGCTCCCCTCCATGGCACTCACTTCTTGGGTGCACCAAACTTCGAATTCCCAAAGACCCGAAGATCTCAAGAAATTTGCTATCTCAACTTTGAACTGCAGGAACATGGGACAACTTCAGAGGTCTGACCTCCTGCACCAGCAAATAGAAGGATTTTGGGCTACTAAAATAGTTGATTCTTTACTGAATACTCAGGGACACAACTCCCTGCAAGCTTCCAACAAGCCACTTAAGGCTTTAATCACTCTACTAGGGGATCTTATACGTTTTATGGTAGGTACCTTGTTTTGAGTGACACTGTATGGCAAGGGAAAAGACCGTCATGAGGACTTGGTTTAGTCTTAACCTTTTATATATCATCCCAAGTGAAAAACTGGTTGGAGTCGTTCCCTCTTGCGAGGCAGGCCCCTCTAAAAAAGAAAACTTAAGTGTCGCTAACACTTTTCTCTTGCACCCAGGACCATGAAATCCAATGGAGAGGATAGTGTGTGTTAGCATTAGGTCCACTCACCACATGCACAAGCATTCCAAACACAAAAAAAAAACATATGTTATTTTTAAGAATCAATCAAAATGTTTGTCTACTCTAAAGAAAACAAGGTTTAGTAGTTTCAAAATAAATTCTTGGACACACAAAAACCTGCAAAACCACCCATTAGTAGTTTCTCAAAGATGTCTTGGACCAATGGAAAGCTTCAAAACCCTAGTTAGCATAAGAGGTTAACCAAACAAGATATGATTATTTGATAATGTATTTGACCCCAAAATTGAAAATTTAAACAAGGTACCCCTATTGAATTTCTGAGAGCTTTCCAAATTTATAAAAAAATTAGAATAAATCCTTTATTTGGACCCTAGAGAGTAGATTAATGAAAAACTCATAATTTTTAAAGATTAGATGTTTTAGAAAATATATGATGTCAAAATGAAAAATATAAAGAAAAAACCCCCTCTAAAATTGCGAGCCCTTTCCAGATCTATAATTTTTTTAGAAAAAGTCCTTAATTTGCATCCTAGAAAGCAGATTTATGAAAAACCCACAATTTTTAAAGATAAAATGTTTTAGAAAATAAATGATGTCAAATGAAAACTATAAAGAACAAACCCCCTCTAAAATTGTGAGCCCCTTCCAGATCTTTAATTTTTTTTAGAAAAAGTCCTTAATTTGCATCCTAGAGAGCAGATTTATGAAAAACCCACAATTTCAAAGATCGGATGTTTCAAAAAATATATGATATCAAAATGAAAACTATAAAGAAAAAATTCCCTTTAAAATTGTGAGCTCTTTTCAGATCTGTAAAAATTTCAAAAAAAATTCATGATTTGCGTCTAGAAAGAAAGATTAATGACAGATCATAAAATAACTATAACATGCGTAAAACTATTGATAAAGGGCTAATTTTTGGACTATGGCCGTTTGAGATTATCCTTAACCTGAAGTAAAAAAATGAGACATTTTGAAGATATGATCAAATCTTTCCAAACTAGGGCTTTTGTCCAAAAATGATGCGAAACCTGCAACAAAAAGCTACACCATTTTCGCATCAGGTTCACCATTTGTATGATGTTGAAAACGAAAAACCTTGAATTCACAAATGAAAAACCTTGAATCGACATGCATTCAACATCATATCAATGAGGTATTTACAAATGAACACAAATGCAAGAAATGAAATACTAATTACTAAGAAATCAAACACATGCATTCAAAAGGAAAATCACTCCATTGTTATCCTGTCTACAAGATTTTGTCTTTGCTCTTAGATTTTTGTAGAAAAAGAACAAGAGGCTATGTAGAATGGATTTGATCAAAATGAAATTGGGTTTTGTGTCCCTCAAAAAGTGAGGAGGAAGCAGGCTTTTATAGATGTCCTTGTGGGAAAGATCCATATTTCAGGAGAAATGTGGGATAAATGGTTATGTGGAATTTTTTGAAAATTTCATAAATGCATGAATGAAATTAGTGAATAGATAAATGATAATGAACTAAATGATTATGTAAATGATTATGAAAATTATTGTACAAATGAAGCTTATGAATGTGAATAAATGATTATGTAAATGCTTTAATGAGATTGGTTTATGTATGAATATACAAATGATGATAAATGTTTATGAAATGATTATGAAATGGACAAATGCTTATGCAAATGTATTAATGAAATGATTTTATGATTATGAATATGAGTTAATGATTATGCAATGGATTTAAATACAATATGCAATGGAAAAATGATTATGCAAATGTATTTAGTGATAATGGATTAATGATTTACACAAATGTTTTAATGATTTATGAATATGCAGATGATTAATGAAATGATAAATATTTATGAAATGGATTAATGAAATATGAAAATGGATTTAGGAGGAAAATATAGTAATGAATTAATTAAATAGATAATGGAATCTATTTAATTAATAGAAGAAATTAAATTAGTATAAGGATATTTTTATGTGTCTACAAATATAACTTAAAAGTAATTGAAAAATGAAAAAAGTGACAGTATCATGGATTGTGAAAATCTAATAAAATTAATTCTAATTACTCTCAATGAAAGATATTATACTAATAGTCTATTACTTGTAAATTGAATAGACACTAAACACAAAATAATTCTTTACTACAAATGAATAATGAAGAATAACACAATCATTTATGTTATTACAAATGAATTACAATGTTACATCACTTTTTAAAGATGAGTAGTGCATGCAAGCTCTTGTATAAATAACACATTTCACTTTTACATCAGACACAATTGATAGCAAGCTAGTACTAGTAGTGATGTTATGGGTGTTGAACACCTGGAATACTGAGAGTGGGGTGAATTAGTATTCTTTTAAACCACTTAAGCATCTAAATATTCAATCCTCATAGCATATTTAATTTAGAGTAATGAATGAAAGCATTAAAACAACCAACAACATCACATAACACATGAACACTAGATCTTTATGTGGAAAACCCAAAATGGGAAAAACCACAGTGAAGATTATCTCACATATATTATAACCAGATATAGTATATTACAGAAGTGCTCACTACAAGTGGACACACTATCCAAGTGGACTCACTTTCCAAGTGGATTCACTTCCCACTAAAAGAAGAAAATATAGAAGAAATTATGGAACATAGCCAAGATTTGAACTATTACAATTACATCTAACATATGCATGAATTACACTTCCTTTGGAACTTAGAATACAGATTTTACACACTTCATACTAATTTGAATTAACTATCTATTGTGCTTTGCATTCGCTTTACTTTCTTACAAATTGCACCTACAAACTCTTATCACACCTTGATTCATTTAAAAGACTAAAAAATATCTTACATATATGCCCACTTCATTCATAAACATCTACAACATCAATTAGGTCGGCCTAATTAGATGTATTATACAAAATATAACTTGTCGGCTCAATATTCATTCATGCACACTTCACACCAAGATTAAAAACTCATAACAATTCAAAATAGGTCAGTATGGACCCAAAATAGCTCCAGCACAATGGATCAATTCATTTTCAAACTCTACAATACACAAAACTCATTAGGTCGACACTGATAATGACCTAATAGAATTTTCCAACTGTATAACCACAAACAGACACACCGACCTCCAAAATCTATGACATTTGGAATACCCATTCTACTGACACTTGTCAACATCTCCAAAAATTTGTAAATCTAGATTCCAATCTGTGAAGAAATACAGATTCACCGAAATATATACCATGAACTAGAAAACACCTATTACTGCTAGACCAATATACTGTTACTTATAACTTCAACACCAAAAGCCAAAAAAATATGAAACTCTAGATATAATCTTCTCTAACAACCAAGAAAATTGTATCAAAACCATAGAGCAAGATCTTATATAGTGGACCAATGCCAACCCAAAAATTGGATGCTGTGTACTTCGAAATTGCCTGTATTGACACAGTCAATTTTTCCTTCATCTATCTTCACCGAATCAAACCTTCTTGCAAATACACACTAGATTACCATCTTCAAACATGTCCAATTTGTACAAATTGATTTGCACAATGGTCTTCATACCAAAATACAATTTTGACATCAATGCCAACACTGAACTACATACTGTACAACTTATACTTATCCCACATGCTCATGTTGCCAACAAGTGCATCAATGAAAAACTCCTTAGCATCAATGAAAAACTCCTTATTCTTCTAACACTGGGATGCATATCATATTCTCAAACCATGGAGCTTGCTAACCATGCTTGGGAACTTGTAACTATGAAAATAGAATATGTACCTATCCTAGGTACCAACTAGAATTATGCAAAAGATGTTGAAGGGGTAGTAAATTTTCTACAACCATCTTCCAACAACTCCAAGCCACCAAGATAGCTTAGAATGACTTCAAAAGTCCATAGTTCCTCTTTGAGAGCCTCTGTCAAAATGGAGTAGAGCATGTATACTCTTGTATAAATGGCACATGTCACTTTGACATCAAACATAATTGATATCAAGCTGGTGGAGGTGGTTATGGGATTCAAATCCTATTATCATAGATACCATGGGGATTTTTTACCAAGATTGGGAAATGGGAGCTATGAATATAGAAAATGTACCTATCCTAGGTATCAATTAGAATTATGTAGAAGATAAGGGGTAGTAAATCTGCTACCATCATCTTCTGTTAGATCTAAGACATCGGGATAGCTCAAAATGACTTTGAAATTCTACAATTCCTCTTTGAGGGACTCTCTCAAAAGGGAGTATGAGAAATCAATGGGTTTCCATGCAAACAAGATTAAAATACTTTTATGGTCATGCTCTCTATGAAAGCACTTATCTCTATCAAATCTCCTCATCCTAGTTCAAAACTTGGCTCAAGATCCAAGTAAATCAAATCAACTTCTTTCCAATTCCACCCATTTTGAACATGAATGGTATCTCTTTTAATTTGAAACTGTATAAATGGAGGTAAGAGAATTTAGAGTATCCCCAATAATACCACAACATCATCTTATTCCTTATTAGCCTAAAAAAATTAAAACACATCATAATTTAGAACATTGCACTCAAAACAGTTTTATGTACTTAAGAATGATGTCAATTGAACTCACCATCCCTATTTATACAAATTACTCATATGAGGTATAATTGATTTTTTGGACTTTTGGAAGAATTGGAAAAACATGGGAGAGTCATTATGAAAGTTATTTGATTAGCATCTGGCTTAATGCAGACTATACTTGAGAGTACCTCAAGCATTCAAATGATATGAAATATATTGTAAATATTATTTTGATTAACAACTGGCTTCATTAAGAGTACCTCGTGCAATTTTCAACATCAAGTTATCAACTCAATAAATTTTTCTCACTTCAGATGAGAAGAGGATATTGCATCTTGTTTTTAAACATCTCCCATTAACACATTAAATTAAGAACATTAGGAAAGTACACATGGCATTAGAGCACAAGAATGTAACTTACAAAATAGAAAAAATTCAATAGTGCAACCATTGTCAAACTTAGAAAAACTAGATTTTCCTAAGTTAAGGAAATTCAAATTAAGAATGATCTCTTCAGGAAAAAATAGATGTTTATAAGATAAGATTTAATAAATAGACCTCACATGCAAAAAATGACTTAAGTGTTTTAAGAACAAACATGAATAAAATGGTCAAACGTCAATCTTTGTAAATCAAACAGATCTAAGCTGATTTTAGAGGTCTAAGTTCACAAGTATAGTGCACCAGACATTTCATTCTCAAATGAAATTGTAGCCATCCATCAAATGGTGTAATATTTTTACATTAATTTTCTTTTTTAATATACTTGTCACCTAGAAATGCACCCTGATGCAAAGTTGTAAAACTAAGCTTTCTAGTGAAACATTGGATCACTCCAAGGCTGTGGGTCACCTGAGATTGGAGTGAACCTCTAGAGAAGGCCGGCTTCCTTTGGGTACCACCTAACCTATTGATTCTTTGAAGGAAAAGGGAGAAGGGAAGTTCATGAAAATGGAACTAAACTTTTGGTGATACACCGTATTAATGAGAAATCACGAAATGAACACAAGGAGAACATACACATGAAATTTTAAATTCTATTGCTTCACACACTCAGAATGAATTCTTTCATATTTAATGCTTTAGTCCTAATAGGTTTGGCCTACATACACATCTTGGGAAGGAAAGATCAATTTCACAGCCTTAAGAAATAAATGCAGAATTATAAAAACATAGTTAAAGACTTGCATAGTCTAAAATACATAAATGAGAGTAATACAAACATTAACAGTAGCTTCCAAGGTAAACTTTGTGTTGTATTCAGGATTCCAACTGAGTTACAAAACATACATTTAGTCGAGAAAGGATTGATAAAAATCACTAACTCTTTCAAATGCACAATCCGAACTATTTACAAAAAGGCAAAAAATTCCTTATATACAAAAGAGTGTCGGCCCTCTAGGGCTTACAAAAATATCAATCGTCGGGGATAGATCTCTCCTTAGATCTTTCTGCCTGAAATTAATGCTGCACTCCTACATGTCTTTGCTATCCATGTCTGCGAAGAGTCCCCCAGATAAGCCTTTAGATCTTTTGTAGCTACCAAACACATTTGCTGGTCTCGTGTCTCTATTCGTTCATTCTGAACAGTGGAATCTGTTCAAACTGCCACAACTCACCTGTAGCTTCCTATGATTGGCTGGGCACACTCCACATAGATTCCCCAATGATCAAAAGTTCGCTCAGTCAGAAACGCATCTCGGCAAGACACTGGAAGTGTCTCGCCGATGTGGCTACGCCCCTCTGTAGTTATCGACATAGCGCATAACGTTTGGCAAGAGCTTATAGCGAGCCTTAAATTCATATCGATCTTCAGGAAACCATCGCTGAGACCTCACCTGTCGGCAGAACCCCTCTGCACCGGTGAGACCCTATGGCGAAACCACCGTATTACACTGACAACATTCATTTCATCGAGCCCTTTTGTTTTGGTGAGACCACAAGCAGTCAGTAACACCTCACGGCGAAGGCAAAATGCTACATCGAGCCCATTTTTGTTTCGGTGAGACCACCCATGGTCAGTAAGACTTCATCATGCCGAGATATCCTTTTGTCGAGACATCCTCATTTCGCTGAAACATCTCGCCGAAGGCACAACCTTACACCGAAGGCATCACTCCTCTGGCAAGACTTCACTTATTGATGAGACACTACGTCGTCAGCCAGACTTTATAACGAAGCCTCCACCTCTTGGCGAATGTGGACCCTCGTTCGGGGAGACTTCCATTGGTCGGGGACATCTTTTGCCAAAGATGCTTCCCTTTGGCGAACTCACTTCCACTTTCGGCAAGACCGCCGCTTGTCACTGATACATCTTGTCGATATTGTTGTCTCCTCCTTTCGCTGTGACTCCACCTCCTCGACCAAACTCTTTGCCGAAGTCATAACCCTACACTGAGAGCTCTTCATTCTTCAGTAGGACCTCACGCCTTCACTGAGACATCATGGCGAAGCCTCCCCCATCTTGACGAGCTCAAACCACTTCGGCAAGACTCTTATGGGTCAGGAAGATACATGAAGACTGTTGCTGACCCGAAAGTCTTGGCGACTAGTTTATCAACCATATAGGACACACTGCACTGCTAGTCGACAAGACCACAGGAAGGTCTTGCCGAATTTCTTGTTTGATGGATTTTATGCTAAATCTAACTGAGGTGAGGCTTCCAATAGACTTCCCTATGAGGTAGCACCAATCAAAGGACCTAAACCTTGATGTAAATTTCTCCATTTGGCCCTAATGAACCTTTGAAACATAGATTGCCTGCCTGAGCCCGTAGGTGAAAATTGATAATAGTTTCTAGCACGCCCAGTGGGACCGTGAACTGTTTCTCAGTTCCTATTTGTGCATTTTGATTGCTGTTGTTTGGTGTGTATAGCTATAGTTTCAGCCTTTTGGAGGCAAAATTTCAACACACCTGGCGACTCCGAGTTAATATTAGCTGGTTTCAGCAGCCCGACCATACTATACAGAATAGCCTGCTATTTTTATGTCAAAAGACTCGGTATCAACAAGTTACCAATATTTCCATCATGTTTCCCACCCTCCCACTCCTGGTCAACCTTTATTTCAACCGATATTTGATCAAGATCAACCCCAAGAGGAGGTTTCTGATGTTAACCAATATTATTATTTATACAATCAGCCTCTTAAGCATCCTTACTAGACTATAATGGACCTGCTCCAATAGCTTGACTGTGTGTTGTGGGCTTTGAGCCAGAAGTTTGAACATATGTAGATTAATGATGTCAGTAAGGTGTTCTACATGTATGACATGTTGGTCGATGTCAAGAACAGGAAAAGCTTATTTCACAACAACAGGAGTTGGGATGTCAGTTTGAAGAAGATCTTGAGGGAGAGATAGCAGCCAGAGAGAAGCTGATGAAATTCTTATCTGCTCAGGTACAAGGTAGTCGGGCTTATTCAGATTATCAAGCACAAAGGTATGAGACATAGGCAGCCCTTTCCATTCCTAGTTTCAGCACACCTCCTCCTATAATGTTGAATCATCCGGTGAAAGAGGAGGCTTCTGAATATAGGTTTCCTAGCTTTAAACAAGAGAAGCCTTCCAAGCTCTTTAGTGAGCCTGTCACTAAGTCTTCTACCCTCAAGATTCCAAGTTGGAAGGTCCCATCTCAGTCACCTTGTGAGTTTCCTTCACCTATCATGCAAGCCAAATCATGCTCTGACGTCCAGGAAGTAAATGAGGAGTAGCCTAGTGATCAAGTTGGTTCATTCACCATGAAGGAGACTAGAATTCCAAATCTATTACATCTAGCTATGGAGGAATATAGAGAACAACAACGGAAAATGATTGAACAGTAGGAGGACATTGGAGAGTTGCTCATTGGTTTCAACCAGCAAGACAATGGAAGCTTAATTCAGGAGGAAAAGCCTGGAATTGAACCTGATTCTATCCTCCAAGGTGAGAAGTTTGATGTTTTTTAGCGTGTTCTGGATGAGGAAGCCAATGTTGATCTTTTTGAAGAGTTTTCCGCATGTATTATTGAACAGTTTTGTTCAACATTGGATAGCAAAGAATCAGAAGGAGTTGAGGGTTATGATGATCTTGAGCAACGACTTGTAGAGGTGATGAAACATCAGGAAAAACCTCATAAACTTGATTTGCAAAATCATGACTAGTCAGAGGAACTTCCATTCCATTGTACAGAGGAACTTGAGTTTCCATCACCACTAGAATTGTTGCCTTCCTTTATTAAGGAAAACAAGCTTGAATTGGAATGTAACTCTTCCAGTAATGATGAGAATTATAAGCAGCTTCCATTCTGGTCTATGAAAGAGCCTGAGGTTGATGAATTGATTGAAAGAGTTTCGGAGGAAGCCATCTCATTGTTCTTCGTTGAAGAAATGAGTGCTCATTTGGGAAAGCATGAACATACTAAAGAGGTTTCTATTTTTTCACCAATTCAGTCACAAAGATTAGATCTTTCCAGCCCCCAAGGTGATAAAATGGCAGTTCATGAGAAAGAGATCAACCAAGGAAGCTCAAGCTTTACCCTTGCCAAGGGTTGTCCAATCAAATACCTAGCTCAGATGAAGCCCAATACAACACCAAGGACCAATCATGTACCTATACATGAAGACACAATAGAAGATGGTGTCCAAAATGCACTGGAAGTTAACAGGGGGTATACTCAATTCACTTATCTTCCTTTGAATAACCTTACTTATCTATTTAAGGAGGATAGTGAATCTCTTTATCTTTTTCAAGAAACGATTCATCAACTTGTTAAACATTTCTCAGTGCATCGTCCTCTTTTAACTACCATCATGCATGACAATCATTGCATCTTTAGAAGAAAAGGTAGCTATTTCAACCATTTTGTGAATGGTTCTGTTTGACCAGCTTCTTTGCTGGTTAGAATAGGATAGGTTAGTTTCATTTTAAATGCATCTCTATTTTCCCTAAGTGCTTTTGAGCATAGTTAGATAGTTTTCTCCTTTTGTGTTGGGTTTTTAGAGTTTTAAGGGTATCTCTTGTTGCTCTGTTGAGTTATAAAAATTTACAATACTGTTTCCAAGTGGTGTTGGTTCTCTAATGACTCTGTGCCTAATGGATAGGCCTAGGCTACTAGTTTTATGTTTAGCAGGCAAACATCTAGCTGAGGTTGCCATAAATGTTGCACAATTTTCACCTACGGGCTCAGGTAGGCAATCTATGTTTCAGAGGTTCATTAGGGCCAAATGGAGACATTTACATCAAGGGTTAGGTCCTTTGATTGGTGCTACCTCATAGGGAAGTCTATTGGAAGCCTCACCTTAGTCAGATTTAGCATAAAATCCATCAGAGAAGAAATTCGGCAAGACCTTCCTGTGGTCTTGCCGACTAGTAGTGCAGTGCGTCCTATATGGTTGATAAACCAGTCGCCAAGACTTTCGGGTCGGCAGCAGTCTTCATGTATCTTCTCGACCCATAAGAGTCTTGCCAAAGTGGTTCGAGCTCGCCAAGATGAGGGAGGCTTCGCCATGATGTCTCGACGAAGGCGTGAGGTCCTACCGAAGAATGAAGAGCTCTCGGTGTAGGGTTATGACTTCGGAAAAGAGTCTGGCCGAGGAGGTGGAGTCACAGTGAAAGGAGGAGACAACAGTATCGACAAGATGTATCACTGACAAGCGGCGATCTCGCCGAAAGTGGAAGTGAGTTCACCAAAGGGAAGCATCTTTGGAAAAAGATCTCCCCGACCAATGGAAGTCTCCCTGAACAAGGGTCCACGTTCGCCAGGAGGTGGAGGCTTCGTTATAAAGTCTGGCTGACGACATAGTGTCTCATTGATAAGTGAAGTCTTTCCAGAGGAGTGATGCCTTCGGTGTAAGGTTGTGCCTTCAACGAGATGTTTCAGCGAAATGAGGATGTCTCGATGAAAGGATATCTTGGCGTGATGAGGTCTTACCGACCATGGGTGGTCTCACCGAAACAAAAAGGGGCTTGATGTAGCATTTTGCCTTCGCCGTGAGGTCTTACTGACTGCTTGTGGTCTCACCAAAACAAAAGGGCTCAATGAAATGAATGTTGTCAGTGTAATACGGTGGTTTCGCCATAGGGTCTCACCGATGTAGAGGGGTCCTGCCAACAGGTGAGGTCTCAGTGATGGTTTCCTGGAGATCGATATGACTTTACGGCTCGCTATAAGCTCTTGCCAAATGTTATGTGTTATACCGATAACTGTAGAGGGGCGTAGCCACATCAGCGAGACACTTCCAGTGTCTTGCCGAGATGCGTTTCTGACTGAGTGAGCTTTTGACCGTTGGGGAATCTACGTGGAGTGTGCCCAGCCAATCACAAGAAGCTACAGGCGAGCTGTGGCAGTTTGAATGGGAGAAGAAGATTAACAAAGTAAAAGCAATGTTGATCTGCTCTAAGCTCTGAGGCAGTTAATGCAGCTCTTCAGGGAAGTTCGAGAATGAACACAGGGGAGGACACGAGGACCAAAAGTAAATGCGTTTGGTACCTACAAAAGATCTAAAGGCTTCTCCGGGGGACTCTTCACCGACATGGACAACAAAGAAATGCAGGAGTGCAGCATTAATTTCAGGAAAAAAGATCTAAGGAGAGATCTATCCCCGATGACTGATATTTTTGTAAGCCCTAGAGGGCCGACACTCTTTTGTATATAAGGCATTTTTTGCCTTTTTGTAAATAGTTCGAATTGTGCATTCGAAAGAGTTAGTGATTTTTATCAATCCTTTCTCGACTAAATGTATGTTTTGTAACTCAGCTGGAATCCTGAATACAACACAAAGTTTACCTTGGAAGCTATTGTTAATGTTTGTATTACTCTCATTTATGTATTTTAGACTATGCAAGTCTTTAACTATGTTTTTTATAATTCTGCATTTATGTCTTAAGGCTGTGAAATTGATCTTTCCTTCCCAAGATGTGTATGTAGGCCAAACCTGTTAGGACTAAAGCATTAAATATGAAAGAATTCGTTCTGAGTGTGTGAAGCAATAGAATTTAAACTTTCATGTGTATGTTCTCCCTGTGTTCATTTCGTGATTTCTCATTAATACGGTGTATCACCAAAAGTTTAGTTCCATTTTCATGAACTTCCCTTCTCCCTTTTCCTTCAAAGAATTAGTAGTTTAGGTGGTACCCAAAGGAAGTTGGCCTTCTCTGGAGGTTCACTCCAATCTCAGGTGACCCACAGCCTTGGAGTGATCCAATGTTTCACTAGAAAGCTTAGTTTTACAACTTTGCATCAGGGTGCATTTCTAGGTGACAACAATACTTTTTACATTAATTTGAATTTTCTTTGTATATATTTATTTTTTGATTTGTAAGAGTAACCCAGGGTTGCATGTATTATATTAATCCAAAAAAATAATCATCTTTACAAAAGTTAGATACAATTAGGGCCTTTTTGAGAAAATGTGTCTCAACCTTGCAATTACATGAGGTACTGTTGATACATAAGGTATTTTTCATACATAAGGTAAATGTGTCTCATATTCAGCGACTAATATTTTATTAGCTTGACTTTCCCTAGAAGGAAACCCTATTTTATGAGGGAATTGTATTATGGTTGTGTATTGTGATGTATTTTGAGATTTTGATAGCAGTCGTGTTGTTAGATACAATTAGGGCATTGTTGAGAAAATGTTTCTCGACCTTGCAATTACATGAGGTACTGTTGATACATAAGGTATTGTTCATACATAAGGTAAATCTGTCTCATATCCGGTGACTGATATTTTATTAGCTTGACTTTCCCTAGAAGGCAACCCTATTTTATGAGGGAATTGTATTACGACTATGTATTGTGATGTATTCTAAGAGTCTGATAGCGGTTGTGTTGCCTCTAGATCTCGAAATGGTGATATTCCTGTGAGAAGCTTGCTTTGTATGTATATTGTAATCTTTGTGATTTTTGAATAATATATTGGGAAACTTTTGGAGTGTGGGGTTTTTCTCCCAAAAGGTTTTTCCCCACTTAAATCATTGTGTTGTGGTATGCACAATATTGATGTTTATTTCTGTTTAAGTTTTTGTAATTGTTAAAGATCTATAAAATTTTTGCATTATTCTCCTCTCAAGATTAGTGTAGGAAGTTGTTATTCTACCTTAGCTTCCTTACAGCCCTGACCAAGCTAACACACATAAACATTGATCGTGACCACTAGACCATGAAAAAATGTTGTTACTGATAATCAATATAGCAACAAAAACTACTTAATACCACCACAAAAAGGGCCACATAAGATAATTCACATAGATAGAGACCACTACCACCCTTGACCACCCCACCCATTTCTAACACTATTATGCAAAATAAAATTTATAGTTGACCACATGAGCCTCAATCACTAGTGCTCGCCTTGATGAACATGAATAAATATGTGACCCATTCCCAATTACCAATCTGAACTAGTTCAAGCAATAGAAGTCTTTTGAGGAAACCACATCCACATGTAGTCCTAATCCTATGGTGTGTCAAATCTTCATCATCTATATCCAAAATGAATGGGAGCTAGTTCACCACTGCACTCAAGATTAGAAGCCTAGGAATATTGTTGGGTCTAAGTATTCCAATCCCAAGCCAAGTGGCAACAATGGTGTTCTCCACACCCCCCAAATAGTCTTAGTTAATTAATAGTATAGCTATTATGAGCCCCATCCCTTTTGACTCATTCAAATATAGTAAATACACCACAAAATGTGATGAGAAGTCTGAGTTTACTTTAAACTTGTCATCTAAATGCATTAACTCCCACCCCAACACCGGCTTGATTGCTTCCAATGCAATCATCCCTAAAACTTTAAACACTGACCTCAACCTCAACTCTTTGATATATCCTAAGGAGGCCATCTGACGCTTGGGGCATGCCAACCTTAAGGGTGTATCCATTGATTAAGCTCCTTTGAATAACCCCTAAGCTCCCAGGAGATGAATTTAAGGAGCTCATTAAAAGGACCAACATTAACTCAAGTTGCATTAATTGCACTTGAAAAGACAACTAAGACTACCGAATTGGCTAATTTTTTGAGTATATATTAATAACATATATATCTTTAATTTATTTTATCTTTATACTTGAAAAATATAAGTTACATCATAACTAATCAAAAAAAAGTTATAATACCTTGTTTAAAATATAATTTAAGTTTATATGAACTTATTCAAAAATTAGTGTAACTATAATAATATTAGAAATGTGATAGGTAATGCCACATGTTACAATAGTGTATGGTCATAACATTGTAAAGCTCAAAGGTTTATAAAACTATGATGGCTTGAGAGAATGTAATGCAATGAAATATCAACAAGTGGGTGACAGATAGAATGTGGTAGGGACCTTTCACAAAAAATGACTTTCAGTTTTTAAATAATGCACATGAATAAAAATTCAAATGTTGTTCTTTGTAAATCTAATATCTCTAAGATGATTTCAAAGGTTTGAGTTCACAATTCTAACACTTCATTCATGTCATTCTGGAATGAAACTATAGTCATCCATCAAACAATGAGATTTTTTTATACATTAATCTTAATTTTCTAAGTATATATTACTAGCATATATATCTTTAATTTATTTTATTTTTCACTTTAAAAATATAATGTAACTAATCAAAAAAATTATGTTTATAAAAAGCATAATTTAAGTTATATTAACTTATGAAATAATATAACGTAATTATAATAACTTATTTAAAATAATTTAAGTTTATACTATTTAAATCATTTAACTTTAGTAAATTTAAGTTTAACTAACCAATCAATTTAACTTTAACCAATTTAAGTTCAATAAATTAAAATTTAATAAATTTAATATAAAAGTATACAAATTAGAAAAAGGCCCTTTCATGACCAAAATTTGATGTCTAGTATTGCAATTTGAACAACTGATTTTTGTTATATTAATGGCATTTTATTTACTATCATATTTCCTTGTAATATTTTCTATTTGCATTGAGTCAACAAAAAAAAATAGAAAAAGCCCTTTGATGGAAAAAATAACACTTTTATAGTCAAAAGATATTTTTTAATCCAAAGGTGCAAGGCACTTGAAATATATATTTATATAATAGTACATGAATTACAAAAAGCCCTTTGATGACTTGAAATTCAATATAAGAATTTTAAAAAGGCCTTAATCTGGCCAAACAAAATATTTATCATACTTACCAAAAATAAAATGACTCTATAGAATCCTAATACAAACACTTTTAAAAGAAAAAATGAGTTATAGGCTCATTTACATTTATCAAACTAGGATTAATCTAGGTAGCATTAATATCTAGAACCGGCTCAGGATTTGGGGTCAACGGAGGTGGGTGGTGACTTAATAGGAAAATAATGTTGGAATATGTTGCCATTGATGTCAAAAGGGGATCAGAGGATAAGTGTGTTGATCCAGTGCAAAAGTGCATATGGCTGTCATTGATGTCAAAAGTACAAATCATGCAAAAATTTTGTCATTCTTCATAGCTTAACTAGTTGTGTGCTCAAGTGATGTACCAATATGTGTATGTTGTGTTATAGGTATGAATTCCTATGGTGGTGGTGTCATTAATATAGCCATTGATGTCAACACAATATAGGTTGTTGTAGTGAATGCACACAAGTGATTGCAAGTTTAGAATATGCTTCGGTATGTGTTCAGAATATGCTTTGGTATGTACTTTGCATTTCTACTATGTTGATCCTATGCTTATGCGAATTTGGAATAAGGTTTATAATTGGGTTATTTGTGTTCCATCATGAGTGCTCATGGTTTGGTGCTTTGGTATGAAGATTTGAGTGAGCCTCTGGTATGTTATGTTCCAAGTTTGAGCCTCTGGTAAGAATGATCAGTAGCTTGCTCCACATTTCTTGTATATTGAATATCTATGTCTATGGATTGGAAGTTATTTAGAAACATGTCTGAAGATGGTATGTTCCAAGTTGGAGAGTTCAATATGTAGAGTTGAGTGAGTTATGTTCACCAGTGTGAAAATTGCTTTATCTATACATTTGGTGTGAAAGAGAGAATGTATTCTTCTCCACATTCCTTCGCATTTAAATCTTTTGGTCTAAGGTTCTAGAATTAAGTTTGTAATGATGTTATGTGTCTTCATCTCCAATGGCTCATGATTTGATTGGTCCGTAAGAACAAATTTGGATTGTGGATGACGACTGCTCCTAGAAGGCCTTTATCTGCAAGACAATGTGGTGTTAGTAAGAGTTTTTGCAATGTCTCTTTGGCATTGCAATAACAAGCCTTTGGAAATTTTTTGATGAGACCATGCGGTGTCGATAGGAATTCTTTAGATGTCTTCTCGACATGGTGAGTGTGATACCGAATGAGGAACCCAGTAAGGTGCATGTGGAAGTGAGATCTGGTGTGATGAGGATGATGTACAGTCAAAAGATGAATAGAACAAAGGCACATGGCAGTGACTTGGATTGATGGACTCCTCTGCAGTAGGATGTTGAGGTGTCTTCATTAGTGTGACATTGGGACTTGGCACATCGGCAGAACAGAGATGGATTTTTCCCCAACGAAGTGATAAAGTGTTATGTGGACCCAATAGAATGACACACACAGTGAAGGTGGACATATGGCAATTGATAATGTATTGTTTTGCATCCTTGTTGAAAAACAACACTTGATCAAGGCATGAAAGGAGAAGATCAACAGCCAGTATTCAAACTTGAATATTTACAACAATCTAGTCGTTGTGAATTGGGGTTTCAGGTCGATGGTCGATATGTGAACAAGATTAGATCACCTAACTAACCGACATGTGAACATTTAATGAAGATGATGCCAAAAAGGAGACGTGATTGATCAAGATCATATTTGATCAAATGAACAAATAAATAAATTAAATACAGATCAAATTTTGAGGTCAAACAGAGAGCAAACTATTTTTGGGAAAACTGTCAGCGACAAAAGTTAATGAAAAAGCGACTCAATGCAAAGTAAAAGAAACAAAGGAGATATCTGATAAACTCTATCAGATGATTTGGACGAATGGTGCAAGGCTCCAGATGAACTGATAGCTTGGAGGAGAAACCCTAATAGATGAGTAACCAGAATTGGACTAGACAGTATGCAAATCTTGAGGTGAGAGATTGCAGGTGTGCGGAGTCAGAAAGATAGAAGATATCCTAAGTATGGTTGATAGACTAAGAGTTTGGAATATGAGCGAGGGGTCTGCAAAAATTAGATGAAGATGGTGAGGGGTCTATAGTTGTATGAAGAGCTAGATAGAGCTACATCCAGTTGAAGCATGTAGCAGAGATAAAGTGATATAAGAGTTTGCAAACAAAGAGAGTTGAATCAAGTAATGAACAACTAAGTTGTTGTAGATAGAGTGTGAAGAAGTAACCTAGTCTGTAATGTAGATAATCATCTAAGTGAGCATATGTGAAAGAGCAGAAGAGAAAAAAGAGATGAGTCAGAGATAGAACAGTGATTGTTCTGTGTGCAGAAGGATGTGTTGTTGAGTGAGCAACTTCAACAACAAAGTGTGAATTGTAGTAAGTGTGACAAAGTACTGAATGTAATGATGCATTATAGGTTTTATAGAACCAAGTCTATGCATATATGAAACTATCATCATTGTACTAAGTTGTAGCTCAACTTAGGGGATAGTAGTCTCCTTGGAGTTGCTGCTCCTAAAATAGGGTGTTGTTTCATCCTTGAAGTGATAGCTTCTAAATCGGGGTGTTGTAGCAACCTTGGGTTGTAGCCCTAAAACTTTGTATTAGAGATTTGGATTGTGAGGCTAGATTTGAGTAGTAGACTCAAGCAACATTTCTCACTGTGGTTTTTCCCATCTTGGGTTTTCCACATACATATGGTGTTATGTGATGTTTGTGTGTGTGTGTTTATGTCACTTCATATTAGTATCTACACATTAAGAGTTCAATGAAGTAATCTGCATAAGTTTTCTAAGAGAAAAATTTTTAAGGGATAAATTTTGGTATCTATTGATTCACCTATCTCTCAGTAGATCATTGTGTTCCAACAATTGGTATCAAAGCGCCAGGTTCCCTAGGAGAAGATTAATTAGCTTGGGTAGATCTTGGTGTGTGAACACAATATGGATAATGAGGAAATCTCTTTTGTAGAAGGAGTACCTCTCTTTAATGGATCATATTATATGTGGTGGAGCTTCAAAATGAAGTTACATTTGGGATCCATAGGGTTTGATGTATGGTTGTCAGTAGAATATGGTTATTTAGCTCCTGCTACACCTCTAAATATTGAGGTTGAAAAGAAGGCATATGATGACAATGCTAAGGAAATGGATGCAATACTTAATAGGTTGTCAAGTTCCATATTTGTTAAAGTCATGCACTGCCAAAATGCACAAGAAGTATGGAACAAGCTGAAAAGGATGTATGAGGAAAGTGATGTTGAGATGCAATCAGTGATTGAGAGTTGTCATAGTGAATCAAAATGTCTTCAGACAAGTGAAGACCAGAAATCTACAAGGTGGTTCTCAAGTGAAGTTGCATCAATAAGTGATGAAGAAGGAACATCCACTTCCAAATCAGAGAAGACTGGTGAAGAGGAAGTTGAGTTCATTAGAAGATTGAGAAGAGGCTTCGGAAGATATAGAGGTAAGCTAGCCACCAAAAGGTTTTATTTTGGTAGAATAAATTTTAGTGCTGATAGATTATTTCATAGTAGAAAGGATAGTCATAAGAAAGAAGTGGGCATTAAGGAAAATGAGAAGAAGGACCTACAGGTTAGTGAAGAAAAAGATTCATCTGATGGTTGTGGTAGAGCAGATGATGAATGTGGAAGTTTCCATGGGATTGACCCATTTCCAATGACCTTTGATGAAGAGATTGAGAGGTATGTTAAAGATGAAGAAGTTGAAACCTCCGAAGAAGAAGAAGAAGTGGACCTTGAAGGAAAACTCATTTGTGCTCTAAATGCGATTAAAAGTTTGAAGAAGGAGAATGGAGAACAAAAGTTTCATTCTCAAAATGAGATAGATAGATTGAATAAGAGTCTTGAAGATTCTAATCAGATGGTGATTTGCTTAAAGACTCAAGTGGAAGAAGCAAGAAGGGTAGATGATGTAGTTAGATCCAAACTATAGTCTAAGTCTTGAAATGAGTACATAAGATTGGAAGAAGAATTAGTGGCCTTGAGAAAAGAATTAGAAAAATTCAAGGAGCAAATTGATAAAGGTTTTAAGTTGAATGGTGGCTTCACGACACTAAATTAATTTTTGAGATCACAAAATCCATTTAGGTTGAGGTCCAAACCAAGAGTGAAGATTGACCTTGGTGATGAAAAATGAAGAGTCCTTCTACCTCAACAAAATTGGTTAAAACAAAAGTAAGAGGTTGCACAAAGAAAGAGGAAGACTGCACAAGTTGCTCTGAAAGTACCTCTGGAAATGGAAGATCAGATAGAAGCATCACTAGTAAGATGAAGAAACTAGATAAGGATACTAGTGCCAAGTTGAAGGAGCCCACAACAGATAAGAAGATGGAGAAACTAGCTCTTAGAAATTGGAAGACAAATCAGTACATAAAGGGAGCTGATGCAGAAAGATTTAGTAGGATGAGATATAAAAAGAAGTCAAATCAAAGAATACCTTCTCATCCAATTCAAAGGAATGTTATGACCAGGTACTCCCCATGTTTTAATGGTTATTGTCATGCTTGTAATCAGTATGGTCATAGAGATAGATAATGTAGAGTTGCACCTAGAAGGAGTACAAAATATGTAAATATAAATTCATCTACTCTGATAAGGAATATACATGTGGTATGCTACAAGTGTGGCAACTTGGGTCGCATAGCTAAACACTGCAGACTAGATCATTGTGTTCCAAAAATTGGTATCAGAGCCTGTGGTGGAGTGTACATTCAGGTACATGCAAAAAATGGAGTAAGCCCTCAGGGAGAGTAGCTAGACATTACTGGCATGAATTCTAGAACAAGAGTAGCAAGTGCACCTTCAGTTTGTTTAGAGAAACAAAGTGCAAATATGTGCCCCTTCTCATTGATGTCAAAGGGGGAGAGACATCTTGTGAAAAACTTAGGGGGAGAGAGAGTGCATGGAATTTTTTCTAGGATATCTAATCTAAGAAAAAGGGGGAGAATTCCTTCAAAATCAGTGAGCCCTTTTCCATTGATGTCAAAGGGTGAGAAAACATGCAAATGCTCAAATAGAGTGCATTGGTGAAAACAACAACATAAGTAGAAGTAAAGATGATACCAATACAAATGTTGAATTGTTCAATTGGTATCTTTGAGCATTCAAGTTTTTCCATAAATGAAAAAGGGGGAGATTGTTGGAATATTTTGTCATTAAATTCAAAATGGGATTAGAGGAGAAGTGTGTTGATCCAGTGCAAAAGTGCATATGGTTTCCACTGATGTCAAAAGTGCAGATCATGGAAAAGGTTTTGGCATTCCTGATAGCTTAACTAGTTGTGTGCTCAAGTGATGTACTAGCATATGTATGTTGTGTTATAGGTATGAATGCCTATGGTGGTGGTGTCATTAATATATCCATTGATGTCAACATAGTATAGGTTGTTTTAGTGAATGGACACAAGTGATTGCAGGTTCAAAATATGCTTCGGTATGTGTTCAAAATATGCTCTAGTATGTGCTCTGCATTTCTACTATGTTGATCCTATGCTTATGCGGATCTGTAATAAGTTCTATAATTGGGTTATCTATGTTCCATCATGAGTGCTTGTGGTTTGTTGCTCTAGTATGAAGATTTGAGTGAGCCTCTGGTATGCTATGTTCCAAGTTTGAGCCTCCAGTAAGAATGATCCAATAGCTTGCTCTGCATTTCTTGCATATTGAATATCTATGTCTGCAGATTGGAAGTTATTTAGAGGCATGTTTGAAGATGCTATGCTCCAAGTTGAAGAGTTTGGTATGTAGAGTTGAGTGAGTTATGTTCACCAATGTGAAAACTACTTTATCTATACATTTGGTGTGAAAGAGAGAATGTATTCTACTCCACATTCATCCACATTTAAATCTTTTGGTCAAAGGTTCTAGAATTAAGTTTGTAATGATGTTATGTGTCTTCATCTCCAATGGCTTGTGATTTGATTGGTCTGCAAGAAGAAATTTGGATTGTGGATGAAGACTGCTCCTAGAAGGCCTTTGTCTACAAGACAATGTGGTGTCAGTAAGAGTTTGTGCAATGTCTCTTTGGCATTGCAATAACAAGCCTTTGGAAATTTTTTGATGAGACCATGTGGTGTCAATAGGACTTCTTCATATGTCTCCTTGACATGGTCTGTGTGATACCAGATGAGGAACCCAGTAAGGTGCACATGGAAGTGAGATCTGATGTGACGAGGATGATGTACAGTCATAAGACAAACATAACAAAGGCACGTGGTGGTGACTTGGATTGATGGAATCGACCATGGTAGGATGTTGAGGTGTCTTCATCGGTGTGAAATTGGCACATCGACAAAATAGAGATAAATGTTTCCCTGACAAAGCGATAAAGTGCTATGTGGACTCAATAGAATGACGCGCACAGTGAAAGCGGACATATGGAAATCGATAATATGTTGTTTTGCATCCTTGTTGAAAAACAACACTTGATCAAGGCACAAAAGGAGAAGATCAATGTCTAGTATTCAAACTTAAATATTTACAATGGCCTGGTTAGTGTGAATAGGGGTTTCAAGTCGGTGGCCGATATGTGAACAAGATCAAATCACCTAACTGACTGACATGTGAACATTTAATGAAGACAGCACCAAAAAGGAGACATGATCGATCAAGATCATATCTGATCAAATGAACAGATAAATAAATTAAATGCAGATCAAATTTTGAGGTCAGACAAAGAGAGAACTATTTTTGGGAAAACTCTCAGCAACATAAATTAATGAAAAAGTGGCTCGATGCAGAGCAAAAGAAATAAAGGAGATATATAATAAACTCTATCAAATGAGTTGGACGAATGGTGCAAGGCTCAAGATGAACTGATAGCTTGGAGGAGAAACCCTAACATATGAGTAATTAGAATTGGACAACCAGACAGTATGCAAATCTCGAGGTGAGAGATTGCAGATGTACGGAGTCAGGCAGATAGAAGATATCCTAAGTATGGTTGATAGACTATGAGTTTGTAATATAAGTGAGGGGTCTGCAAAAAGTAGATGAAGATGGTGAGGGGTCTGCAGTTGTATGAAGAGCTAAATAGAGCTACATTTGGTTGAAGCATGTAGAAAAGATAAAGTGATAGAAGAGTCTGCAAACAAAGAGAGTTGAATCAAGTAATGAACAACTAAGTTGTTGCAGATAGAGTGTGAAGAAGTAACCTAGACTATAATGCAGATAATCATCTAGGTGAGCATATGTGAAAGAGAAGAAGAGCAGAAAGAGAGGAATCAGAGATAGAATAGTGAGTGTTCTGTGTGCAGAAGAGAGTAGTGCAAAAGGATGTGTTGTTGAGTGAGTAAATTCAACAATAGAGTGTGAGTTGCAATAAGTGTGACAGGGTACTAAATGTAACAATTCCCCAAATGATACCCTAATTATGAATGAAAATGACATATAAAATGGGTTTCATCTAATCCTTAGCAATTTAAATATCCCATTTTGGATAAAATATTCACAAATCTCTAATTTGGAAACGTGTATATTTTCCTATTGGATGTGAAGATTCAAAAAGGAATATATCTTGTATCTACTTCAAATATTTTTCTTCCAAAAAGGTTGGAAGATTGATGAACTTAAGAAAATTTCAAAAAGAATAAGTTGCAAAATCACCATCATGCTATATGAGGACATTTTGAACGTTTGTATCCACATTTAGTAACAATTCTTACATCACATTGAAATGATTTATAGTGGATGAAAAATGAGACTAATTTCCACATCCACATCTAGTAAGAATTCTTACCTCTTAAATCTCCAAATACGATACTAATTTTTGTAACCCAAAAGAAAAGAGAAGACCTTATATCCCAATCCACTAGTCATTCTTGCATTATTTGTAGAAAAGGATACTAGATGTAGACATTTTATCCCATAGTCTTATCCATTGATAAATTGATAACAATCTTTGCAACCTCTCAAAACTCCTAAACGTAAATGTAATATGGAATATTATTATCCATTTAGATAAGGCAAAAACTCAACAACATATATCTTATACCTACTTACATATCAACTTCCCATAAGTTTAACCCTTGAATATGGAACTTCTTAGGCATTTTTTAAAACCCTAAATATTTTATATAAAATTTCTCAGCAAAGTGACATAACATTTAATTGTTGAAAAATGAATATTGTTAATTAACTTAGTGATAATAGATGCCCTTTTCTTGCCTTCAAGAATTACTATCTTCATAAGCTAAAGAAATGAAGTATTCGTTTAATGGGGTGATCCATACATCCGAGATCAATTCAACATGGGAACATATATCTTATAGTGGCATAGGTCATGTCAGCATGGATAATTTTAAGCAAAGGATAGCTAGTGTAGATATAAATATTATAGCTGCGAAGATGATGGAGAATGGAATAGGTAAGGTTGTTTGTTTCCCTGCGTCCTTAAAAATGTTAGAACTAATCATGGAATGTGCAATATATTATGATTAACCAAGGAGATATGTATTTTTTAAGGAAAAATCTTGGTAGATATCTCTATAGACATCATCGCTAAAAATTTCCACATTCCCTTCTATAAGAATGTTGGAAATAATAAAAGTAAAGGATGTTGAGTATAGTGTTAATGAGAATTGACAAGCTTATAGAAAGAAGATAAATTCAAAATGGATGGATAACTTATGTACTAAAGTTTTGAAATTTTCCAAAACATTTCTATGAGCAACTTTCAATAGGAAATTAGGGGTTTGGTTACCATGTTGAGTAAAGTAATGGGCCTACCTACTACCTCTACATTTTTCCTATG
Source organism: Sequoia sempervirens (assembly GCA_007258455.2). NCBI lineage: Eukaryota > Viridiplantae > Streptophyta > Pinopsida > Cupressales > Cupressaceae > Sequoia > Sequoia sempervirens. The sequence goes on along the minus strand of VDFB02105785.1, from coordinate 287,166,988 downwards.
GATAACTCCTACATTACTAATATTTTCAATGGATAATTCATGATTGACTAGGCATATCTCATAAGTGACAACCTACACGAGCAATTGACTAAGGTAGGAGAAAGAAGAAGGTTCTATACGAATTCTTACCCAGTCTATTCATTGGCTATAGGAGCCACATTCCTAGGACCAAAAATAATAGGTGAAATGGGTATGAATCAAGGGTAAGTTCTTATGTATGATCATTACCTACAAAATTGGAATACAAGCAATCTATGATCTACTACAACAGAGTAAATTATGCCCTTTTTCATGTTGATAGTAAGACTACTAGAAGGAGATAAAATTTAAAAGTCGTCATTGGAAAAAAGTTATCATTGGATTCCACTAAACTAATAAGAAAATATGGCAACTAGCTCATCCAATTTTCTAAGCTCTCTTACATTTGAGTAAAGGAGTTTACAAGGGTTCCTTAAAGCCAAAAAAATACCCAACAAAAAAATTGCTAGAACTAACAAGAAATCTATGTGAAACACATAAGCTATTAGAATAAAAATCATAGAGTTGGGGTATAGTCCCCCACAATTATTGGAGTATATGCATGCTCCTCAGTTCATTGTGCAAAGGATTCAATTTCCAAACTTCAATTGTACAAATTCTACACTTATCCTAAGGCCTAATTTTCACCCTTATGGACAAGTGTAGAAATGGGTACTTAGATTTAAAGCACATTTCTTATCTATGAGACTTATTGGTTGACTAAAATGATAAACATGTTAGGTTAGAAGGAGGAGATATTATAGGTTGACAACTTACCAAATGAAGGCCTTAAATACCCACATAGTCTGTGATCAACTATTTAATGATGAAGTAGTGTTATATCAAATATATAATAGAGAAATTATTTATAATAATCATATTCCTAAACAAAAATAGGTATAATATGAAGTGGATTCCTTGAATTCTTTGATGAAGGATATTTTTACTATATTAAAACTTGGTTGAGTAAAAAATTGAAGAGGTGAGTCATAAGGAATCCTTCTCACCTACAACAAAGATATAGTAAAGAAGAAAGATAAAGGTAAAATAAGTTTTGTGCAACTAGAGGTGGATGTTCTTAAGAAAGGATCTATACAACCTCCAAACCAAAGAAAGCAAAGAAGACCATTAGGGAACTCAAACAATCTACAAAAGGAACATAACACAAAATATCAACCTGAATAAGAAGTAACTTTGGAGAGAAATAAGAAATTTTAGGAAATAACTACACCCAATGGTATTGAATCATGTATGGCTCATGCTTCTCCATTTTCCCCATCAATTAATATTCCTCCTTCTCGTATGATGGAAGTAGGTCTTGCTAAATCATCAAATCCAACTATTGCACAACCCTTTCAATAGTAGACAATAAGTTTGGTAAATCCTCCTAGCTATCTAGTAAGGTTAGTTACACTTTTGTCCCCACCTTATTGAATATTGAGAAAATTACAAAATAAATGGAAGAGAAAGTAGGATGTTAAGAGGAGGTTAGTAGTATATCCCAAGCAAATCCCATGGTAGAAGAAATCATAGTAAAAAATGGTGAAGAAAGGAATCCTAAAATAAAGATGATAATGTAATGATTGATATATTTACATTATTGTTTAATACCTAGATCATGATTGATGAATTGACTAAAGAAGATGACACTATTACATTTCAACTCAACAATTGGTTGAATATCACAATAAATAGTAGACCTAGTGATGGAAGAAATCCAAATAATTTTTTTTACCCATGACTCCTCATTTCATGTAGCTCTAGTGAGTTAGATTAGTAATAATGATCAAATTGATCAAATCCAAGTTGATATAGAACAATAAGAAACTTCTATAGAAGAATAAAGGGAAAATACAATAGTATAGGAAGTATAAAATTACTTACTATGGTGACATTTGAACATGACACCTCAAAAATACACATAAAGAATAATGTAGAGGGGGAAGAGATACCTATTGATAAGGTAAGAGAAGAACCCCTATTAGAACTAGTATCAAGTCAAGAACAATTAAATTTATATACTTAAACTCCATGGAGGATATAGTTCGTACCATATCTCGACAATAAGTTAACACTTTAAATATTTGGTGAAAAGTACAACAAAAATAAATAAAAAATTATACTACACCTTAAGTTCCTACATGGTTATATGTTAAGATTTATAGAAGGAGGCCACAAGTAAGTATTTTTCCCATTGATATTCAAAGAGTGTTAGGAAAAAATAATGCTCTAAAGTTGAAGAAGAGGGCTAGGTTTTTATCCTCTATTACCAGGGGTGCATCTAATTCTAGAGTTGTAGAAATTTTTATACCAATAGAAAATAAGAATGATAGGGAACTTGAACTTGGTGATTATCAAATCACAACAAGTAATTTGGCCCACCCTACAAGAGATCAAGAAATTTATTGAATGCAATCATTAGTGTCAACAATATTCACAAGGATACAAAAGGATAAAAATACACGAGTAAAAAGGAAAGTTGAAGAGTTACAAGAATTATATCAAACATTTTATTTCTCCTTTATAGGCCATTGACAATACCATTTGTTCTCCTATCCTTATATCCTAGCAAGAGGGATCATCTTTAGATATGAAGAAAAAATTATCTAAAGTAAATGAAGAATGGATACATGATCCTTTTGATCAAGGTATAAAAATAATTTAACAAGTTTTCAACTCAAAGACATTAGATTTCCACAGTCCATATCAATAAGAATTTTTTGCTTCTAGATTTAACTGTGTGCTAGTTTTTGGATCAATGTTTCAGATCACACTCTATGATCCATCATCAAGATGCAAAAAGAGTTGAAGGAGTAGGAGATTGTAGATCAAACTGGTTATAAGGGAGAGGTGAGGAGAAAGGTTGCACAAGAAACAAGAAAGTTTACTAAAAGAAGAAATCAAAACTCAGAGAAAATATAATAAAATGAATATAACAATAATGAAAAAAATGAAAAATGAAAAAATATTACAATAATACAAAAATAAGAGATACAACCAATCATTTAAAAATACAAAAAAATATAAAATGTGAAAACAAAGAATGATATATTAATAAAAATAGTTCTTTCAGATTTTACAATTTATTTTATTTTCTTTTATTAAGGTAAAATACTATTTTAATAAAAATATTTATTTCTTATATTTTCAATATTGCTCTACTAAAACTCGGCGCCATGAAGCACTCTACTCCAACACTCCTAAATCCTACTCCTCACTTTGTCTTTGATCCCCTTGGAATGAGTTGTGAAGTTCACGATGATGTTAGGGCCTCTACTTCCTAGCACAAGGGACAATCACCAATTTGCAGGATGAGTTTTAGGGATGGTGTGAGGGGTGAAATTAGGGTTTCAAATTCCCAAATGGTGTGGGAGGGAAATGTTGCTCTACTACACCAACCTAAAAATGAATGGTTCCTTGAGAAAATTGGAGTTAGGTTGGGTTTGGAGAAGAACCCATGTTTTCTCTCATTTGGCCTCTTACATTGTTGATCCTAATTTTGGCAATGTCAAAGTAACAAGTTTGATTAGATCTAAGATCTACCCCTTCTCGGTTTGACACTCTAAGCTCATTCTTGAGGTATGCTTGGATAGTCTTTCCTTGATCAAGGGGAATATTTGTAGGAACATGCTCTCATTTGCAAATTGACAAAATCTTGGCCCAAACTGTGTGAGCTAAATTCTTGGATCACACAGAATTCGCAGAAATATATGAGAAGAAATTTGTATTTATCTATGCACTAGAGGATTCTTTATATTGGAATTTGACTCTACTGAATACATGGATCTGGTGTTGCAATTAGGCCTTTGGATCTACAAAGTTGAATTCATAAGCATGAAGCTTTGGTATGCTTCTTTTGGTCCCTGTATTGAGTCTTTCACATCTGCATTCCTTTGGGTTAGATTACCTTATCTCCCCCTCCAATTTTGGGAATTGGATTGTCTACGCACTATTGGAAATGGCTTGGGAAATTACCATTATTCCTCCAATGAAACAATCAACTATAGGAGCTCCACTTATGCATGTATATGTGTGGAAATAGATTTATCTAATGGAATACCCGCTAAGATTTGTTTCAAAGTGGGAAAAAGGTGTTGGAGCAACCAATTGACTACAAAAAAATTGCCTGAAATGTTTTTCAATTGACCACTTGACTCATCAGTGCCATAAGAGGCAAACCATCAATCACGCCTCAAACGAAAGACCCTCTTGGTGGATTGGTGCATATTCTCATTATTATGTCATCACTCCTAGAACTCCAAATGACTTGCCTTCTTCACAAGCTCCTCAAGAAATCATTTTAAAACCAAATTCTCCCTCTCCTCTGGCTATACAAGATTCCTCTGTGTTGTCTCATGTGGTCCCAAATGATGGGGCCCTCTCAACTGCCCCATCAACCTCTTTAGCAAAAGATCTCATATTGGAGGTGGTTGATCATGTGGAGGCTTCATCGGTTCCTACACTTGTTGGATATCTTGTGGGTGATTCCTGCTTCGATGGGGATAATTCCCTCTCCTCACAACCTTCTAAAGACACCCGAAATTCATATTTGGAGTGGAAAAAGTGAAAAGGAAGCAGTCCATTATAGAATTTTCAAATCACTCAATGTCTCTAAGATCCTCAATGAAAAAGAATAAATGAATGCTACCTCTTTTTCCTTGGGAAAAGGAATACAATGGATGTAATGGGGCTTATTTGCAAGATGCAATCTACAAATACCAATGTGGTGGCATGATGTAATACTGAAACTTTTTTGATATCAATATAATCTGTGTTTACGTACCAAATATATATATATATATAGATATATATTTCTTATTTTAACATTGTATCATTCTTTGTTTTCACATTTTATGTTAAATTTTGTATTTTTAAATGATTGGTTGTATCTTCTATTTTCGTATTATTGTAATATTGATTTTTTATTTTTAGTTTTTTTCATTATTGTTTATTCATTTTATTATATTTCTCCAAGTTTTGATTTCTTCTTTTAGTAAACTTTCTTGTTTCTTGTGCAGTTCCTTTCTCCTCACCTCTCCCTTATAACCAGTTTGATCTGCAATATCCTACTCCTTCAACTCTTTTTGCATCCTGATGATGGATCACAAAGTGTGATCTAAAAACTAGCACAAAGTTTTAAGTTGTTAGGATGAAGCCAAGGGATTATAAGAAAAAATTAACATATTGAAGGATGGATCTAAATAATAAAAAGAATAGAATAGTATGATCTTCCAAGGCTATCAATGATCTAGAGTAGTCCAAAGGTGACAAAACTAAGAAAAACTAAAAATCTAAATTTTTAGATTTTTTCAGTATTTTCTAGTTTCTGGTAAATCATGTTTTCAGAGGTCTTTGGAGCAGAACTTAGGTTCAAAACTTGCGTTGGTCCCTAAAAATCAACTGTTGAAGGCATGTTTTTTAGGGACTAACTTAGTACTCTTGGAGACCTTTCCAATGGTGTAAATGGTTTTCAATTCCGAGCACCAAGTGGAAATTTATGACCCTACCAAGTTGGGGTAAATAAATTCCTAGTTTTTTTCAAAATTTTGTAATTTTGTTTGTATTTTCTCACAACCAGCTTTTCAATTTGAATTCTTGGGGCTGTGGTGACTTTTGGAATTCTCTATTTTGTACATACTCTAGCTATTTTGAATAAAAAAAGATTGATTTGGAATGCATACAGCTCTTTTCACGAGTTGCAATTTTTATCCAAATGGAAGACAATATCACAGGTTTCTTTATGCCAAATATTGTTAATTGAATCCTTACCTCAATTCAAACCAGTGGTATCAGAGGGGGAACCCTCCTGAATGTCGGATTACACAAGAGCGGGCTACCAAAGATTAGGATTGGACACACACAACTTGTCAGAATACCCTCCTTTGAGATGCACACAACCAAAGATGGCAAACGAGAAAGATGATTCATTAGATTTTGTTAAGAAATTGGTTGAAGAAGATTTGATAAGCAACAAGAAGAGATGATGAGCCAATTATCACACCTTTTGTAGAATAAGCAACCATATGGGGAAGAGACACCATTTCATGGACATACCCCTTTCAAAGTGCAGGTAAATTTTGATATCCCAAATTTTGAAGGGAAAATTGATGCTAACACTGTTGATGAATGGTTATCAAAATTGGAATGATACTTCTCTATAAATCATTTATCAGATGCAGAGAAAATAATTTTTTCTTTCCTCAAAGTTGAAATCCATGTGAAACAAGTGTGGGAAATTAAGGTGGCAGATAGAGATAGAGAATTACCTATTGGACAAGAATTGGAGATAAGCTTTGATAACAAAACTACATGGGGAGACTTCATGGAATACATAAAAGAAGCATAATTCCCTGAGGATATGCATGAACAAAAATATATACAGTGTCAATTGCTTCGATGGAAGAAGGATCAATCTGTACAAGATTACACCAACACTTTCTATGCACTTTCGAAAAAACTTGGCATTAAAGATTCAAAGAAGCATCAAATTTTGAAATATCACAATGGACTTCATAGATACATCCATACTGTAGACATGTAAAATGTACTGATTGACATTGCGCATATGATCCTGACTACTAACACCATTTCACCCTAAATCATCCCTCAATCTAACCATCTAATCGAATAACCTTTATTTGATTAAATTCATCACATTTCATCTCTTAATAAAATAAATCAATTTTATCTTGTTAAGTCATTATCTCTCGTTAGTTAAATAAACCACTTTATTTAATTAATTCCTAAATCTCTATTTTAATTAAGTAATTCATTTTATTTAATTAAATCTCTATAGTTCCTCTATTAAATTAAATAAATCAAACATTTATCTAATTTAATCAAACATCACCCCCTTTGGTTAAATAAATCAAAATATTTAACTAGGTCTTAATCATTTTCACCTCTTTTTGATTTATTTCAACCCACAAATCTAAATCAATTAGTCAAATCACCTAATCCTTCATTAAATTAATTAACCTTGATTAATTTAATCTCTTCTCATGTCCCATCCTCCATCTTTTGCCACTTGCACATGAAAAAAGAGTTATTTGATTTATTAAATCTCTATTTATCTTCAATATGGCATAAAGGACGAATATTCTTCAAATTTGAAATTCAAATCTAAGTTGACTTTGTCCTTCCAACAAGGGATTCATTCCCTCTTACAAGTCCTTTTGCATTGAGCCAAGTGGCCATAACTCCATTTGACTCTCCCTCCACCTTGCCATTAATACAATTTCAAAATTCAAATATTGGCATTTATTGGCACATTCATCAAAACTTGCACATCCTTGGCCCATTCACATTTGGATAAGTGGCACTTTGCCATTGGATGAGATTTAGTCCCACATTGCTCTATTTTGGGCATTCTTTCAACTTGTCATTCTATAAATAGAGAGCTCCTCTATTGTATTTGACATCCACAATTTGAGTAAACTTACTATGCTCAAATATTTAGCAATCTTCATCCATACTTTCAAATTTGTAGCTAGTTTATGCAGATTTTTATCTTGGAGCATTCATCACTCTTCATCAAAGTGGATCAATTTTCATCACCAAATCACCATTGCATCATTGGAGTTGGGAAAGGGCCAATTTTCACATCAAATTGGCACCAATTCCCTCAAGAGATTAAAAGTTTTCTTTGCTTTAGAATAGGATTTGATATGTTTTAAGTTTGGTTGTGTTATTCATTTCATTTCCTCTTTCTGTTGCAATTTAAATGAATTTCTTCAGGAATTTACATTCTAGCTTGCATTTGATCTAATTTGTTGTTTGTTTCTTGTGCTATTGCAGGTTTAGGATTTAGGTTCACAATTTGTCGTTAGAAGGAGGGAATTATCTCATTTTCTAACCATCTTTTTGTCAATTTTTTTGTGTTTTTCTTTGTCTACAAGAAAACTCTACTGCTAGAAGCTCAGTGTTGTTGTTCAGCACCGTTGTTTCTCCAGCATTGCTATATGGAACCGTTGAAACTCCAAAATGCGACGCCTCTATCTTCCCGCAACAAATTTTGAATTTCAAACTGCGCCGCTGAACTTGTCTGACCCGCAGGAATCTTTCAAAAACCTAAACTGCACCGCTGACCAAAAGGGTGACGCATTCATGCTCACTGGTCTGGTTGCAAAGCGACGTTGAATGGTAAGCGGCGCTATATATCACCGCTAGTGAAATCAAATTGCAACGCCTTCGTGGATTACACTGTTGGAGAGGAGTATAAAGTGAAATTTTATTTGTAGTACGTGCTTTTTTTCAAATTATGGTTCTTTTGTCTATTTTCTGCTTTCTTGACCTCTATTTTTGTAGAATCTAACTGACTTCCTTGTAGGTTGGATCGATCAAAGACGAAAAGGAAGGGAAGCATGATGATGTCATTTCACAAAAACAAGTGTTTTTAAACACTCTAGTGTTTGTTTAACATTCTTGGAGGATTCATTATTCATCTTAAAGAAAAATTTGTCATATTTTTATGCTTGGGACTTACTAATTTCATTTTGGGCTTTAAAAAGAACCTTTTAAATTCTTGCTACAAAAAGGCTTAAAAAGAATATTAGGACTCAAATTTACTAGAGTTTTTTTTTGGTTTAATAATTGAACAAGGCAAATTGTCACACTTACTTTGGTGCTTTAAAACGAATACACTTTTGCTTTGTGGATTTAAAATGAACAAGTGTTTGCATTGTTTTGTAATTACGTACACAAAGTAATATCATCAAAAGACGTATGTGCTTCTCTCGTGCCTCACGACGATCTTGAGAATCAAAAGGTTTTTGGTGACATTAAGTTGCGTAAGTAATTGCGCATACATACTTCAATTTGGGTTTAAAATTGAACAAATTGTGTGAGTGTGAGTAAATATATTGCATGTGTTCTCCCTTTGTTTCTAAACGAAGGTTGATTGAACTATGAATACATTTATTCACTATTATTTATCTTAGAGGGCCTACCTTGGGGAAAAAGTACTCACCCAAGGGAATGACTCAACCGGTAACACTCTGAACCCGAGAGTATTTCCAGCTAGGATATAAATGTGGGTATTGGAATAAACGCTAGTATCACGCGGTTGGCTTCAACGAGAAGGGCAACAATGGTCTCTCGGCACGTTAGGTCAACTCCTATGAACAAAAAGTCCAAATTAAAACCCTTGTTGTAGAAAGGCCAAAATCCCTATCTATTTGTTGGTGCAAGAATGGTCATTCTGAAGCCACCCCACACTTTTACGGTATTTAGTAGAAATGGATAGCATGCCATGGGAGTTTCATGGGTGTTGATGCTTGGCTGCCCCGTATAAGTGAGTTTCATGGAGGGGAGTCAGTGGGGTCAAGTATCTAACCATTCTCTAAAGATAAGCGTAGCTGGACTTTTCCAAGTGGGGACTCAACAAAAATTGTCTTTTATATCCATAAGGTTGTGCTTGTTCTTGATTACAAAATGCTTTGCTTATTTGAAAACATTTGGAAACAAACATTTAACATCATCATTAAAGTTTCACACCCTTTAGGAGGCAAATACAAATTGACCAAATTTGTGTGTTATTGCTTGCCCTTGGGATTTTATCCTTAGAGGTTTCTAAACACTTGAACTTACATCTCAATTTTCCTACTAAAGATAAACAATAGGTAACCCTTGCCTTGAATTCATCAAATTTCCACATAACATACTTTGTGGGATTCGAAGAAATCAAGACATTGGACATCTAGTTTGGAAACCTAATCAAAGAAGTGTTTGTGGTAAAACAAAATCACTAAGCAAAGATAACAAAATTGGCTCTCACATGTGTTAATTCCTCATGATTTCCAAGAAATTCAAAATCCCAAAACGAAAGTCCTTGAACCAAAGTTCAAAATTTAGGAGTCACACTCAAAAGGTCATCACGAAATACATTAGGAAGTGCAATCAAAAGCAACATATCAAAACAAGAAAAAAAATTCACAAGATTCTATAGACTCATCCCTTTGAACAATCCAGAAATGTATGCTCAGTTTGAACCACTTCTTGGTTGAAAGGTCCTTAGGAGTATTGTATGTTCTTCAATACCGAGGTCTAGTAAACAAGTATCTTTTTAGGTACATCCTAGGATCAAAATCAAACCTTCATCCATCTTTGAACATCAAAAAACCAAAATCATCTCATCATCAACTCTTCGAAAATCTTGGAAAAATCCTTCATGTTAAACTTTGGGAAAAACATTTGAAATCAATCCAAAATCACTTTGTTTGATTTAATGTGTGTAGATACATCCTTCTCCACATATTTGATCAAATTATCAAACCTTGTGAACAAATTCATCCCTTGATAACATCCAACATCTTGGGATTTAGGAGTTCATTATCAAAATCATCTTGTTTGGATAGGGGTGTTTAGATGAATCCTTCTTCTCACACCTATGCAAATTAGCATCTTGTGAACGATTTAACTCTAAGACAACATCCAACCTCTTAGAGTTTATGAGTCCACCAAAATCCAAATCCGAAACAAACAAAAAAAATCAAGTCCTAAAGTTTAAACATACCCTTCAAGATTTTCTCAAAGAGTTCCAAACATCTGTCAAACATCCATCTTACATCCATATCATTATCACCCTTTGATCTTGGAATCATTGTAAATTTTCTCTTTTGTGCCTAAAGTTAGATCAATCCAAAGAATTAGAAATTCATCTCCTATATTCTTCAAAATTGATCCCTATTTTATGGTGCAGACTAGATCTCAACACAAGAAGAACATGGAAGCCAACAAAGAAACACCCACTTCAAGTGACCTAAGCCAAACAAACTCCGAAATGAATCTCGTTGAATCAAGCAATCCTTTGACTAACTTTATCTCATCATCAATAAATCCACAAGAGGAAAGCCAAGAAGAAGATCTTACCTTTGAGATGTCACACAAGGAAATCACTGAAATGATCCAAATTCCGGAGAACCATAAGATCATCAATATCATGATGAGACTTAACCCTTCACTATACATGCTCGAACTAGTAAAACAAGGGGCTAACCTACCTTCTGATTTCGACGTGAGCTCTATAGTGGAACCATCTTTATAGGTCATGCCTCCAATTTCATCCACACTCCCCATCTCATCTACACCCCCATCCCAAAGCATCACTCAAAACATCCTACAAATCACAACATCTTTTGCTCCAACTCAACCTAAAGTTAATAAGGGAAGTGAATTTCTTAATGCCATTCAAACACACCCCCTTTTCAATAATCAAGACTTGGATGCAAACACCATTTTGGAACAAAACGTACCCCAAAATCCATTACATAAGTATGCCCCTCTCACTTTCCACGATCCTAATGATCCATCATCATCATCCTTTCACACAACACCCCAAACCTCTCTCCCCATAACTTCACGAGGAGAGGGTGACATATTCGAACAAGGGGGCATTTTCGACACTATGCCATTTCCTCAAGAGATCACATCCCTCAAATTTTCACCTCTTCCACCATTGCCACCATCATCCACACCACTACTTGGCTTAGGGCTTCCACCTTTACCAAATATCAATCAAAATCAAACCAACATCCCAAACATCAATCAAAACATCATGCCAAACTCTCAAAACTTATCATCGACATCGCAACAATAGATGACAACTACACAAGCAATCACAACATCATCAACCACCCCCCTAACATCTCAAAGCATGATATCTCAAGGACCAACCACATCGATCGCACCATCCACCACTCAAACCCCAAATACAACAGCACCTCTCACCACCACCACAAGCACCATTATGAATCCACCACCACCTCCACCACCACCAAGCTCCAGTACATCAAATTAATATAGAATTGCATTGCAAGAAGCTCAGCAAGTTGCTTATCAAAAGGCATTCCTGCAAGTACAAAAACAAAAATCCGTGCAACTAGCTACTCAACAAGCCGCACAACTAGTTGCTCAGCAAACTGCTCAAGCTGCTCAAGCATCCCAAGCCGCATTACAAGCACAAAAGGTTCCTCAAGCCCAAATCTTATTGCAACAACAAGCGACACAAGCCCAAGCACAAGCACAAGCCCAAGCACAAGCTCAAGCTCAAGCTCAAGCGCACACCCAATATCAAGCACAATAAGCACAGGAACAAGCGCATTATCTTGCACAAAAACAAGCAGCACAACTACAAGCATATCAGCAAGCGATAAAAAAATACCAAGAGCAGCAAGAAGTAGCCCAATTAGTAGCCCAACAACAAGCACAACAATAGGCTCAACAACAAGCAATCCTGGCACAACAACAAGCGTTGTTTATACAATAGCAAGTGCAAGCATACATGGCTCAATAGAATGTGAAAATACCACCAATCAACACATCAACCAATCCACCCATCACACCCACCAGTGAACCACCTCAGAACACCTTCATCCCACCTCTTGATCCGTAAAATGATGCGACAACACAAATCAGGATGCTCTTGCAACAAGTGCTCGAACTTCAATCAAGGTGAACCATAAGAACATCTAGTAACTTATGTCCTTATCCATTTGACTGAAGCCTTGTGATGAAACCATTCACGAAGGGATTTGAGATCCCCAAGTTTGACAAGTACCGTGGGACGGGAAACCCTAAACACCACATTAGGGAATTCCAGGTTCATTGCATGGAAGTCATGTATGACGATACCTATCTGATGTGGCTATTTCCAAGGAGTTTGGGGGGCCATGCCATGGAATGGTTCTCTCACCTACCTACAGGCATCAAGACATTCCAAGAAATCATAGATGCATTCATCAAAAAATACGCATGCAATATCACCATGGATGTTAGTCTAAAGGAACTCTCAACTCTGAAACAAGGTAAGAATGAATCATTTGCTTCATTCCTACAACAATGGCAATCCAAGTCCAATCAGAGCAAATGGGTCATGCCCGAGGAACAACAAGTATGCACTATCATATCCAACCTTGATGACCTCTTGGCATTCCATCTCAAGGTCCAAGGGATCACTACGTACTGCCAGTTGATTTCCAAGGCACTCAACATCGAATGAGCCCTTATGACACAACCTGGAGGATCAACTTCATATCCTAAACAACAGAATAAACCCACCAATTACATTGAAAAACCTCGCACATGGGCAAGAAACAAAAATATTACCAATGATGGTGTCATCGATGCCAAAGTTGTCATCAATGCCCCTCGGCAAAACACACCCGCACCACAATAGCAAATCCAAAACCATCATCAAGCATACACAACAACACAACAACCAAGCAACCAAGCGATCAATAATGTCAATGACCAAAGAGGACCTCCCCAATGAAACAAAAACTTCACCAAATGGAAGTACACTGCTCTTGGGGAACCACTCGAAGTCATCATGAAGAAATTACTAAATGAAAACCTCATCAAAATTCCCACCTATGATAACTACCAAGAACCAAATGTTAAACCTCCTTGGTACAATGAAAATCAGCTATGCGACTTCCACAAAATCAAAGGGCACACCACAAACAGTTGCATGAGGTTAAAGAACATAGTCCAAGATCTCATTGATCAAAGAATTATAAATGTGGAACAGCCAACAGGAAACCAGAATCTCAAAATATACATGAATTTGATGCCTAACCATAATAATAAACGGAACACTAACATTGATAAGGGGAAAGGCACCTTCAAAAACATGAATCATGTGTATCAAACTATCGTCACCTCCCTAGATGAATACTGCGCAGTAATCACTATCAAAGGAGCTTAGGCTGATTGTGGAGTCACCACAAGAGGCAGAAAAGTTACTATCGCAAGATCATCTCAACCAAACAAAACTTTCATGTCCAATTCAAGATTTGTTCCCAATGGTTACAATGTCCTTGATCAGCTAAAAAGAACGCCAACACAAATCTCCATCATGGAGTTATTAAAAATGTCATCCGTCCACAAGAAAATCCATGAGGAAGCATTGGCTTCATCCACCGTCCTCGCAGATCTTGATGCGGAACAATTCCAAGTTATGGTTGGTAACATCATCTCTCAAAACCTCCTTACATTCTCTAACCAAATTTTCACCGCTCAACCATCTCATAACCGTGCACTCCATTTAGAGGTCCTAGTGCAGAAAAGTAAATTCAAGCGAGTCTTGGTGGATGGAGGTGCAGGTTTGAATATTTGTTCCCTCAAACTCATTAAGCAATTAAAAATCTCAGAGGATTCCATAGACAAAGGAAAAGGTATTACAATAAGAGCATATGATGATCAAGAAAGAGTGTCCCAAGGCACAATCAGAATCCCTATTCAAGTAGGGCCAGCTATCATGGAAACCACCTATCAGGTCCTGGACCTTGACTTGCCTTATAACATTCTCCTAGGATGTCCATGGATTCATGCAATGCAAGTGGTAGCATCAACCTTCCATCAATGTGTCAAATTCACATATGAGGGACAAGAGGTCACCATCCATGGAGATCCCAAACCATTCTCCTACTACAAGAACCTTGAGGCAAAATACTACAAAATACCTCAAGTACCTAAAAATGATGAAGGTCCATCAACACCGTACATTGATCCAACCACTCTCGCTTCCACTTTTGTGACAGAGACACCTGCCACTCCTACCAATCCCACCATCTCTGATATCAAAGTCATCATCCAGGATAATGGTTGTGGAAATTACATGATTTCCAAAAATGCTTTTGTGGTAGGAGAGTTACGACAATCTCCCAAATCACGAGGACATCTGAAATCAAATGAAGCCTCCACATCTCAAACATCCCCTGAAGAATATCCCAACTTCAGAAGTTGGGGAGATCTCAGCCAAGAATTCATAGAGGAGGACCCATCTCATCTCATATACTGAGATAATAGACTAGCAACCAATCTACCAATGGATGACAGAAGCAAAGGTTTGCAAATGATGCTCGCAATGGGCTATGACAAAAACCAAAGACTTGGGAAAAACAACAATGGGCTTATAATACCTATCATTCTAGAGATGTGAATGAGAAATATTGGCCTTGGATGTACCCCTCTAATTATAACCATACGCGGCCGAAGTCCTCCAATTAGAAAGATCAATAATCCTCCTCAGCTATCCGCAACCGAACTTCGCTTACTCGTATCTATAGGTTGTGTCTTAGACAACTTCACATTTGACATAACCGACGTTTGTAGTAGTAGTGATGATGAGGATCCCATAACCAACCTACCTAGGCTCTTCGAGGATACCACCCTTCTCATGATTAGCACCTTATCCTTTGAGTTAGACCATCAAGATCATGAAATCCGCCTAGTTTACCCCCAACTCATAGATTATGACCAACGAGGACCACCAGTTCTTGACACATTCAAAAATGATGAGGCACTCTCAGAATTCATGGGACTATGGGATAACATTCCATGTGGGGATCACAAAGCAGGATTCATCATTGAGCTAGATACACAAGCCTATTATGGGGAAATGATTGAATCCCTCAGTCACAAAAGTGAGAAATTAAGAATAATATCTAAATCCTTTAGTGAAAACCACACTGTGGCACTCTCCGACATGAAAAAATTAAAAAGAAAGGATGCATCCAATGGTGAAAACCTCTCTGAGGTGCTTGAGGATGGGGGATTCAATCTTCCTTTCAAAGCCCTTCATCAAGAAAAATTAGTAGTCCTAGCAGAAAAGTGCAATCCAGTTAATCTAGGAACAAAGGAGACCCCGCACATCACATTCTATGTGGAATCATTATTGTCAAAAGAGCAAGAACTCCTAGCAGCCTTCTTAAGAGAGAGACATGTAAAATTTACATGGAGCTATGTTGACATGTCAGGGCTCGATCTAGAAATTCTAGTTCATCACCTAGCAGTATATCCTGAAGCAAATCCCGTTAGGCAAAAGCTCAGGAAAATGCACCCTCAGATCGCCCTGCTAGTCAAAATAGAACTAAAGAAGCTATTGGATGCAGGATTCATTTGCAGAATGGGTGTCAAACCTAGTGCCTATCTCAAAACCCGATGGGGGCATCAGAATCTGCATAGATTTCAAGGACTTAAACAAAGCATGTCCAAAAGATGATTTCCCATTGCCCAACATTGACATGATTGTAGGCATGACAGCGGGACAAAAAATGCTTTCCTTGATGGAAAGTTTCTCAGGATACAACCAGATAATGATTGCTAAAGAATACCAACACAAAAATTACCTTCACTTATCATGGGGGACTTACTATTGGAATATGATGCCATTTGACTTGAAGAATGCAGGAACAACATACCAAAGAGCCATGATGTTAATCTTCCATGACATGATCCATAAAACTGTTGAAGATTACATCAATGACATAATAACCAAATCTAGAAAGAGGAAGGATCACATACCAACCCTAAGTACTATTTTGACAGGCTGGAGTGTTGTGCAGTTTTGCACACACGCCCCACTTATAGTAGGGACCCTCTTTTCATGATGTCTTGGACCTTTGGTTTTATGGAATTTGTCTTTTCGAGGTCTTGAGATGTTGGTCTTGCTGACTTTGGTCTTGCCTGGAGGCTTGAAATCAATTAAAATTGGTTTTTAATGAAAATCCGGGTTTTGACCTGGGTCCGGGATTTTCCGGCTCAGTCGGATTTCCCCGAGTCCTGGTCCTTTGTCTGGTTATGAGTGAAATTTCTGAAATCCGGGTTTCTGTTTGAATCTAGGATTTTCTGGCTTGGGCGAATTTTTTTTGAACTGCGTTAAAGTCTCGAACTTCGTTAAAACCCCAATTTCTGTCATATCCGCGGAATTCCTGCTCATCCGGATTATCCATTAGGCTTGGTTTTTTCTGAAATTTCGTTCTGGGCTCGGGTTTCCAGATTTCTTTGACATGTCTTGTCACTCAGTAATGCTCGAAGTACGTTTACTCAGGCGCGGGGGCGGGTGGATTTAAGGCTTTTAGGCGTCATTTTAATTTCATTATTTACTTGCTATTTGCTCTGGCATTTGAGATTCTTCATTTGAGGTTTTGATTGCTGAATTCGAGCTGCTTGTGTGTGGGTTGCTTGAGTGCTGGTGTCGAGTTTTCGTTGCTAGGGCACACTGTTTCTCAGTCACTTCCTCGAGTTCAAGCTTCATCCAGACTGGTCTATGGTAAGTCATCACGGGCTCTTCCTTTTGTTTGCACATTGATTGAATCTTTCGAGTCGATTAATAGTCATTTCGGGTCGGCCTTTGCTTGTTTTATGATTTTGTATTTATCGAACTAGGGTTTGACCTGCCTCTTCACAAGATTTTGTCACCCGCACTATGCATGCTTTTGTTTACCAATTGAATGTCGGGTGTATCGGTGTGGATAGGCGTTCTGGGTAGGATTTTGCCTTCTAGACGCGTGATTTGCTGTATTTTGTGAAGGTTAGGGTTTTGGTGCATTTGCCCGAATTTGCTAGGTTTGATGGATTTACCGCGGTTTGCATACCTTGTGCCTAGCTTAAACTTGTTCATACCTTGAGAAATCCTGGTGCGCTTTAGATTGATCATTTCAAGGATAGTGTTTGAAATTTTGAGCTTACCTTGGTTTTCATGGCGGAGGTCTAGTCATTAAATTTAGGGCATCATTGTTCCATGGTGAGGATCAGTCATTTGAGGGTTTGGAAATTCAAATTCATGTGCATTCCAAGTTTGCTTATTAGGATCGATTTTAGGACCATTGGAATCCAAACAGGGAGGTTTTGCATGATCATTCAGTCGATGGTTCGCACATCAACAATCACCAGATTTCCAAGGTATCCGTGGAATTCCTGGGCACCCGAATTTTCCCGATCTCTATCAAGTCCGTGGGGTATAATGAATTCTGGAATTCCTAGCCATCCGCAGAAATCCGGCTTGTCCGGATTTTTTTGGTTTCCTGCCTGGTTTCATTTCTTTTTGATTTTCGAAGTTAGGGGTAATGGAGTAAATGCTAAATGATGATTTCCTACTACTAATGGATGAATTTCATGATAATCACATAAATTTTGTCTGTACTAACGATTTATTTGGCGAATGATGTTTCGGCAGCAGGAGTTCGTCTGGGTCAGATTTCTCCGAATTCCGCCCTGACTGGATTTTCCCGATTTACTTCATTTTCCCGGATTGCTTTATTTTTCTGGATTTTCAAGATTGGTGATTTGTGATGGATCTTAATTGCTTTATGTGGTTTTATGCTAATCCTCTGATTGGAATATGTATGATAATTGGGTGCTCATGAGGTTCTTTTATGAATGCAGGCTGAATCAAGCAAAGCTGCAACTGGAAAGTCCAAGGGTGATACTGAAGGGTCCTCGGTTACAGAGGCAGAGAGATTGAGATTGGATACCAAGAGCCAGCTGCCTGACAGCAAAATAGCTTATGTGTGGTCTGAGGTCTCTGACACCAATGTAGGGGCATGGAGATATGAGGAATTCAAGGCGAGAATAGCTTAGAAAGATATATCGGCCCTGACTAAGGGGATGATGAAGTCTAGATTGGTCCACATGGCAAGATTCCCTCCTGCAATCCAGTGCTATGAGTTGATACTAGAATGTGCATGGCAATATGACTTTGACACACAGAGGGTCGTTAGCACCGAGGGAAGAGTCTTGGCTAACTTCAATCCAGTTTCTATTGCTCAAGCTTTTGACATGCCAGACTTGCAATGTGTGTGTGCCCTAGATATGGACTTGGCCAGAACTTACTATGAGGATGAGCCCACCAAAGCCCAGTAGATGATCAATTCCTGGTTGGAGAAACCAAAATCTCACTTTTCCAAACTGCCCAAGCAATTACACAGGATCAAATTCAGATCAGACATATATGATGCAATCACATTATTGAGCAGAGTGGTCGGGTTAAAGAGTGTTGGAGTGTTGGAAAATTGGATGGTCCATGTGATCAACAAAATTGAACAAGGTATTAATTACCATTGGGCAGGACTCATCAGTGCAATGATTGATAGACAACTGAGAGATGTCCTAGAAACAAAGAAGTTTACTATGTCTTCCTATGTGATATATGTGTTGGCTAGATTCTACCCATACAGGGGTTTGAATCCAAAGGGGACATTTGGACAAGATATAGTTTATGACATATACCCGGAATTGCACCTAGGACACCGAGATTATAGAAGAGTAAATGATGCATTTACAATGCATATCACTAGGCTGCTTCAAAATGCAGAACATGTGAGATTGTCCGATGGAGCAAAGCAGCTGATAAAGAAATATGGAGCTTGGTTCATACAGTTTCCCACCTTCTCCTACATCAGAATTGACGGATGTCAGACTGCTCCATATAGGTTGCCCAGGTGTCCTACTAACCACATTGTGTTGTTGGAGGTTACAAGGCAGATATGTGACTTTGATGCAATTGTTAAGAAGGCAAAGCATAAGACAGGGTTTGGAGGTGATTTCCCTTTGAAAATTGGTATAGCTGAGGTGTGCCCTTCCATCCAACCGGCGCATGCAGCAGGGGAAGAATTGGCTGCTTATGGTTTCTCTTTCCACTCCAAAAGGACAAACTTTGATATCACCGGGGAAGCGCAGAAGAAGGCAACCAAAGAATACCATCACAAGGATGACCTAGAAGATTACTAGGCAAATATCAAAGATGATTTTGAAGTGAGGAAGAAAAGGTACTCTAGGCTTCCTGTTGATGTGATTAGGCTGTACAATGTTAAGTTGATCCCTGACCAGATAGAGGATGATGGGAATCTGGTGCAAGATCATGCATATGAGTCTGTCAAGGACAGATCAATTGGAGAGATAAACTAGGCTGAAAATGAGGTAACTGAGTTGGAGGACCTAATGGCCCCTGTCATGAAATTTACTACGTCATGGTTGAAGCATAAGGTTTGGGAGTTGGAAAGTGAGAAGGTACCCTGTACCTTCAATTTAATGGGAAATCTAAGTCCTCTATCCACCTCAGAAGAATTTGGGGAAGAAGATCCCAAAAGGAAAACTAAAGTCAGCTCACCTTTCAAAATTAAAGTCAGAGGCCCAAAGGAAGCCAAAGGGGAAGAAAAGAAGCAGAACTTTGAGAATTGGTAAGTCTGCAGAGGAAGAGGAACTTGAGAAGGCAGAAAAGGAAGATATTCCTCCAAAGCCTAAAAGGGCAAGGACAACCAGAGCTTCAAAGAAGAGGGATCAAGGAACTTCCAAAGATGAGACTCCAGTTGTTGATGTGGAGAGTTCCGGAGAAAAAACTAAGGTTTATTCAAGGAAGTCAAGGACGCCATCTCCTAAAGAGACCATGCAAAAAGCAGATCCTCTTCCAATGGCGTCTACTGTGGAGCAACTAAAGGATACTTCCCCTTCGCCAAGTGTACCTGAGCAGGTGACCCCTGAGGAGCATGAGACTAGTGGAGAAGCTAAACCGTTCAAAGAAGGAGAACTCTTTGGTGCAGTAGCTGAGCTCGAAACTGAAGATTTGGAAATGCACCCTTCTCCACTAGTGCAATATGAGGATTCTCCGACAAGCAGAAAAGGTAACGGATCACCTGAGAAGGAGGATGCCCCTGTTAGAACCCCATCACCTTTGCAAGAAGAAGAGCCTGAATTGGGTAACCAAGGTGATCGGTCTCCTGAGAAAGAAAAGGATGAAACACCAGAACAACATGAAGAGGCCAAGACAGAAGAAATCCGGGTGGATCCTGTTGTCCCGGATTGGTTGGAAAAGGAGATTACAAGGAAGAAACAAGTCATTGTTGAGGACACCCCTCTTGATTGGGATGAGATGTTTTCCAAGATTGGTAAAGGTAAGAAGAAGAAGGTGGCCAAGGTAGTTTCAAATATTGAAAGAGATGAAGTAAATAACAAGGTTATCCATATTGCCACCCCTGCTGCTAATAAGAGCAAAGATGAAGTCACTGGAAAAGATTACAATGTGTAGACCATCAACCTTGGACTAGCTTCTATGGAGCAGGATATTGAAGAATATGAAGGGTCCAGTGCAGTAATAATTGGAAGATTAAGGAAAGAAACACAGTCCAAACATGAGCTTAAAAGGGAGAATGAGAGGCTTAAGAAGTGCCTAGAAGACTTGATGAAGCCTTTGCAATCTCTTCACCCATTTTCCTCTGCTGCTCCTGGTTTCTTGCCCAAAGAAACTATTTCTGAAATTTAAAGGATGAAGGCTTCTACCCAGACTGCAATGGATTGGTTGAAGGATGTACGAGTGAAAGGAGATGATGCAATAAAGGAAATCCTTTCGATTGGAAAGGATGCAGTAAGAGCCAAGGACTTGTTAGAGCATGTTCTATCTCAAGACAAGGAGGATATCGACGTTCTATTGCAGAAATCTAAAGTGATCATGGAGTATGGTAAAGATCAGTTGGCTGCAGATGGAATCATTCCTTCATCCAGACTTAATGAGCCTTGGGAATGGTTTGAGGCTTTACAAATTCGGCAAAAGGCCATCAAGAAGATCCATAAATGAAAGAAGCAGATAGATGGTGATCTGATTGGGGTCTATGATGGGTGTATTGCATTCTTTGAAATAATGACTAGCTGGAGGAAGATTGCTCCTAAGTATCTGAGCCTAGAACAATTGAGAGAATGGTGGCATGATGTTTATGCTCTGAATTCCAAAAATGTTATAACAGGGCACCAACTAGATGATGCAGCAACTTACTTGGCTGTGATGGATAAGTACCAGGCGCACAAAGATGATTGGGATAAAATTGTTAAACAGTCAAAGGAAGAGATCAGCTCCATCGAATGTCGGCTCAAGATTTTACCTTTGCCACCTGTCGCCGAGCTGGATAGAGTATTTTTGAGGGTTCATGGATCATTGGATCAGAATAAGGATAAGGGAGGCGGTAGTTAATGCCCATTTTGAGATTTGTGCTTCCCTATTATTATAGGGCATGTGTTGATCCGGGCTACATTGGGGACTATATTTGGGCCGACCTTGATGATGTATTGGCATTTAATGTGTGCCTTATTTTGAAATTCCTGAGGCCAACTTGTTTTGGCTAATTTATTTTGTAAATGTTTGGCTTGGCCGACATGTTTTAAGGGTTCTCTATAAAAGGCATTCCTGCCTCATTGTAAAAGGGTGAGAGTTAGAAACAGTTAATATAGAGATGGGCTAAAAGAGCTAGAGCATTTTGCAGTAGAGATAGTAGTTAGTTTCTTGAAGCAAATATTGTAACAGAACAGTGGAATTGTTGTAGCATTGTGGTGATCTAATACAATTGAAAGCATTGTGGTTTTCCTGGTGAAATCTTTTGTGTTAGTTTATCTTGCATGGTTCCTATTGTTTCATCTTTCAAATTGCTTAAAGATCTAGGATTTAGTGTTTAGAATTGGATTAGTTTGGTGAATAATGTTCATGATTTCATATTTGGAATGTTTGTAGCAATCTCTGGTCTATACTCCCAGTAACTATCTGATTGTAGTAGGTTGGTGAAGTCAACCTGGACCATACTTTTATTTGTGCTTAGTTCTATTGTGGATGAATATCTATGATTTGAAAATCTATATACCTTAGAATATTGCACCATTCTTGTGATATTGCATTGTGGGTTGAGCAAGAATTGGTTATTTGAGATTGGTCCATTCCAGATATCTGTTATTTGCATTGTTCATTCTAGGAATAGTTTAGATCTTATCATATCTTTGCACCCTTATCTTTTGCTGTTTCTTTGTCATTTGGTTAAACTTAGGATTCAAGATCATCATATTGTAAGATCTGATAAATTGGAAAGATACAGTCTGCTTGTAGTAAGGTCTGATTGTGATTACCAGCATTTTCACATATTATTTGAGTTGTTTATGCATTGTCATGACCTAACACCCGAGAGACCTTGGGGTGATTTTCAATAATTTATTGTTGAGGATTACTTTTCAAGAGAGATAGGATATTGTATTCTATCTGAGTTGTTGCTGTGAAAAAAACACCATCAACATGGAGGAATACAAGGTCTGATTAAATCCAAATAAGTGTATCTTTGGCATACAATCAGGAAAGTTGCTAGGATACATAGTGTCAATGAGAGGTATTGAGGTAGATCCAACAAAATTAAAAGCAATCCTTGAGATGGAGGCACCCAAATCATTGAAACAATTAAGAGGTCTCCAAGGTAGGCTTCAGTCTATCCAAAGGTTCATAGCACAGCTAGCAGTTAAAAAAATCCATACTCTCACCTACTTCACAAGGGAGTAGCATACAAATGGGATAACAAGTGTGAAGAATCCTTCAATAAGATCAAAGAATATCTACTTACACCACCGGTCCTCATGCCACCGATCCCAAGAAAGTTATTAATTCTCTGTGTCAGCAACAACAATAGCCCTTGGAGCTCCTCTAACTCAACACGATGAAAATGGAACAGAAAGGGCCATATATTACATCAGCAAGACAATGGTCGGTCATGAGTTAAACTACTCTTTCATAAAAAAATCATGTCTAGTAGTAGTGTTTGCGTCACAAAAATTCAGACATTACATGCTGGCACACAAAATAAAACTCATCGCCAAGATCGACCCCCTCAAGTACTTACTGTTAAAAGCAATGCTCACTGGAAGAATGGCCAAATGGGTCATGATACTATCAGAGTATGACATTGAATATGTAGAGCGGAAAGCAATTAAAGGCCAAGTCATCACAGATCAGCTTGTAGAAGCACCAATCTATTCAAAGAATCCTCTTATCTCAGAGTTTCCAGATAAATCCATCTTCAACCTCAGCATAGCCGACCACTGGAAACTTTACTTTGATGGCTCATACATGCAACATGGATCAGGAGTTGGTGTCTTCTTTATCACTCCACAAGGGGACTGTATACCTAGATCATATAAATTGGCATTTCCCTGCACCAACAACATTGCAGAATACGAGGCTTTAACCATAGGTCTCAAAATAGCAGTGCAGTAGCACATCATGACCCTTAGAGTATATGGAGACTCCTAGCTGATAATAAACCAAGTGAATGATGAGTACCATACTAAGGATGATAAGCTCACTCCATACAAGAAACTAGTGGAGACTCTCAAGGAATCCTTTATCGAAATCACATTTGAGCAAATTCCTAGAGCAAATAACAGAGCAACAGATGCCATAGCAATGATTGGATCCCTACTGGACATCCCTCACAACATCCTAAAACATGAATTCTTGGTAGAGCAGCTTCTCGTGCCCACATTCGAGGTACCAGAATCAGAATTTATGTGTGAAATCGTTAGTCCTGGTGATCCTCGGTACCATGAAATTTATACCTACCTGTGAATAGGCATCATACTTGCTGATTTACCCTCAACCTTAAAATGAACCTTTGTCAAAAAGGCACCTGATTCATCATCCTAGGAGATACCCTGTATTGTAGGAGCATAGAAGGAACCTTATTACGTTGTTTAAACACCAAGGAGGCATTGACTACTTTAACTGAGGTGCATAACGACATCTGTGGTTCACACTCAAGTGGAATGACCCTAGCCAGGAAATTGTTGAGGATGGGGTATTATTGGCCTACAATGGAAAGAGAGGCACATAACTACATCAAAAGATGCCTACAATGTCAATAGCATGGAGACCTCATCCATGCTCCAGCTCAAGAACTTCATCTCATCATCACACCATGGCCCTTTTCGTAGTGGGGACTCGATCTCATTGGAAAAATCACCCCCACCTCATCTAATGGCCACATGTTTATCATAATAGCCACGAAATACTCTACCAAGTGGGTGGAATCCATACCTATAGCATATATAACCATGAAGCAGATATCAAAGTTCATCTTGAACTATCTCATTTGTCGCTACAGTGTTCCACAAGCCATTATCTCAGATAATGGGACACCATTTAAGAATTAGGATGTCCGCGACTAGTGTGAAAATTTCAAAATTCAACATCACTTCTCCACCCCATACTATCCCCAAGGCAATGGCCAAGCAGAAGCCACAAATAAAACCATTTTAAAGATCCTTAAGAAAACAGTCAATGATGCAGGTCGTGACTACCATCTACAACTCAATCCCATCTTATGGGCCTACTGAACCAGCATTCACACACCCACCGGCACCACCCCTTTCTCCCTAGTCTACGGATCAGAAGCAGTACTCCCCATTGAGATTGAGCTCTCGTCATTAAGAATATCACTGCAAAACCTCATCACGGATGAAGAGTACCGAGTATCAAGACCGAATGAGATGAATCTATTGGATGAGCGGTGTATAGACATTTTAAATCATTTGCAAGTCTATCAAAAAAGACTCAAGAGGAGCTATAACAAGAAAATCAAAAGAAATACTTTCCAAGTCAGAGAACTGGTACTAAAGGAGAATTAGAAGAACGTACCAAATCCAATTAGCAAAGGAAAATTTGAACCCAATTGGTTGGGACCATTTGTTATCACAACAAGCTATAAGTCAGGGGCATATCAATTATCAACACCTGAAGGGGAACCTCTACAAGAGCCCATGAATAACTCTCATCTCAAAAAGTTTTATGCCTAATCTTTCAAGGTATAGAACCCAAAAATCCAAAAAAATAAGAAAATGTCCTGAAGAAATAGTTACCTTGGTGAAAACCTAGCAAATAGGCATCTTGATGACAATAAAAAAAAAAAGCAATAAAGCAAAAAATCCAAAAAAATTAGAAAAAGGATTAAAAATATTAAAGAGAAAAATTGTCCTCTAGTGAAAACCACTTTGGTGGCACTTTGGACAAGTACCTTGGTGAAAACCTAGCAAATAGGTGCCTTGTGTAAATAAGCATGTTCCATCCACCAAGATCTTTATGGCTTGTTCTGCATCATCCATCCATTACGTTTCCATCATCCATCGCATTCGGATCTCCATCCACCACTCATCCACCCACATCCACACCATAGCTTGGTCCTATGTTTGTATCATAATCCCTCCTAGTATTACTCGGTTCATTCCCAAGGTCAATTTGTCCTGCCTTTATCGGAGTAGTTTATTGCATCACACTAGGGGCATGTTCTCATCGGATCAGATTCGTGTATATTCTTGGAGTCCTAAAATCTCAGAAAATCCAAAAAATCCAAAAACATCAAAAAATAACAAAATCCAAAAACATTCAAAACATATCAAAATCCCAAAATAGGTCAAAAAGTCAGTCAAAAAGTCAAAAACATAGTCATCTTGTTGAACTATGGGTCTTTGAGCCTTGAACGTAGGCAAGGTTGATCTTTGATCATCCCCCGAGACACTTAGGCCAGTCCTTTAGGAATCCATCATAATAAACTGACATTTCATCATGTATATCTTCATCTGTAAATTAGTCAAATTATCAGTCGAACTGCGTGGTCTCTGTGTGTATAATGTAGGCAAGGCTAATCTGTTGATTAGCCCCTGAGGCCCCTAGGATAGGTCCTTAGGTTAGTCTCTTGTCAAAATTTTAGAAAACCCCAAAACATTGGAAAATCAAAAATCAAAACATTTGAAAAATATCAAAAATACCAAAAACAGCCTCAAAACATTAAAAAAACTCCAAAAACATCCAAATATTTGAAAAAATCCATCTGTCTCATCTTGCTTTCACCTGCAATAACGTCACTCATAATAAACGATCATCATCTTCAACCTTTGGTGAAACAATCAAAAACAAGTCTAGCAAGTCAAAAGTGAAAACTCAAAACGTCAAGTCTCAAGTTTAAGTTAGTCAATAAACAAGTTGATCAACTTTTTGTACCAATAGCTTATCAGTCTTAAATCAATCTCATCATTGTATGATAAAATCATGTCCTAGGATGAATCCTTCCTACAATGGGCACTTTTTATCAGACCAAACGCTTTGGATAAATGAAATGACATGCCACCATCCACTAATATGTCCTAGGATATATCATTCTGACAATGGACATCATCTATTGGCAATAAGTTTCAGGTCTTATCCTTCAAAAACATAGTTTCCTTTGGCCAGCAGTATGAAGAACATTGACTTGCTTATTTACTTGATCTTTTCTTTCTGATTTATCTTATTGCGCTCATTCCAAGGACCTCTCGATGATATATGAACAAAGGACTTAGAGAGATAGGAATGTGGCAATGATCATTATCTTTTGTCTGTTGTGCTTGTTGGATGTTCTTGTAATATAACCTTGGCAAATACTTGCTCTATTAGATATGTATGGAGCGTGTTTTGGATAGCTTGCTGACTATTGCATTGATAGGTTATACCTTTCTATGTTTTGGTTCGAGATGTTTGAAACTTCTAAAGTGCATCCTAACAAGGTTTCCATATGTCAGGTGTGAACAATAATACTCCTATCTGTTTTTCAAGTCAAAGTCCATCACACTAGGTACAACACCATCCTAGTTCTCTATACCTTGATGCATCGTACCACGTGTGTTATCAAACATAAGTAAATTGGCCCTTTGAAAATCCTAACTCCTCGTAAAGTAGTCATCATCATTTGCATATTCATCATCTTATGTCTTGTTGTAATGTCTTCTTCTCTTTCATCCCTTCTTGCTCTTCATGCTAACAATGTACTATGATAGTTAGTCATCATCATCATCGATCCTACATCCACAAATCGTTAGCATATTGCATATACATATCATATAGGAAACATATGCATTGCATCTCCATCATCATATAAATGTGTTATTATAAAGCACTTTTCATAAATAGGCATATTCATAAAGTGTCACAGCACATCCATCTTTTATCACATTGCATTCATCACATAAACCATAGCATAACATTCATTGGAATAAAACATTTCATAAATCATCTCATATTACCATCTACTGCATAATCAAACATAATAGGTATGTGAGCATTATAGATAATCCATTGCATTATAAGCATACATATTCATATAGACCATCTCATAAAAACATTTATTATGAACATCTTATTCATTTTGCATAACATAAAGCATAAATCATACTACTTTGCATTAATATATCATTTCATATATTACATCACATCATAATAAATGCATCACATACATCTCGCAATCTTCTAACATGTTTAGGATAATATATATTTGTTATTCTCAACATCTTAAAAACATCTCATTTACACCATCAAGGCATATCATATAGAGCATGACCATTGCATACACATTGCATCATACATAAGCATAAAAACATAAATATCATCCATCATTCATCCATATCATATAGAAAATCTCATAAATAACCACATCACAATCATTTCTTGCATTTCATTTTATAAATCATTCCATACCATTATAAACATTCAGTGCATAATTAAAATAGGAACATAAACATTATAAAATCCATTACATTAAAAGCATACATTCATCCATAATTATAAAAGCATTTATAATCATGACTCACATATCATTTTGTGTATACACCATGAATCATCTCCATACCATTTTGCATATCACATCATCCATCTCACATGCATTGCATTATCATTTAAGTTGTTTAGGATAATATAGATTGGTTATTCTAAGCATCTTAAAATCATCACATTTGCATTTACATACATAAATCATCATATGGACTACATCATCATAAAAACATACATATCATCCATCCATATCATATATCAGTTGCATAACCATCGCATAATGCATCCATACATACATCACATAACACCATAATGTTATTGCATAGCATATAGAGATAGAACCATCCATAAATGCATAAATAAATAAATGATACACATCACATCATATCAACATCATCATCTCATATATATATATATATATATATATATATATATATATATATATATATATATATATATATATATATATATATATATATATATCATCGAATAACTGTCATAGTACAAAATAATCGGATCACTATACATGTGTGTCAATAAGTACAAAAAGGCCCAACGGGCTATCAAAAATGAGCCCATATGGCACAAAAGAATGATATCTCAATCAAAATGAGGCCTACCCCTCATGTCTGTCACCCTTGCCTCTGTCACCATGACCCTCTATTGGTTTGTGGCTGGTCCGTTGTGAGTAATCTAGGGCCCAGTCTGCTCTGGGTACAACCTGATGATAATGCAAGTGATAATAGTCCACCTCCCGGATGGCCTCCCTATAAGAACGAAGAGGCATTCTGCTTTGAGAGGAGGAGGCCGCAATGCTCTCCAACTGTTGTCTTCGGCCCATATCTGCAGCTGCTTGTAGCTCTACGGCCTGCCTCTGTAAAATGGCTTGGTCTCTCTCGGCCATGGCCTGATCCCTCTCCACTATCAAAGTCTGAACCTGAGCCTGCAGCTATGCAATCAATGCATCTCAGGGATCTAGTTGTCCTGTTGGCTATGCTCGTGGGAGCTACACATGAGGTTGATCCTCACCCTCAACTTGTGGTGATGCGTCTGCCTGATCTTGCTGCCTGGCTGGCACCTAGTCCTGATCCTGCATGTGAAAATCTGCCTGGACTGGCTGAGCTGAAACCCTAACTGACTGATCCTATCGCTCACCCTCTCTTCGTCCTCATCCTCCCCCTCTGCCCCTCAATCTTCATCGAGCGAAGGGTGCTCCTGGAACTATCAACCGCAGGGGTGGCTAAAACCAATCTTTGTAGGCTTGTGTCATGCCTGGATCTGCGGGTCCCTGATCATATACCCATGGTCAGGCCACCAACTGTCTAAAGCTATTCACTACCTTAGAAGCATGAATATATCACCCCCATGAACCCTACAATACCATGCGAGCAAATATAGCCATGTAGGAATCATTTGGTCAGTTCTGTGGCTCACCAAACTAACATTGAACGTGCCCTAGTAGGTATCTCTCGACCATTGTATGTTCCTGCACCTGCATAAAGCAGTCCTAGCAGAAAAAGAATATCTATTGTGCATCATCGACCCATCTGGGGTGACCAAGGTATGAGCGCCATATGAAAACCTACATATTGTCCAGGACCCTCCTCCAGGGAAGAATCCCATGCTCACCCGTGTGTGTAAAAGACACACCGCCTCTGTAGCGCCACACTAGGGGATAATCAAGCCCCATTGGCACTGGAATGACTCACGACCAGAGAACGGAGATGTGCTCCCATGCCCACACATGAAGAAGTGTAGCACCTACTCCAAGTGCTTTGTCGTCAAGGTAGACGTACTCATGCAAATCCCTGTAGAGGGAGGCTAGAAGGACAGGCCCCCAAGCAAAACAAACAGGCATGTTGTGCATCACCATCCACTCCCAGCAGAGTCCCCAACCAGGACTGAAGTATTGGCCTCGTTGATTTAGGGCAACGAGACCTAAAATTATCGCTGCAACCACCAGGCAGAAGGGTGAAGTTAGGGCCCTATGACACTTTAACTCTATTTGACCCTCGTAGTATATAACATCCTCCATAGCGAGGACGGTGTGACAAGCATCCCGTCTGACATCCATATCATGAATAACGTGCCACCCATGTATCGACAATCTGAGGATCCGCCACACCTCCTCCATGGTGACAGTGGCCTTGCCAGTAGGAAGGTGGAAGGATGAGGTTTCACTGTACCATCTCTCGACAAGCGCTGACATCATCCCAACGTGGGTCCGCATAGGTGCTACATAAGCAATGTACCATAGTCCCATGTCTCGCAGCCGATCCTGCTCCTTGACGCTCAAATCTCATAAGTAACCAAAAATCTCTAGTGATATATGCTCCCGAGAATAGAGCTCCCTTGCCGCGTCCTGCATCACAAAAGGTCACCATGTTAAAACTTTTGAAAATTTTATTCTGAGCATCCGAAAAACCAACTCAGTGTTGCTATCTGTGAAGGCGTCACAGTTTGAATTTCAAACTGTGACGTTGGGACTGCCAAAGTCTTAAAATGCATTGTCACAATGCACTTTTCTAAAAGTGGTGTAATTTGCAGAGACCCTAGTCTAAAGTCCACAACCGCGTCAAACTTTGAAATGCCCCCACTGGAGGTAGCATATGCGTCAGAGTTTGAAGTTTGTTTCCAAACTCCAAACTCCACTGCAGTGGTGTATTCCACAATGGTGGGCTAGTTTGAGCCACCGAGTGGTGCAGTTTGAATCTTGAGCGGTGCTATATAGCATCGTTGCAGAGAAGCTAAGTTTAAAAGCATTAAATAAACACGAAAAATGAAAAATGAAGCTCAAGAAAGGATCACTTACCGGTGCCCCAATGCCAGGAGGTCGTTGGTATGTCCAAACTTGATCAGAAATATGCATCGGAAGCTGTCATTGTACCATCTCGTCAGAATATCAGAGCTCAAATTGTAGAATCGCTAAAAGGCTATGTGTGAAAATGAATCGAAAGTGACCCCTCAGAGCCTTTTTAAGCCTAAAAATTAGGGTTCCCTAACCCTGTTTGGCTATCCTTTCAAGGTTTTGAACTCTTGAACCTATTGAGGCTTGTTTTACATCATTTTATTGCGTTTAGACATGTTTTTGGCCTCATGGAGCCTTTTTGGATCTGTCAGGAACCTTGTCCTTTTTTTTTCGCGAGATCACCCAAAAATTAAAAAAAATTGTCCAATCTCTCAAGGGGGCAATATATTAGCATGTTTTCTCTCACCGAGGCAGCAGTGGGACAAAATTTTGAAAACAATTTTTTTTGGCTTTGATTGAGACCGTTTATTCTTTGAACCAACACAACGAGTGCATTGCTTCAAAGAGGGGCAAAATGTAGACACGTAAAATGTACTGATTGACATTGTGCATCTGATCCTGACTACTAACACCATTTCACCCTAAATCATCCCTCGGTCTAACCATTTAATCAAATAACCTTTATTTGATTAAATTCATCACATTTCATCTCTTAATAAAATAAATCAATTTTATCTTGTTAAGTCATTATCTCTCGTTAGTTAAATAAACCACTTTATTTAATTAATTCCTAAATCTTTGTTTTAATTAAGTAATTCATTTTATTTAATTAAATCTCTATAGTTCCTCTATTAAATTAAATAAATCAAACATTTATCTAATTTAATCAAACATCACCCCCTTTGGTTAAATAAATCAAAATATTTAACTAGGTCTTAATCATTTTCACCTCTTTTTGATTTATTTCAACCCACAAATCTAAATCAATTAGTCAAATCACCTAATCCTTCATTAAATTAATTAACCTTGATTAATTTAATCTCTTCCCATGTCCCATCCTCCATCTTTTGCCACTTGCACATGAAAAAAGAGTTATTTGATTTATTAAATCTCTATTTATCTTCAATATGGCATAAAGGAGGAATATTCTTCAAATTTGAAATTCAAATCTAAGTTGACTTTGTCCTTCCAACAAGGCATTCATTCCCTCTTACAAGTCCTTTTGCATTGAGCCAAGTGGTCATAACTCCATTTGACTCTCCCTCCACCTTGCCATTAATACAATTTCAAAATTCAAATATTGGCATTTATTGGCACATTCATCAAAACTTGCACATCCTTGGCCCATTCACATTTGGATAAGTGGCACTTTGACATTGAATGAAATTTAGTCCCACATTGCTCTATTTTGGGCATTCTTTCAACTTGTCATTCTATAAATAGAGAGCTCCTCTATTGTATTTGACATCCACAATTTGAGTAAACTTACTATGCTAAATATTTAGAAATCTTCATCCATACTTTCAAATTTGTAGCTAGGTTATGCAAGTTTTTATCTTGGAGCATTCATCACTCTTCATCAAAGAGGATCAATTTTCATCACCAAATCACCATTGCATCTTTGGAGTTGGGAAAGGGCCAATTTTCACATCAAATTGACGCCAATTCCCTCAAGAGATTAAGAGTTTGCCTAGCTTTAGAATAGGATTTGATATGTTTTAAGTTTGGTTGTGTTCTTCATTTCATTTCCTCTTTCTCTTGCAATTTAAATGAATTTCTTGAGGAATCTACATTCTAGCTTGCATTCGATCTAATTTGTTGTTTGTTTCTTGTGCTATTGCAGGTTTAGGATTTAGGTTCACACATACTAAGATGGATTTTTTGAACATTGAAACATTGGTGACTGCTTTCAAATATGCCACAAAAATTGAAGAGAAACTCAAGCAGAAAGGGAAGAGAGATTACTTTGCAAATAATAAGTCGAAGGGAAAAAGGTAGCAATAAATTTACAGGAAAATAGGTGGTCAAGGAACCTCCCTCAAACTCACCCATGCAGACATGGGCTACTAAGAAGACACAATCAAATACAAGCATGTGGTTTGAAATACATAAGACTCCATTGCATAACACAAAGGATTGTCGAAGCATCAAAAATTTGATGACATAAACACAAGGAGAAGAAGTTGAGCCTGAATCAAGAACAACAGATACTTTTGAGCAAAAGGATAGTGAACATATCATAGAAGCAAACCTGTATGCCATAGTTGCAACTACTAAAGTATTGCCTCATGAAGATGAAGAGTGATTGTTCCATTCACAAATGTGGGTCGGTGGAAAGGTTCTACATTTTATTGTTGACAGTGGTAGCCAAAAGAACTTAATTTCTATGGAGATAGTTAAAAGACTAAATCTGAAATCAACAAAACACCCACAACCATACTCCATGGGATGGGTATGCGAGGGGCGAGATATTCAAATAAATAAACAGTGTCATCTACCATATTCGATAAAACCATTTAAGGATGAAGTAATATGCGATATAGCACCTTTGGATGTCTGTGATGTCATTTTGGGGCAGCCATACATGTATCAATGCCATGGTGTATATAAGTCTAGACCCTACAGCATCACAATCAAGCTTGGTGAAAGAAATTATCATATACCGGAGGTATGTCCAAAAAAAATTATTTCTTTGATTAGTGCTAAACAATGTAAACATTTGGTTTCTCAAACTGGAGTTTTCGTATTGCTTATGGTTCACCCTATGGAAACTGTTACCTGATTTTGCTTCCAAATAAATCAGGTAACTTATTATTGCATTTGCATTTAACACATTAAAAGATACATCATTTTTTGCTAAAGTTCATTAATCTGCATAAAGGAGATTGTCAAAATAGATTGCATTATTCCAATTTTTGCAATTACATACAAATAAGAAAGAGAACCAACATGTATTGCAAATGTAATCTTTATTGATGATCATAAGCATATAATGTCCCTCACAAGCCAAGGGACTAGCTATTCTAATGCTTATAAAGAAAAGACTATACAGCTATAGATAAACAAAAAGGAAATTGCACATAAAATGAAAAGGGAACCGTCATTTCCTGGTGGAATGACGAATCCAGTTGGCTTGGTCCTGCATCATCTTAGTCTTTCCCACTACCCTGCTTCCATTTGACGCTCTCCTCATTGCTCCTAGGTTTCCTACATCTGAAAAAAGAGTGTTGTTAGAGAAATGAAAGGTCACTGATCAAAATATGTGCAAAACATCCATAAATGTGTAATCTGATGTCCATAAGCATTAAAATAGACAGCATACCATAAGTGTCTAGGAAAACAAGAAAGGAGTAATCAAACACACCTATGATGTGCCTTGTTTATCTAACTGGTTTGTTCCTTGTGCAAATTTAGGACAAGTCTTGTTATTGTTTTGATTCAGCTAATTATAGCATGTGGAGTAAAATTTGGCTCCCACGAGGGTTGAGCCCAACATGCTACCCTCTTATGTTTTAGGAGGGATAGGAAATTGAGCAACTTGATCAACTCAATGATAAACCTTTTCTTGATGCATTAAATCAATATGGAATCACACTAGTTTATTAACTTTCATTATCATATTCAAAAGATGCAACAAACAATGTGAACTGTCAAGAAGTTACTCTTCATCTTTTCACAATGAATCAATCAATAGGCTGCCATCATGCCAGAAAGGGCAACATTTTGTTGGATATGTCTTTCAATCTTCTTAAGTGGATCCAAGATCCATTTTATTAAAGAAGCAAATGGTTTATGTGAGCACTGAAGTATTCATGCATCAATTTTAATTATAGATGCATCAAGTTCAATTATGCATCTATCAATAAATAATGGAGGACCTATTAAGTTATGTCTGAACCATCATGTTTTACATGAAGCAACACAAGGTGAAACACTTTTGAAGCCAAGGTCATAATGCCAAGTGAATATGACAATAACTTTTATGAGCTACAAGGGGCAGTCCTAAGGGAATAATCAGGACAACAACAATGCATGCTATAAGACAACAACCATGAATGCATGCTACATGGACAATCAAATTAGATGACAGTCACCAAGTAAGTAATCTACAAAGATCATGATTCTATTTAATGAAGGATGAAAGGACAATATCTTCAAAGGCAAGATGGTCAGATAGGCTGCCATATGCATGAAAGTTTTGGTTACAAGATTCTAAGAAGACATCACAATCATGGGACTGTCATAACCATGAAGAGGATAGAAGAAAATAACACTTCTATACCTATTCAAAATGAAAACAACAAGCACATCTTCACTCAAGTTAAGAACATATTGCATTCAAGTCACCAAGAGACAGTCAACATACATGAGGCAGTCATAGCAATGGTGCATAGAGTGGATTATACAGTGGAAAGTTGAGTGTACTAAGAGGGTGGTCCTCTAATCAACTAATACATAATAAAGAGACTTAATCCTTGTATATGTCACCCTTCTATGGACAGTGCCAACTATTCATTGCAATTTCCAATATATGAGTTGTGAGAAACATCTTATATATGGATTAACTAACAGCTATGCCTTGATGGAAGGTTGATATACATGGGAACAATAGGCACTTGAGGTTTTTGACAAAAGAGTACAACCACATACCTATTGAAGCAATAAAAGAATGCATTTAGTGTGAATAGGAATAAATGGAAAAGTTCACATACTTCAGGATTTTCTATGCATAGGGAGTGCAAGGTGCATGACTTGAAATAGTGAGTATTCAGATAATGAAGGAGTATGTAGTGAGCAACATATTTCAAAGACAAGCCTTCCTAGTGAAAACACAGTTGCAATAGCAAGCATATATAGTGGCACAACATACCTCTAGAGAGTAGATATTGTGGATAAGGCAAGGTAGTAGTAACAATCATAGTCAATTGACAATGCAAGGGAAGTCCTAGAGAATAGATCAAAGGGGAGTATAGTCATTAGGATGACTGTAAAGAAGGAACAATCTATGGGGATTGGAGTTAGGACAAAAAATAACTTTAATAGTCTTCAAGTAATTGCCATGCCAAAAGTGACAGTCATGACTTTGTAGACAAATGTCAAGTCTAAATGGTAGCATATTTCTAAGTGACATTCCATAAGGTTCCATGAGAACGAGGAAAAAGAGCAGCAACATTATATTTTCATATGATGAGGAAGATATCAAGATCATTTACCAAATCCCTATTAAAATATATTTTTGTTGCAAATGTTGAAACCCCTGAATAATTCAATGTCAAACCCTATCAAGAGGGCAATGCATCATGAAGATAAAGGCATTTGGAATATGATCAAAAGGGAGATATCATATTATGGTTAACAGTGCTACAAGGAGTGATTGATGAGATATAAAAAATGAAGCTTTCAAGAGGGGCAAAGTTCTCAATAGATGATAAAGGACAATGGTCTTGTAAGAAAAGACAAAGATCGATGATTAATATACAATCATCTTGGGGCAGCTTTGATAATAGTTACCATGTTATCAGGTTGGGAATGAAGACAGTGACCTTCAGATCTGTTAAGGAATGTATGAAATAAATGATGTGATTTTTTTCACTGGATCAGCCTCCAGGGCATAGTGAGTTTTTGAAACCTATGGGATCATCCAATATGGGAAATGGAACAAAAAAAACATGGTAGTCCATAAAAGTGGAGTAAGCTATAGTCAAGAAAACCCAAGTAAACCCTAGCAAGAGTTAGCACAATTAGAAAAGCAAATAGTGATAAGCATATGATAGGGTGTGCATTTTTTTTTCATGAAGGAAAGGAAAAGATGCATACAGTCTTTCATACCCATACTGTGCAATGGCATTGAATCATTTTTTTTTTTTTTTGCAAATCATATTTTGTTCACATAACAACATTTTCTTGTGGAATGTTGACTGAGAGAACTCTAGTTTCAACTATCGCTCTCTCATGAAATCCCATTCATATTATAATCTTGCATGATTTTGTCACAATAAAGGGATTAGTAGAATGTTAGCCGCTATTACATGGCATGACAAAAACAAAGATACCCATGTTTTTAAGAAATCACAGGGGAAAAAGATGTAGCGGTGGCCATAAAGGTGAGAGACACTTTGTATTTGCAAATAGAAAGAGTAACTTGCAAAGGAAAATTGAATTTCTACTACAATGTTGTGAGATATCGTGGAGAAATGTCATTCTTATACATAGAATGCATGGAAACTTCAAAATCTACAGGAAAGAGCATAAATAAAGAGAGTAGATTCATATGTTGCATTGTAGAGCTGAAGCTTAGCATTTTACTTGCAGACAATAAAAGAAAAAGATCATGCTATAGAAAAGGCTCCATTTCCAGAATTTGATTCGCAGAAATTTCAAGAATGAAGCTCTACAATCATTTTAAAACATAGATATTGAAAAGGAAAACTTACCCAGTACGGCCTCAACTCAACATCTATAAAGAGAAGCTTCAGAAAACTCCATCAAAGTAACCATGGTGGCTAAGTGAAACCCTAGCAAAGCAATTTCTAGAAGTTCGAATATGAAAAATGAAATGCCTTTGCAAATGATTTGCATTGTTTTGCTTGTAGGGTTTTTACCCTAACTATGGTGGTTGTCTAACTTAAGCATTTTTTGCTTATGTTTTAAATTTTTACCCATCAAATTAATACGTTGCATTGAGTCATGCTTTGTAACTAAGGGTACCCCTTTAAGACTTTTATGTTTTACAAATTCTTGTTTTCAAAAACATAGGCTCAAAGTCAATTTTCTCCTTTTTGCATAATTTTGTAACTTTTGAAATGTAAAAAAAATTATGAAGTGATAATTTATAAATCAATTGAATAATGTTATTTAATTACAAAGGATAAGAGCATGTGTTAAAAGATTGAGTCAAAAGGAGGGCGTTGAGGATTGATGAGTCATGCAATCAAGGTGGGGTTAGTTGAATCAATTAGTCCACCAAGGGAGAGGATATGGTTAGAGCTTTTTCTTCTTGCATTCACTTTCAAATGTAAGGCATTTAGTTAAATGGTGTAATTATAAGCCATTTAATTAAATGTTGTTTTTAAATGCAAAAACTAAACAGGCATGTGCTTTTAAGATCTAGTCAAAGGAGGTTTAGTTGAGTCTTGTGCTTTGCAAACACACTAAAAGTGTGGGTTAGAATAGTTTGGAGGCATGTAGTGAATTTGATGCTTGACCAACATGGAATTGGTGTGTGGGTCATCTTTGAGTATTTTTGGAGGGGATGGACCTTTTGGAGGCTATTTTGTCACACTTTTGGCATGACTTGGGTCTTGGCTTAACTTTTCTACATTTGGAGGAGTTTTGGAAGGTTCTTTTTTTGCCTTTATGTTGCATCCAACGAGAGTTTCTAGGACATGTGTGAGCAATTGTTTCAAAGTTGCTTAAGTATCTTCAGGCTCAAGTTTTTGGGGAGTTCTTTCTTTTTGCATGCATTGTAGCTTATCTTGGAGCTTTTTCAAGCAGGATACTGCATTGTGACTCAGTATCAGACATATACAACAGTATGTAACACCATTTTTATTAATGAAATTTAGTTTTTACCTTCTTTGAAGCTATCTCATTGTGTGCAGTGTGGTGATTGATGAATGTTCTTGTGAGTTTTGGTAACTCCATGTTTGTCTCACTTTGGCACCTTTAGGTAGAAAGAATATATATTTATGTAGGTTGTAAGTTGTGTGATGGGTCAAGTAGCTATTTTAGTTGTGAAAAAAATTTCCCTTCAATGTGACAAGCGAACCAAGCTTCCTTACAAAATACTTATGCATTAATATATTTAAATATCTGAGTTGTGTCAAGTTAAGCTAAGCTTTTGATGAAACTATGTGTGAAAGCAACTGTATAGGTCTGAGAAATCAAATTAGGTGCATCACCATAGGGGTTTAGTTTTCTTTTCATGTTTCTTTCTCCCCTTTACCCAACAAGGAGTAGTTTAGATGACACCAAAAGGGGAGCCAACCCATAATCTGGAGGTCTACTTTCATGATAGGATACCCACAGCCTAAAAGTAGTCCCATGTTAGTCCAAATTTGTTGAGTTCTTTCACAACTTGGTAGAGAGGTACAAATTTGGATCTCTAATAGAAACAAAATCATTTGTCCTAAATACACATTCCAAAGTGGCCACAACAGCAAACCAGTAAAAGCAAATGGATAACATCTTGAAAGAATATCAGGGTGTGTTTAATTCACCAGTAGGGGTCCCAACACGCTATCAAGTCAAGCATTCCATTGATTTAATTCTAGGGATACCACTTCCACATGAGCCAATATATAGGAGGTCAATTCTAGAAAATGATGAGATCAAGAGGCAGATTAAAGAGTTGATTAAGAAGGGACACATTCGTCCAAGTGCTTCACCATGTGGCAACCCAATTATTCTTGCTAAGAAGAAAGATGGGGCATGGAGACATTGCATTGATTATAGGGCTTTGAAAAAAATCACTGTGAAAAATAGATATTTGATCCCTCGAATTGATGATCTCTTGGACCAATTTAGAGGGGCTAAGTTCTTCACCAAAATTGATTTGAAGTCTGGGTATCACCAAGTACCAATTGATCTAGTAAATGTGTGGAAGACCACATCTAAATCCAAGGAAGGTTTGTTTGAATGGTTGGCCATGCCTTTTGGCCTAACCAATGCTCCTACCACTTTTATGAGGATGATGAATGATGTGTTCAGGCCATTCATTGATTCTTTTGTGGTTGTTTACTTGAATGGCATACTCATCTTCAGTAAAATGTGGTATGAGAATTTGTAGCATGTTGAACAAGTGCTTTCAACTCTACAACAATGCAAACTCTATGCCAACATAGAAAAGTGTTCCTTTGGTATGAGAGGCATCCTATACTTGTGCTACATTATTGATAATGAGGGTGTTCATGTTGATCCTACAAAGATTCAGATAATCAGAGATTGGCCACCTCCTAAAAATCTCAAAAAGCTTCGTAGTTTCTTGGGCCTAGGAAATTTCTATCGTAGATTTCTTCTTGGTTTTTCCCATTTATTATGGCCTCTAAATCAGACACTTAGGGGTGGAGTGCAATAAAAAATTTAGTGGACAGATGCAAAGCAACAAGAATTTGAGGAAATGAAGCAAAGACTATGTTCAACACTAGTGTTGGTCCTTCCAAACTTGCATCAATCATTTCAAATAGAAACTGATGCATCTGAGTATGTTATTAGCATTGTACTCATGCAACATGGACATCCAATTGCTTAACACAATGAGACTTTTTCTAATACAGTGCTTCGCTACCCCACATATGATAAGGAGCTATCCGCCATCGTTCATGCCTACAAATAGTGGAAGCATTATATTTTGGGAAAGGAGACTATTATACATACAAACCATAAACCTCTTCAATTCTTTCAAACATAGAGGAAGTTGTTGAATGATAGAAATCAATGGTGATCTACTTATCTACAAAAATTTCACCTCAACAATCGTCATAAAAAGGGGAACACTAACAAAGTGGTAGATTGTTTAAGTAGGCCTCCAATTACAGCTCTAACAATGGTGTTGGATTTGTGTGGTCATCAAACATCAACTTGGGCCCAAATATATGGTAATGATCTTGATTTTGCTGAAATTTACAATAATTTGGTAGAAGGAAAGTTTGTCCCTAATTTTTTATTTGCAGAATGGGATGCTTTGTCATTTTGGTGACATATGTGTTCCCACTAAAGAACGAAAAAGGATGATATGGGAAGCACACTATAGTCGTGTTGCAGGCCATTATGGTATCGGTAAGACTACTATTATCCTTCAAAAATATTTCTATTGTACAAAAATGAAATAGGATATTATTTTATATATCCAAGCATGTGCAGCCTGTGCAATTGCAAATCCTACAAATCATAAACTAGGCCTATACTTACCACTACCTATTCCTAATAAACCATGGAAGACAGTTTCAATGGATTTTATGTTTGGGCTTCCAGCTACCAAATGGAGTCATGATTGTGTTTATGTAGTGGTAGATAGGTTTTCCAAAATGGCTATCATGGTGGCTTGTAAAAAGATGATCTCTGCAGAAGAGACTGCCAAACTATTTTTTGAACATGTTTGGGTTCATTTTGGTTTGCCAAAAATCATTATTTTTGATAGGGATAGTAGATTCATCACCAATTTTTGGTCCTATTTGATGAGGGCCACACCGCTCGAAACCCACACAAATCATAACAATAGATACCAACACAAAAGATGCGAAACAAAAAAAACTCTTTCAAAATTATCTTTAGAAAATGAAATTACAAATTTAGAACTTACAATGCTACAACCTCATGGGATCGATTCATTACAAAATCAACTCTAAAAACAAAATATATTATTCAGAGCCACAATCTACACTAATGGAGCCACCTTCTACAACCCCCACTTATTGCTTTTTATTTTACCCAATAACCACCCTAGAATTTTCTAGAAAGTGTAACTTTCCCTTTTATTTTGGCGCCAAAAATCCCGCCATTTGATTTCTTTCCTAGGAAGATATTTTATTGAAATTCACTTTTTAGTGGGGTAGCTTTGCGAGGCCATAACTTTTGATCTGGGCATCCGATTTGCTATTGTAACATATCATTGGAAATCTCTCAAAGAGATCTACAATGCTAAATCCATCGAAGATTGGTTCGTCCACTTTTTGAGTTGTTTCAGGGCCTCTAAGGTTTTCATATTTGAATTTGAAGCCGCATTGGATAAATTTCTTGAGACAAAAACTTTAATATCTCCTAAATTGTACATGGTATTGAGATGATTCTTTCACGAACGGAAATGTTTTTTAGTTCCACTCCTTGGGGTAAATTTCTAGGTCCATACGAGCCCATTTAGGCCAACTTACTAAAAATAATAAGTGACCGTTTTTCACCTTTTTTAGTTTTGAATGTCTTACACCCCTTAAGTGTCATCATGGGACTCAAAAAAATAAAGAAAATAAAAATAAACATTTTTTTGGGTGATGCAAGATTGCCCCTACACTATTGGATGCTCCTACATCACTATGGGCTAAAATGGACACAAAGTTGATGAAGTCTACAACATTCCATCCTCAAATGGATGGGAAAATAGAAGTGGTAAATTGAATGATCATTCGCATCCTCCAAATGTATCATTCAAAGCATCCTCGCACATGGGATGAGAGCTTGCCCTATGTGCAACATACCTACAACCAAGCACTCCATAATACTATAGGGCATAGTCCATTTGAAGTTTGTCTTGGGCATCATCCATTGGCACCCATGGATTTAGCTGTACCTATTCTACAACCTGATATTCCACCGAATGTTGAAAAGGAGACAAATAAAGTAGAAAAAATCATTGACAAGATCAGACATCTACAACAACAAGTTCACGAGATTTTGGAGCAGAGCAATAAGAAGTATAAGGAAAGACATGATCAACACAAAACTCCTCATTAGTTTCAAATTGGTGACAAGGTGTGGTTACATCTTCAAAAGGAGCGTCTTCAAGGACCAAACAAGAAACTTCATCCTCTTCGCTATGGCCCATATACCATTATCAAGCAAGTTGGTGAAAATGCATTTGAACTCAATTTTCCACCATTTTTGGGGTTGCATCCAGTTTTCAATGTGGAATTTCTACATCCTTATTTTCCTCCTTTTTTTCCTTGAGGAGTTGTCTTCTAACCATCAAAGAGTCTCGAGATTCTAGAGTAGCAACTACATTTGAAGAATTTGAACTTTCACATTCATCTTCTTGCACAATTTGAGCTCGTTGAAAATTTCACGAGTCACTGAACACATTCATGCTATAGAATTGAATCCAGCGACTACTGCTCCACTACAACGTGATCATGTCACTAAAGTAATTGTGAAAATCATCATAAATCAACGAATCCCTCTTTATCGGGTGGTTCAAGCTGGTCAACTTTCTCATTAGGGTAGGTGGTTAACCAAGGAATAGATTTGTGCACAATATCCTCATCTATAGCAACAGCTTTGTGCAATGGGTCCCATTTCCTTTCAAGGGGGGAGGAATGATCCAGATCAGTCCAGAGGTGATAGAACTAAGAAAAACTAAAAATCCAAATTTTCAGATTTATCGGTGTTTTCTAGGTTCTAGTAAATCGCATTTTCAGAGGTCTTCGAAGCAGAATTTGGGTTTGAAACTTGTGTCGGTCTCTAAATATTTCCATAGGCATAGTTTTCTAGGGGCCAAGTTAGTACTCTTGGAAACCTTTCTAATGGTGCAAACGGTTTTCAATTTCAAGCACCGAACGGAAAGTTATGACCCCACCAAGTTGGGGTAAATAAATTCCTAGTTTTATTAAAAAAATTTGTAATTTTGTTTGTATTCTCTCATAGCCAGCTATTCAATTCAAATTCCTAGCGCTATGGTGACTCTTGGAATTCTCCAGTTTGTATATACTCTAGATATTTTGAATCAAAAGAAGATTGATTTGGAATGCATACAACTCTTTTCATGAGTTTTCATTTTTTATCCAAATTGAACACAATATTGTAAGTTTCTTTACGCCAAATATTGTTAATTGAATCCTTACCTTGATTTAGATCAATTGACCATTTATAAAATGTAGGATAAGTGATAATACAGGATAATATATTAGACACGTAAATAATCCCACATAAGGAGGTGGATAGAAAAAATAAACTTTGAGGAATATTTGATAGGGAATGCCTAGATTAAATGACAATATAAAAGAATTAGGTAATTGAATTGAAAGTTAAAAATATAACATTACTTGAATATATAACTAGACTATCCTTCAACCCATATGATGATCCAAATGATATGATCAAAATACAAGATAGCTTCAAGAAGATCATACTAGCTAATTTGGATCAACACGTAGGCAATTTAAAAATTAAATTCTATTCAAAGCCTTAGTTTAATTAAATTATATTCCAAATCATATTTTTCTTTCAAGATAGATGTATATACATTAGAATTTTCTTCTTAGATGATAGTGTCATACACACACATCAATAGACTCTTTCATTTCCCTTCCAAGATCACATTTTGAATCTATCTCACAAATCTCTCTCAATCTCTCATTTAGTCTTTCAATATTTAACGCTCTTTCCAACAATATTTGAAGCTTTCTATAACACTCGGTGTGCATTGTAATATTTATGTAGACTACACTTTCATTTTTAACACTCTTAAAGGTCTTGACAACACTCTACAACCAGCTTGGTCTCCCTTAGATTTTCTAACAAGTTGAGGGTAGTTTTTTTTTATTATTATTTTTAGTTAGTTCTTAAGTGCCTTCTCATTTGTTTACTTCTATTGTTGTTAAATACTTTATTGTGTACTTGGAACCTTTAGGCTTTCACCTCCATTCTATCAATATACACACTAGCATGTCACTCCTTGTAGACTTGAGAGTGGCATTCATAGATTTAATCACCACTTTTAGATCCTAGACACAAATAGGATAAGAGGGCACACCTTTTTTAATATTTTTGGCTACCCATGGAGTTTGAAAGAGAAAAATAGGGGCTTGACCATTTGTGCAAGTTCCTA
The DNA here is from genome assembly GCA_007258455.2 of Sequoia sempervirens. Taxonomy (NCBI): domain Eukaryota; kingdom Viridiplantae; phylum Streptophyta; class Pinopsida; order Cupressales; family Cupressaceae; genus Sequoia; species Sequoia sempervirens. The sequence goes on along the minus strand of VDFB02105785.1, from coordinate 287,122,534 downwards.
ACTAACCCTAACATCTCCTCTCATTTTAAATATATGTTTTATTTGGAGTTTTTCATCACATGGGGGTTCACAATTCATTTTTATTCTTTATCATTTTTGTTTATTTAATTTATTGTTCAATCTAGTTTCTACCATCTTCTTTATCACTTGGAGCTATTGTTGTGTCTCTTTATTTTCTTGTGTGCAATTGGGCATGATTTTAAGGTGAAACTTATGAGTTTACCAATGTCCTATGTTGCAAGAGTCATATGGATGGAAATACATTGTGTATACATCCACCCAACATAGGCATGCTCAATAGAGAGCTCTAGCTTTAAGCTTCAATTTCCTTGGCAATCATTAATTTCTATTTCAAGTTCAATTTTTTTTTAAAATTTAGTAGTTAATTAGTATAATTTCAATTTTTTGCATTTTTTTACCATATTGAAAATCATTTTTAAAGTTTAAAACATTCCTAGGATAGTCTAGTTTCTTTTTTTTCTCTTTTATATCTAAATAGTGGAAAAAACACTCAAAACATCATATTTCAATAAAAATTTAGAACTATCCTATAGTAGTGTAGGAAATGCATTTGATTTGGAAAATAAAGGAAACATTATAAACTTAAATAATTTTCCCTACATTACAATAGCCATTGAATTAGTGCATAGATTAAAAATAACACAAGTGGTTAAATCACAACCTTAAAAATATTCCTATTTTCTTTTGCGTGGCTAGAAAAATGTATAGAATTCAATAAATCAATAAATCAACATAGGAAGGAATATGACCAAAATAAGAGATGGGATGGAATATAAAACTCAAAGGAAAGGAAGGTGGGATCTATGCTTGTGTCAAAGATGGGATATGGTTTTGTGGCTACAAGGGTAGGGGAATGTGAAATTGTGGACATGTAAAAGTGGAAATAGAAGTAATGGTAGAAATTTGTGGAGGGGTAGATGAGTGGATAGGAAAATTAATGGAAAGGGATGAGGCCATTAAATAAAATAGAGAAGTGGATGCTTCTAGTGGATCAAAACAAGTATGGAAAATACTTGAAGTGGGTGCATACTCAACCCATAATAGAATTCCCTCGGAAAATACTAGAATTTAAAATTTAAATTTTGTGGAAGAAGAAACCCTACTAAGAGTTGAGCAATCAAAATATTAGAAATAATAGATAATAGACATAAATTTCCCTATTGGCAGTTGGCATACCTTTGGAATGGTGCAAGTTCCTTGGTCTTGAATTTTGGGTTATCTACTTTTTCATATGTAATTTTAGGGTGGTTGTATGTCTTGTCAATGATTGTGCTTAGAGATATGACCCCTATTCTTGAATGCTACTCAATTATATGAACTAGTGAGGATCTAAAAATAATTATTTTTTTCTTAATATGAATTTTCACCATTGAAAACCTTTTTGGGTACCCTAGAATTTAAAATTTAACTGTTGGGTTTCATCGCTAGTAAAAATACCAAGGAATAAGCCATGTTTATTGTGAACTATTATATCATAATTGATTAGGCATATATATAAATTATTGTTTCAAATTTGGGAGGAAAATATGTAACACTTTTGGGTTGGAACCCTAAGATCATGCCCCAAAGTGTTTGTTAGAAAGGATCCATAGGAAAAATATTTAAAGGTTGAAAATTGTTGGGGGCTATGGTTTAGGACATAGAACAACAATCTTCTTCACTCTCATTCAAGGAAACCTTAGAGATCTCAATCCAAGGGTGAAGTGGGAGAAAGAGATCTTGTAATAGGGTGTCCTAGGGTATGATCAATGACTACAAGAGGGTTCACCACCAAGCTAGGGTTTGGAAAGACTAATGATATGCAATTTTTAATGACAAAACCTAAAGATATGCAAGACTTCACTAAATGACCTAGAAACTGTTGATGTTCTATGGCAGTGTCAGTCATATATTCCAGCCCAGATCACGCATATAAGAACAATTAAATAATAGCCTATCGGCTATTTAATTGTTGAGTTCGTACTTTATGATGGGTCACGTCCCTTGGTAAATATTAGTTTATATTTGTCACTTATGAATTGGCTTGATTCTTAGAGACGTGATTTATGAGGAGGTCGACTTTCTTGCCATTGGACGCGATTTATTAGAAGGGTGCTATCTCCTACGAATGGGCCAACTTGCTTGAAGAGTGACAACCTTTCACTCATGTATATATATGTGCCACCTCTCATTGTTTATTCATCAAGTTATATACATCCATTTCTGTCAAGTGTGTGTTACTCTTCAAGGCAGATTGACATAGTTGAAAGTTGATTTTTTATCATCTGAAGATAGCATTATATTCTTGTGTGTGCATCAACTTGTGATGCTTATTATTGGCCTTCATATTGGCTCATTGTAAAGGTGACATTATTGTGTTGATTCAATATATAAGTGATATATTGTTGCTGGGTTTTTCTCCCTCAAGAGGAGGGTTTTCCCAGGGTATCTGCTATGTTATTGGGTTTTATTTGAATTAATTTTTTGTGTAATAAATTTGATCATAAAACTAACATAAATGAATGCAAAACATGTAAAACGGAGAGATCAGAGAGGTGCACCTAGAAACCTATAGGAGCTTGAATGAAGACTTGAAATGTTGAAAACACTAAAATTAATGTCTGTTGGGACTCATATGCCAGTCTAGGTGATTTAGTCCCATATTAGGGTTTCTAGGCAAGAACAAGAATCTGGCAGAGATATGTCTAAAACACTTGAAATCTAGAAATTTCATTGAATTGGGACTCATATGCCAAAAGTGGCGTATCAATCTAGTTTGGCTATTTTGGAGAATTAGGATCTAAATTTTCTCTTCAATTTCTGCTTGATTTTCTCAACTTGATAATTTCTGAGTCTAGATTGTCAAATTCTGCACTGTAGAAGTCCTTTAATGATCTCCAAAACAAGGTGACAACTTTGACAACTTTGAACACTTTGACGACTTTCTCCAAACTTGATCTTTAATATGTCTTCAACCTAGATCTACAAATAACACACTAAAGAGAGGGAAAAATGTTGTTTTGTTTGCAAAAAGGGGTTTTCCTTGGTCAAACCCCATTTTGGTAATCAAACCTTGTAATGAAATGAAGGGATGATGAATGAACAACATGCAATGTTACAACTCACCAAACCCTAGCAATAAAGTGTTGCAAAAATGTATGAAATGGCTCCAATGGATGTAGATCTTGACTCTTGCTTGAATGTTGTGGATCTTGAATTGAATGCTTGCTTGAATCATAAAACCCTACATCACAATTCTTAGCTCAAAAACAAACATGATGCATGATGACTTTGACATGATGCTTGATACTTGAATAATGCTCCAAAACATTTGATAAACAACTCTTGAATGTTCTTGTAAACACTTGAATGCTCTTGTAAACTCTAATTTGTTATAATGCATGAATACTCAAGTTTCTAGGTCACTTGTAAACTTGCTAGGTGAAAAATGAGTGAAATAACCTTGTATTTCTACTTGTTTATGCCAAATTTCTTGAAATTACAACACTACAAGCCGAGATCAGATCTAGGAGAATAAAATCGTGCCAAGAATTTGAATTAAATTTGATTTTGGGCTGCACGGGACTCATATGCTAGAAGTGGCATATGAGTCCCATTAGGCTTAACTATGGGACACATTTTTAAAAAATGCTTAGATTCATGTGAAATCAGGATAAGGGGCCCAAAACCCAGGTGGGACCCATACACCCAGGGTGGTGTATGAGTCCCAAATCACTAAATCTAGGCCACACAACCTAAAAAGACATTAATTATGATTGGATGTTAGTTTATGTCGAGACTATCCTAAGAAAGATGCATTAATTAAAGCTTGTGGATGCAAAATAAGGCCAAATAAGGCATAAAGAAGCCCAATTAATTAATGAAAACCCTAGATTAGTGTGAAAGTGTGGTACAACACTTTACAACACCCTAAATAAGGTACAATTAAGTCCATTTAGTTTACAAGGTCCCAAGACCTAATGTGAATGTGTTAAACACATTACAACACTAAATCAAGGCATCATTAAGCTTGATTTAACAAGGAGGACCCAAACAAGTGTGAAAATGTCATAGACGAAATTTTTCGACACTACAAATATAAGAAAACTAAAGGGTGGAGCCCACCACTAGTAAAACCCTCTCAATGTTGAAGGAAAGTGAGGGCTCCTCATGTTGATTTGGAAAAAATGAAAAGGACTGGTATGTATTATAATCTCTCCTCTATGAGACCTTATACCCAAGTATGCCTTTAGATGATTAGTAATATGGTAGAATTGAATAATGTACATTTTTTAAAATTCTAAAAAAGCTATCAAAATACTTAGCATGTGTAATAAACCTATAAAATTACTATGGAAAATATACTCCACCTTATCCACGAACCATTTTTCATTGAAATTCATGAATGAAATAATTTTTTCAATTTTATTAAAAAAAATTATATATCTAGTGATTCGCGAGGTTGCTTTCACATAAAAAAAGACAAGGATTCTAGGTATACAATATCTACTAGGAATAGGGGTCACTTAGAAAATTTTCAAACTTCTAAACCTTTAAAATGTACTATCATATATAAAATTTATAGGGAAGTATAAATATTTTCCTATTCCTTATCTATAGGAACTTTGATCTTTCTCAAGGTTATGAAGCATCGCACCACATTAGTGGTGTCTCTATTTGATATATCTTGAACTTGGGCTATGGTAATTTGAGTGAGGACCTTAAAATACACCAAGGGATTAAATACCCCTTTAACATCACCAATAGAGGGAAAATAGGACCATCCATTAAATATTGACTCATCTTAGCCTATTTCTTCTATCAATTCTTAAAAATTGTCATAAAGAAGGAATTTTTTATGGTGAAGTGGCTAATGTAACCCTTGTTGCACCAATCAATCTATGGGTCTTCTTAATCACTATTATTTGTTGCAAGGTGTGTACCATTGGTCTCCTTGTGTTGTGTAGCGCAATGCTTGGGTAATTCATGACATGGCTTAACCACCTCTGGTGGATTCATTAACTCTAGCGGTTGTATTGAGCATAAATAGGTCGATCTTTTGGTGCAACAAACCATTTGTGTAAAAATCAGTATCAGAGCCTAGGTCACGAGTTTGAACCCCTCACTTGCATTGGGGGGATTGTTGCAAGGTGTGACATGCCCTTGGTCTCCTTGTGTTGTGTAGCGCAGCGCTTAGGTTCATGACATGGCTTAATCGCCTCTCATGGATTCATTAACTCTGGTGATTGCATCAGGCATTAACAGGTTGATATTTTGGTGCAACGATAATAGTCTATGCAACATTATTTACTATATTCATTACATTTATTTCATCCAAATTTTTTTATTAAACATCCTTTATGGATTTCTTAGTGACCATCTTTTGTGGCTTTCTTAGTGACCATCTAGCTATTCAATTGTACCAACTCTACATCTACATTGGTTAGTTTGTCTAGTGCCTCTTGTATTTATTTGTTGGTTTCCTTTTCTTATGAAACTTATAATCTAGTTGATATTTCTAATATTTCTCATTTATCCTTCTAGTAGCATAGCTTTAATTTCCATGGACTTAAAATTTAGCATATTTAAATTCAAGCTCCACATTTTTTGTTTGAGATTCTTGTTCAAAGAGGTAAATTTAGAGGCCCCAACATTACTACCTCTTATAAAAAAATTAACTTTATCATACACCAATTCACATTCCGTACTCATCTTGATGCCTTGCATCTAATAGCTAGTCAATTTCCTTTATAATTTGGTATTTTCACTAAGGTGTAAAGCGTGCAATGTGGATTTCTTCTTTGATAGGTCTATAAATCATTCTAATATCCTTGGTTGTAAGGGAAAATAATCTTTTTATTTTTTCTTTAGTTATTTCCTTTTAACATCCTATTGGAGTTTCTACATTGATTGGTGATAGAGAATATGTTACAACCTTAATATAATAATGAGTAATGTGTTTGATTACTTGACCTACGACTACCTTAACTCTTAGAAATGTTATATAATCATATATAGGTATTTAGGTCACCTAAGGGTTATAGTTAAGTATCTAGGTTGGCCTAGGTAGAATCCAACACATATGTATGACATATACAAGAGGTATAGTATTGAGGTCTTATTGAAGACTATTGGAGGTATCCCCCTCAAAGTGGATTAGGAGGTTTCCCTGTCAAAGTTGCATATTATTACCAATTATTTGTAACATATTTCATATTATATCTTTTATTGTGCAATTTATTTCATTACAAGTAGTATTAGAGAATGATCTTGGCACTGTGAAGGCAAGGCATTTTTTAAATTTTGGAGGTCACTTTTGGAAGCTCATATCTCTCAGATTTTGATTATTTTTTCTTTATTTTTAATGTTTTTTAAAAGAAATAATGAAGCTTCTACAATCCAAATTGTAAATAAATTAGAGTATAATTAAGTGAATTATTATATAATTAGGGTTTTCACCAAATTCATTTTGGTAAGTGCATATCTCTTACATTTCAATGACTTATTTCCTAATTTTTGGAGTGTTTTATAAGGACATATTATAGCTTATTTGATCCAAATTTCAAATAAATTTGAGTATAAGTGATTTATGTTGGTTATGGAGCCTAATATTATTGGTTCTATAGCCTATTTCATCGCAAGGGGGTTACAAGGGAGGTACCCAAATTATATATATATTTCATTGTAAATTTGGAGCATTCATCATTAGGTCACAAATATGACAATAGAGATTATGTTAACCTTTCTTTCCCAAGAAGAAAACCCCCTTTTTCGAAGGTATTCTATTATGACTGAGTATTATATTGTATTATGAGAGGATCCTATGATAGAGAGAATAAGAAGTTGCAACGGATCTGTTGTAGGTTGTATACCTTTTTTTTGTTGGATAAACAAAAGGAAGGATCAATTTTTTCTCTATGGATGTAACCCATAATGGGTGAACCTCGTTTATCTATGTCTATGTGTTATATATTTTTTTTTTGCATTTTTTATTGTGAATTGCTTTGTGATCCTATTCCTAACAATTTATTGTATCATACTACAAATGGAAGAAGAATAGTACAAATGGTTTCCCAAAATAGTGTACTATCAAACCATGATATAATACATAATCTCTCACATAAGAAATAAAGAGGATCTTCTAATAATTGTAAATTCAATTCCCAATGGTCCATGAGTAGAAATAATAACCTCCATACCAATAATAGATGGAGTCCTTAGCTTTTAACTCCTCCATAATGACCTATATATCCCAAGACAATCATCAAAATTTATCACACAAGCCATATAGGACCTACCAACAACATCCAAGATTCTCCACTACTCATGAATTATCATGCCCAAGTTGAGAAACTTTCTAGAAAATAGCTTCATAGCCACCACTACCAACTTGAATTCCTTCATAAATACATATAACAAATAATTTCCAAGATTCTTAGGGGATATCAATTACATTTTTTTCCAATTAAAAACTACGCATCCAAGGATACTTTTTAAGAGTATTAGAGACACAAAAAATATACATAATATTGCAAGGTAAATATAAAAATTAATATTAACAATAACCTAGTTTAATTACTTCTTGATATTTATGTCATATAATTTGAAAGTTGAGCCAATTCAACTTTAAACATGTTTTCACTCAAAACTTGAAGGAAAATTTAAAAATTACAAAATGAAAACTAAAATTTCATACTTGAATTAATCTAGCTATGAATTTGAATTAGAAAGGAAAGCCTCCACAATAAATTTCCTATAGTCACATTTATCTCCTCTTTACTAATTATTTTATTCCTCTATATTTTTATTCCATGTTGATATTATACTAATTACACACCTACTAGGTGATAATGGTAATGAAAAATACATTGCACCCCTCACATAACTTCTTAGATTGTTATTTCAAGTCTCTCCCATGTAGTCATGCTCCCATCTTTCTAAAATTTCTCTTTAAAAAGTAGATTTAGAGCACCATGACTCGTGTTCTTGTCATGCCTTTAAGTTTTGAGCATAACTATCTTCAATTTCTCATTCAAGATCAGTATTTCTTGATTTCAGAAAAAAATTGGCCACTTAAGATCCCCTTTTGGTCCCCCATTTTGATGCACATACCCATGATACAATACCAATTAGTGTATGCTAAAAAATAAATTTAGTTATAGGAAAAAAATCAATTGTAACTAGTAAATGCTTACTAGTCTCACATGGTGTACTCCAATAATGAGTATGATGAGGGGCACACCGCTCAGACCCACAAAAATCAGAACAACATATACCGACACAAAAGATGCAAGACATAAAAATGACTCACTTTCAATTATTTTCAGAAAATGAAATTACAGATTCAAATCTTACATGCTACAACCTCATGGGCTTGATTCATTACAACCAAATCAACTCTGAAAAGAAAATCTACTATTCAGAGCTACAATCTACACTATCAGGGCCACCTTCTACAACCCCCACTTAACCCTTTTCATTTTCCCCAATAATCGCCCTAGAATGTTCTAGAAAGTTCATATTCCCCTTTTGTTTTGGCGCCAAAAGTCCCGCTATTAGATTTCTGGCCTGGGAAGAAATTTTAATGAAATTCACTTTTTAGAGGGTCAACTTCGCGGGGCCATAACTTTTGATCCAAGTGTCTGATTTGCTATTATTGCATATCATTGGAAAGCTCTTGATGAGCTCTACAACACATAGATCCACCATAGGTCAGTTCAGCCACTTTTGGAGTTGTTTTAGGGCATCTAAAGTTTTATATCTGAATTTGAAGCTGCATTGGAGAAATTTCCCAAGACAAAAACTTTAATTTCTCCCAAACTGTGTAGGGTATTGAGGTGATTCTTTCGCGACCAGAAATATTTTTCAGCTTTGCTCCTTGGGGTAAATTTTCACGTCCATATGAGCTTGTTTAGGCCGTCTTACTAAAAATAGTAAGTGCCTATTTTTCGCTATTTTTTACGTCTGACAGTCTTATACCCCTTAAGTGCCATCATGGGACTCAAAACAACTAAAGAAAATAAAGAAAACATTTTTTTTGGGTGATGCAAAATTAAACTACACCGCTGGATGCTTTTGCATCAGACACCTAGGGTAATTTAAAAAGTGACCCTGTCACTTCTCATGAGTTAGAGGGAAGCCAAGATGGTTAACCTTAGCCTCAAACAACCATGATGAATCTTCAACAAGCCTTCCTTTCCATTTCACCAAGTACTCTGCATATTGTCTATTTCTCGTGCTTCTACCCACATGACTATCCAAGATTTCTTCTATCTCTTCCTTCTCTGAAGTAGGTGCTGGAATTTTCAACTATTCATTTATCAACCCCTCCACTATATCACCTTCATGATACTCTATCAAATCAGCAATGTTAAACATAGGAGAAATATTTATTCCATTAGGCAACTCTACCTCATAAGCATTTCCTAAATCATGCTTCTTCAGGATCTTGCATGGTCCAAACTTCTTCATCTTTAACTTGTATGTACCAACTAGAAACCTTTCCTTTCGCAAATGAACCATGACTTCATCTCCTACCTGGAACTCCTTATACCTCCTTTTCTAATCTGCATGAGCCTTATATTGTGAGTTCATCTTATTGATATGTTTCTTCACCTCTTCGTGCACATTTTTCAAGTGCTCAACAAAATCTTCAGCCTCAACACTACTCTTCTCCCCCTTATCCATCTTGCTTAGTTTAGAAGTAGTTCTTGGACTACTTCCATATACAATTTGGAATGGTGATTTACCATTGCTCCTATTGACATAATTATTATAAGAAAATTATGCCTGTAGTATAATCAAATCCCATCCCTTAGGCTTATCTCCTACTAAGCATCTTAGCAGGTTACCCAAACTCCTATTCACCACCTCTATTTGTCCATCAGTATGTGGATGGTGTGCAGAACTGAAATTCAAATCTATCTTCAACTTCTTCCATAATGTCCTCCAGAAATAACCAACAAATTTGGTATCTCTATATGAAACTATACTCTTTGGTAGACCATGTAGTCTCACCACCTCTCTGAAAAACAACTATGCAACATGAACACCATCACTGGTCTTATGACATGGAATGAAATGTGTCATCTTTGAAAATCTATCCACCACCACAAATATGGAATCATGCCCTTGGTAATCCAAGAACAAAATCCATGCTTATATCCTCCCATGGCCTCTCGAGTATAGGTAATGGTTGATACAATCCAGTATTCTGACTTGTTCCTTTCACCATCTGACATACTTTGCAACTTTGTACAAACTTCTTCACACCTTGTTGTAACTGTGGCCAATAATAATTCTCATTGACAAGGGCAATGGTCTTATCTCGACCAAAATGTCTAGCCAATCCTCCACTATGCTTCTCCTTGATGAGATTCTCTCTCATAGAACTCCTTGGAATACACAATTGGATTCCTCTAAACTACATTCCATCCTGGATTAAGAAATCCAACCATCTCATCATATCCAATGTAATAGGTTCCAAACAATCCTTCCAAGATTCTGCAAAGTCTGGGTCTTCTGGATACAAACTCTTGAGTTCATTGAACCCAACAACCTCTATATTCATTTCTATCAACAAATTTTTCCTTCTACTCAAGGCATCTGCAGCTCTGTTTGACCTTCCACTCCTATGCTTCAAAACAAAGGTATAACTTTGGAAAAACTCAACCCATCTTAAGTGCCTTTGATTCAACTTTCCTTGACTATTGAGATACTGCAAAGCCTAGTGATCAGTATATAAAACAAATTCTTTTGGCAAAAAATAGTATCTCCATTTCTTCAAAGTCTGAACTATAGCATAAAACTCATGATCATAGACAAAATATTTCTTCTTGGCATCATTTAACTTCTCACTAAAATAGGCAACGGGCTTACCTTCTTGACTCAAAACAACTCCTATGGCAGTGCCACTAGCATCACAATATACCCGAAAGACCTTATTGAAATATGGAAGTGCCAAAACAAGTTGCTCTGTAACTTTCTTTTTCAACATATCAAAATTTTTGGCTACTCCTATAGTCCACGTAAACTCTTTTCTATCCCCTCTCATCGCTTTAGTTAGAGGTGCACAAATACTACTAAAATTCTTAATCAAATTTCTATAAAAACTTGCTAGACCATGAAATGATCTTACCTTTGTAACATTCCTCAGGGTAGGCCATTCAATGATAGCCTTCACTTTCTCTGGATCCATTTTAAAACCCTCTACTAAGACAACAAATCCCAAATACACCAACTCTCTCTTCACAAAACTACATTTCTTCAAATTAATCAACAGCTTCTCCTCCCTTAGCTTCTCAAAAACTTTTCAGGTATGCATCAAGTGCTCCTCTAATGTCTTACTAAAAATCAAAATATCATCCAAATAAACAATAATAAATTTTCCTAAAAAAATAATTCAATACCTCATTCATAAGCCGCATAAATGTGCTTGGTGCATTGGTTAGCCCAAAAGGCATGACTAACCATTCATGCAAGCCTTCCTTGGTTTTAAAGGCTATCTTCCATTCATCTCCTTCTCTAATACGGATATGGTGATATCCACTCTGCAAATCTATCTTCATGAAGTACTCAGCTCCACTCAAACAATCCATAATGTCATCCATCCTTGGCAAGAGGAATCTATACTTGATGGTGATCTTGTTGATGGCTCTAGAATCTATACACATTTGCCATTCCCCATCCTTCTTTGGTGCTAGTACCGCAGGTACTGCACATGGACTCAAACTCTCTCAAATCAATTCTTTCCACAAAAACTCTTGCACTTGTCTGTTCAATTCTTCACTCTCTACTGGAGTCATCCGATGAGCTGCCTTATTCGACTAATTGGCTCTAGGAATCAATTCCATCTGATGACTAATCTTTCTCACTGGAGGCAAGCCTTCAGGTACGTTATTAGAAATAATATCTTGAAACTCATTCAACAAATCTAAACCTCTACAGGCACCTCAGTAGTATCTTCTTCATCAACTCTAGGGATTAATGCAAAACACATATGCTCATGCTTCATACCTTCTAGGAACTTTCTTCCATCAATCAAAAAAATTCTTGCATTATTGCATACCTTTTCCTCTACCTCTTTCAAGGGCTTCAACTTATGACGAACCCCATCCTTTTTCAAAGAATAGGTGTTGGCATGTCCATCATGTACTGCTCGTCGATCAAACTACCACGACCTGCCTAACAACATATGACAAACATCCATAGACATAATATCACACAACACCTCATCATGGTAATTTCCAATCTTGAACTATACTAGACATTGTTCATTTACCAAGGCTTTATGATCCTTCTGCAACCAAGCAATCCGGTAGGGGTTCAAATGCCTTCTTCTCTCCAACCACAACTTACTAACCATTTCTTCTTAAACAAGGTTATTAGTACTACCTCCATCAATAATTACATTACAAAATTTACCTTCACACTTACATCTAGTGCAAAATAAATTATTCCTTTGAGTTGGTTCCTTCTCCTCATTCAACAAGGCTCTTCTGGTAACAAGAACCTCTCCTCTTTCTGCTTCCTTAGAATGTGAAGACTTAGCATCTTCATCTACATGTGCAACTCGTGCATTACCCTCAGGTCTTTTATTTGTCCTTCCTTGATGTTGAGGACACTCATAGGCTCTATGTCCTTCTCCACACTAGAAACAAGTTCCACGAAAGCCTCCTCTTCCCGACCCTCGTCCAAATCTTCCTCTTCCTCTTTGGTCTCCATTATTCTGATCACGAGGATGGTAGGTGTTATCTCCCTTCTAGTTTTGGCTGCTACTGGAGACTTCACCCATCTTTTGATCTTCATTTCGACCTCCATATGACCATCCACCGATCTTTCCTCAATGACCTCCACTTTGTTGTTTGTTCTCAAACCTCTTGTTCAGTCATTCTTCAACCTTTAGAGAAAAATGATAAGCGTCCTCAATGGTGGTCATTCTTACCAGTGCCAATTCTTCTTGTATGCTTGGCTTCAACCAGTTAATATAACAAACAACTTTCTCCTTGTTTGCCTCAGAATGTCCTATCCGAATTAGGACCTTGTGAAATTCTTTTGTGTATTGTTTCACCGTCCTTGTCCCCTGCCTCAAGCTCTTTATCTTCTTGAGCAACTCCAATTCATAATCGACTAGAATAAATTATTTCTTCAATTTTGACACCATTTTGTCCCATCTAGAAATTTTATCTTTCCCTTGTCTTCCTCTTTCTAACTAGACCTCTTTCCACCATATATTGGCGCGACCTTTCAATTTTGTCTTTGAAAACCTCACTCTATGAGGATCTTCAATCTCCTCAAACTCAAAAAATTCCTCCATGTCATTGATCCAATCAATCAATTCTTTAGGATTCAGATTTCCACTAAAAGTTGAAACCTCCATTTTAGGTCTCTTCCCAATGCTTGAGATCGCTCGCAACAATCTTCTTTCTCCAAGATCCATTGGATCGTACTCTTCCATTTCCTCTTTTGTTTCATCTTCACTGTCATCTCTGTCTCGTTGCACATCTCTTCTTCGAACCTCTTGTTGCAAGGTTTTTAATTGCCTTCTAAGGGCTCTTATTTCATCTCTAGGTGTATCTCTTCCTCCACCATGTCCTCTACCCTTGCCATACTGGGTAAGTATTGGAGGCATCTTGAACTCAACCCACACTCACAGGTCCTGCTGCAACTGCCTCACGTTCGATGCTCTATTACAGGCTCAAGAACTCCTACTCTTATACCACTTGATGAGGGCCACACCGCCCAAACCCACATAAATCACAACAATAGATACCAACACAAAAGATGCAAGACAAAAAAATGACTCACTTTCAATTATTTTCAGAAAATGAAATTACAGATTCAAAGCTTACATGCTACAGCCTCATGGGCTTGATTCACTACAACCAAATCAACTCTGAAAATAAAATCTACTATTTGGAGCCACAATTTGCACTATCAGGGCCACCTTCTACAACCCCCACTTAACCCTTTTTATTTTCCCTAATAACCGCCCTAGAATGTTCTAGAAAGTTCATATTCCCCTTTTGTTTTGGCGCCAAAAGTCCCACCGTTCGATTTTTGGCCTAGGAAGAAATTTTAATGAAATTCACTTTTTAGAGGGTCAACTTTGTGGGGCCATAACTTTTGATCCAGGTGTCTGATTTGCTATTATTGCATATTGTTGGAAAGCTCTCAACAAGCTCTACAATGTGTGAACCAATTGTAGGTTGGTTCGACCACTTTTTGAGCTGCTTTGGGGCCTCTAAAGTTTTATATATGAATTTGAAGCTACATTGGAGAAATTTCCTGGGATGGAAACTTTAATTTCTCCCAAACTGTGCAGGGTATTGAGGTGATTTTTTCGCGACCGGAAATATTTTTCAGCTTTGCTCCTTGGGGTAAATTTTCACGTCCATACGAGCCCGTTTAGGCTAACTTACTAAAAATAGTAAGTGCCTGTTTTTCGCTATTTTTGATGCCTGACAGTCTTATACCCCTTAAGTGCCATCATGGGACTCAAAACAACTAAAGAAAATAAAGAAAACATTTTTTTTTTTGGGTGATGCAAGATTGCCCTACACCATTGGATGCTCCTGCATCATAATGAATACTATTTTTTCCCCAAGAACAAAAGGAATTTTATAAACCTTTGACTCTTGTATAGCCAACAAGGTAGGATTTGTTCTTACTCTCTCCTTGTATGAAATCATTCACTCTATCGACCTCAATCCAACCTGACAAGAATCCTTCACCTTCTCTATTTCTTTGTCTCTCCTTGTATGGAACCATTTGGTATATTAACTTCAACACAATCTAATAAGAATCTTTCACCTTTTATATCCTTTTACACCTCCCATGATTGGGTCTTGTAGGAAACTACACTTTTGGGTGGGTGTCAAATCATTGCTTCCATGATTTGATGCCAATTCCTAACCATCTAGTTCACATCATAACAAAACAAAATTATATATCACCATGATAAATTAGAGAATTAAACTCAATTATTACTCTTCAATTGGTGTTTGCATAGATAATGTAGAATCAAATAAATTTAACACAATGTGCACAACTATAGAGATAAATACAAACAAGTACACCTTAATAAAGACCATTTGGCATTAAATAATATGTTTAAGAATCATTACATAAAATAAAGTTTAGACTTAGAAAAATTTAAAGATAAGATAAAAGGATGATGTCAAATCATTATGTGCCAAACAAATTGACATAAAGTGTTTGTCAAATTGTGAAACTCTTTTTAGGCTCAAATTTTATACTTTTTTGGATTAACACGTCAAAAATGTTGAATATTAGTTTTTAGAAATTAGAGATCCATTTTTGTTTTAAGAAATTCCTCTAAATTTGCTTCAAATTACATATAAAGGAAATATTTATTTTCTCAAAATGGAATTTTTTAAAATTCCACCCCTCCTTCACAAAAAGAATGCCTCAAGAATGCATGGGAATTAGGATTAATAAGTCCAAACCTATCTTTTTCGTGTAAGTCATATGTTGGGGGATTTTTATAATTTTTCATATCTTCACCCTTAATGGTGACAAACTTCATAAATTCAAATTTAATAAAATAAAAAAAGGTATATCAAAGGAAACTCTCAAGATCCTAAAAATATAATATATTCCTCGATGTGGTTTTAATAGTATTTTTTATTAATTTTTGGCATGCATTATATATAAATTCTTGATAGATATGCATATAAAAATATCCATACATTCAAATTGTTTATCATTTTTTAAATCTAAAAGATGTGTCACACTCTAGGGGCTTCATTGGCTACAAATTTTATATAAAAAAATGAATTTCATATTTTTGACTAAGTTAAATTTGTTGGAGAATTATTTTCTATTTTAAAAAGGTTGTAAAAAAATCGTAACTAATTATTTACTTACAAGAAAAATTACAAAGATATGCATCAACTTTGCTTGTGTGTCCTTCACTTATATCTAAATATTTAAAAATAAATATCTCATTCTCAGGTTAGGTTGGAGTGAAGCAGTTTATTAAAAAAAAGTGTCTTATTGAAATATCCAATTATTGTCAAATTAATTTAAAATATTTTAAAAAAATAGTAGTTTACAAACTATATTCATTTTCTTGTAACTTTTATTACTATATATATATATATATATTAGATTGCATAGGTAGCCCATTCAATTTTTCACATGAAGTGTTTAAGTTCATTCTTTAGCATTTTCATTGTCACTTAGGGGTATTGTTTGACCCTTCATGATCTCACACTCAACCAAAATTCTAACTTGAAAAATTGATTACATTATACATTACTATTGAAAAATTATCTACATAGTCATAACATAATCAAAGCAAGAATAATTAGATAAGATTAAATATATATTTAAAATGATTGCTTTATAAAATTAGTATTAAAAATAATTTACATAGTAAAAACAAAATCAAAATGACAAATAGACCATGTCATGCTCTACCGTAGAAATTCTTGATTGGGCATAAGGGGCATACAAAACATACTTCAATTTACTGTTCATGTAGACCTAATACAAAGGCATATCTTGTCTATGTAAATTGTGGACTATACCATATGCAACAAATGTAATGTAGATAACATCTGATTATAAACACTAAGGGAATTAACTTTCACAATAATAGAAAATCAACCAATTGTGTAGCTCTAATGTCATCGCCCTTCAATAAGAGCTAAGGAACAAGGTTTGTTAAAAATGATGGGGGTAAAAAAGTTGACTCTATAGTGAGACCTTTGTGTTTTTAGTTGCGTAGAAATCATATGACTATCTCTTGTGGTTATAGACATACTTTGTTCACACCAACATCTACATTTTGGACAATTTTCATATCCTACACCAAATACAATAGACAAGTGAAATTATACATAAAAATTAATCACACAAAACCCTTGCTAAACTTTTAAGAAATACTAAATAGGTAGTTATTAACGGTAAGTGTCAACATTAAAGACACAATGATGTCATTGGTCCCTTCAATTGAGTAATTATAGGTTGTAATAAACATACATATCAAGTTCTCTATATGTGTACATCTCATACAACACAATAGCATTCTCGTGTAATTTTTAGAATTCTTTTCTAGGAACTAAAACAAACCCTATGAATTGTTTGTAAAATGAGTAGAAATTAACCCCAAGGAATACAAAAGACCTCTAATCAAATCATTTTAACATACATGATATTTATCAGAAGATATTTAATTAAGTCGACGGCGTATCTAATATGAAAATGACTAACCTCAAATGATCAATCAACGGTGTAAATCTGCTCAGAGATGATTGAAACGTCTGTAACCGTTAGTTTTCCGCCGATTTTATTTTTAATAAATACAGTCAAATGGGTATCCCGAGTGCTGGGTAGACGTCTCGTTGCAAAACTTCATATCGGCACCCCTGCACATCCCTTCCACTTTCTGTTTTCCACTGAATAAAAAAGTGGACGGGGAAATAGAAAAATTACATTTTTTGGACGCCTTGGGAATCATTGGAGAAGCATTGAAAATCCCGAGTCGGTCTACAAAACTCCTCGGAGCCATTGCCTTCACCCTTCTCCCGCTTCTTTTCGTTTGTAATCATCGGCCACAGGGTAATCTCAGAGCCTTCCCCAGCAAAAGCATGATGAACAACGAACTATTGGGCATATATGCCTTCATCTGTGCCACAGAAAACATTCGACACAACTTATGCCTGCAAATTGCGGAGCTTTTGCTGTTGACCGCGGTGTAAAGAACCCTCGTTTGTGGCTTCTCGCTGCTGTCCATGTCAGCAGTGGTGTACACAGTGGCATCCATCTACACAAGCAAGGGATTGACTTACACGCAGGTTATAAAATAACTACGACAACGAGAGAAAAAATATAAAGGAGACCTTCAGCCTTTGACACTCTACACATGCAGATCACAAAATGGGGGCATTGGAACAGGGTATGGACACCATCAAAGCATAAAGGATAGAGGAATTTTTTCAGATGTTGTAGTTGCAACTGCCCGGGTAGACATGTATGCAAAATGTGGAAGCATAGACAAGGCACGTGAAGTGTTTGACAAGGTGCCTCAAAGAGATGTGGTCTCGGATATGCACAAAATGGATTTGCTGAAAAGGCTTTAGAAATTTCCAAGCAAATGCCATTGTCAGGTTTAAAGCCAAATTCCGCAGCCTTTGCTAGCATCCTCCCTGCCCAATGCCAAAATGGAACCTTTGGAACAGAATGGACATTCATCGAAGCATAAAGGATAGAGGGAGCAACTGCCCTGGTAGACATGCATGCAAAAAATGGAAGCATTAACAAGAAACGCGAACTGTTTGACAGAATACCTGAAATAGATGTCATCTCATGGACTGCAACGATTGCAGGATATGTGCAAAATGAATTTGTTGAAAAGGCTTTAGAAAATTGCAAGCATATGCAATTGGCAGGTGTAAAGCCAAATTCCACAACCTTCACCAGTTTCCTCCCTGCCTGTGCCATGGTAAACATTATAGTCAGCTTGAGTTGATATTTAAGTAAAGGGTTAAGATGAAGGTAGAAAATACATTTTTAGCATATTTCACATGTTTATATGAGCACTGGTATCAACTCAAACCAATGCCTATGCTTCTAAAAGCTTCCCCTACTACAAACACTAGGTATACATGCACATTAGTGCACTCTCCTTTTTCAAGAATACCCCTAAATGCATGAGTGGAGACTACTAAATGCGCATTTCTTCATATTTATCACTAGGGCATCACTAATATGGGCTCCAACCAACATTATCTCCATTACTTAGCTGAAATAAACTTAGCTAATGTTCCTTACAAACTTCAGCTGTCTCAACAAGGTCTTGGTTTTCTTAAACTTCACTATGCATTTGCAAATACAGGCCATGGTTATTCGCTCAAGTGGGATCTACTCTAAGAATTCAGGATTTATAGTCGAATGATTATCAAATGGGTCAAATATTTAGACTACATATAGTTTGATTCAAGTCAGATACAACATGTTGTGCCAGTTGATTGACATCAGAAATGTTATACTTTGAAAGTCTGGGATAGGGAAAAAAGGTGTTTGGACCTAGTTTAATCTTTAAATTGACTCAATGATTCATTTTATTTAAATATTCTTGAAGTAAATACATCATAGAGTAATGATGTAATGAGACAAATGTTTGGTGTGATGGAGGTTTTAATATATCACAAAGATTATATCTCAATTTGTATGCTTTCTATGGTCTATGTTATGGGGCTATAGTGGCTCATTGTAGAGTGAAAGGATATTGTGGTCCTTAACATACACGTAGAGTGCGATTATGATGCCTATTATTTAGCTTATGAAAACATGCTATCAATTTATATATATTACTTTTAAGTTAACACACAATATTCCTCGAGTTGTGTAGTATTATCAAAACACCTGTTAAGCTATTCTCAAGTGTTGATCTTTTCAGATAATGACTGACATAGTCTATTTATAATATATTAGGATGCAATGTGAGTAGCATTAGGAAGATCAATCCATTTGGTTTCTAATTTGGACTTTGTTGCCAATTACATTTTTGAGAAATTACAACAAACTAAGTTTAAATTAGCATGGCTATCATCTAAATAAGAAATATTTTGAAATGTAAGATTTTGCTTTCTCTTGGCACACTGCTTGCATAACTTTTGAAATAAATTTACTTATGGCAAGAGTAGAAATTCAAGTTTAAAGGAGATGATCCACATGATGCGAATAGTAGAATAATAAGCTTAACACTTGAGTCAAAACAAAAGAGAGCAGATACATAAATTGATGGTGAAAATAAGAACACAATAGACATATAATAAGTAGAGGCACTTCAAGAGGGCAACCTCCCAAGTCTTAAATAAGAATAAAATTTGCAAATTGATGATTCCACAACTACTAACTACCTCCTATATATTGGCTGTCTCTTAATGAGGGGTAAACCATCCCACCATAGGCTAACTAGTTCTATAATTATTGTATGTAGGAACTAAGATAGTGATAATGAGTGAATAGTTAGCTAACACATATCACTATATATGCCTACACAAAATCAAATAAGGCAAATACTCATTTGGATTTTATTTATTTTATGTGTTGCTTTTTCTAGGTTAAATACACAGTTTTCTAGTTCAACTAATATGCCTACACAAATTATAATACAACCATACAATTATTCCGCGTAACCTATTGCACACCAAAAGTGCAATAGCTAGTATTATGTAATACAAATCATATATATATCCATTGCACGTTAGTATTGACAGATTTTTTACCTATAGGCTATATTTTGTGCGGGCTTCAAACCGGGAAATTGTCTCAGGCCGCACAAATTGTCACTTGCCGGGAAAAGTTGCGCCGTACAAATTGTCACTTGCCAGAGAAAGTTACCGCTACAGAAATTTTGCACGCTGGCAAAGAATGCCAGAACGGAGAAGGGGTAAAATCATTTTGCGGTCTCTGCTAGCATTCAGTGTGAGGTAAGGTGGAAAATTTGAACGCTGATTTTTGTCCTCCTGGCAGCTCTCTGGAAACCCACCACATTGTCTCTGAACCTGCTACGGAGCTGCTTGATCACCAGCGAGCTGCTTCATTACCGCCGATTTTTGCTATAAATATGCTGCAGGCTGCTAAGCCCATATTCCTCGCCTCACGCCTGAAAAGAAATTTTACCCTGCAACCTATATTTTCGTTTCAAAGGGTGGAAAAATCCTAGCTCGAGGTCAAGCCCTAAAACCCCGATAGTTTTTATATGCACTTTTTGTTTACTGTGAATATATTGAAGTAATAGCTGTCGGGAGATTGCTTTCGGTTCGTCTCATTTAAGAAAAATTCTGCTCTTGTAGGGTTTTGTAAGGTTTTTCGTGCAAACTCTGCTCGTTTTGCCTTTCCGCCATCGTTGAGCGCACGACACTATTTGTGCAGAATCTCGAGGTAAGGTTCTTGAGGTTATTTGTTGTCAAATTTTCTATACTGTATAGCATATTTCTGCAGGGTTTTGTAATTGTTGTAGGGAGATTGCTTTCGGTTCGTGTCATTTAAAAAAAGTTCTGCTTTTGTAGGGTTTTGTAATATTTTCCCTATATTGTATAGCATATTTCTTCAGCGTTTGTTGAAACACACAGGAATCATACAAGAGGTTTTGAGTTTAGGGGTCATTTCTCTCTGTCATGTGAGGAAAAATGATCTCAACCCTTCGAGTTCTCTGGGGTTTTACCTTTTCTGACAGTTATTCATTCAGAGTTGCTTTCCAGTTTTTTGTTGCAGCAGTTAAATTGCTCTTCACTGCCCTTCAAATATGGATGTAAATCTTTTTTTTTTTATTGGAATAAAGCATAAAAAAATTAAATTACATCAGAGGAACAGTTGCTAAGCTGTTACATAACAGCAACAATACAGTCACAAAGAAAGTGAACAGGGCTGTAAATAACAGCAATATAGCAAGACACAGCAGCAACGAAATGTTGCCTAAGATTGCTAACAACTAGCCGGAACAGAAACAGGAATGTAATGAGATCCATAAACACTACATGACAATCACCATCATTCAAAGAGTCAAGATTATTCCTTAAATGGCCATGAGTAGATAAAAAGATAAGTCTGAGATAGCTGTCACACACAGGGTTCTGTAAATCTACTTTTGCAAATAACAAAGAAATACCTTTCTGTCCTATTTTTCAATCCTGGCCTGACAGTTCACTGTATCTATAGGATCGAATCTTTTTCAGAGCAGTGCGCGTCATGATTGAGAAGTATGTTTCTTTCTAATCTTTACGAAATGAATGTAGCCTACTTATTTTAAACAAACAGAGATCAGAAGTTTCAATTCCTAGGGAGCCAATGCAATGTGCGAAAAGAACTCAGTTCAGAGATAACCACAGAAATAGGGCTTGTATACCCAATACCTAGCAGAGACAACTAATTTTTTGTAAAATACATGCCTTGGTACGGCTTGTAAAGTGAGGGAAGGGTTTCCCTGGTTGATCCGCTGGCGAGCAATTGCCAGCTGAGAAGAAACCCCACTCTATCTTCCACTTCACTAGGAATACTTACACACTGCTTCCTGTATTTTTGTTACAACGTTTCTAGCACATAAAATACTTTGACAAGAAAAGGCAAAAGGGCATTAGGAAAGCCATCAAAAAGAAGATTTTAGGGCATCACAAAGTCTAAATACCTGTACATGGCACACAGCAAAAGACCATGCACCAACATTTGCACCTGGCTGCAAGGGACCTCAATGTACGATGGAACTGGACTTTGCCTTTGACATTGCCATAATATCGCACCAGAACTACCCTAAACAAAAAATATTTTTTTAAAAATATTAAAGCATCCTATAAGAACAGTGGTAGACGATAACATGGAGTACACAGTTGTTGACTGTACCAAGCTGAGCTTTATCTTGTATGCTTAATTTGGTTCCTAATCGTATTACATTGTTACAATAGCATCGAATGAAGGCTGGCATACAGTACTAGAGGGTTTACTTTTCTCGATTGCACATGCCTTAAAAGGTTACTTAGCAATTTACCTTAGTTTACAACATAAACGCTATTGCTTTATGATGTCTAATTTCTGGTCTACAAGATGTAGGTACATTTTCTGTTCCATCTTTCTTTCTGATTATATCATATGCTTTTTACTTCTCTTGTATATTTTCTTCAAAATTTTGTTGTAAGTTTTAGAATTCTCACTTTCGAGAGGTCCAAGTGTTCCAGCTATATACAATGCAACGTATGCCCCACTCTTGAGCTTGAGCATTGAATTTCTTGAGATATTTTTGTTCCTTTCTAAGCAGGCAAACTAACATAAAAAGACAATATTCCATATTCCGTACATTGCTTCACTCTTTTGAAAGGGAGATGCTAGACAATGACTAATATTGGGTATGATAGAACTAGCTGTAAGAGAATATCAGCCTTAAATGCAGTGTTACATTTCCAAATCTTTATTCAACATTGAATTTTATCATGAACTGTGATCTATGTTTATTGTACAATATGTTCTAGAGAGCTTATTTACAAACAGCCAATCTTCTATTAGCCCAACTTGAGCTTTAGTACTGCTTTGATCTGTGTAGTGATTATGCTCTCCTCAATCAATAATTGAGGGTTTTTATAGCTCTCAGTTTGTTTTCTTTTTGCAAAAACAGTTTGTTGTTGAACCATGTATTTTTTCAGAAGTTTATCTTCCTGAATAATGGTAGGGCTAGGGTAGCTCGGAATATTTGCTTTTAGAAGCTCATCTTTAGGGCCTCCCGGCCTTCTATTTCCTCCCATCCCCCGTGGGGTCTGGCCTAGGGCGGTAGGGTCTGGCCCTGGGTGGTGGGATCGTGCCCCTAGCCGAACCCTAGCTTTTAGGTAGCAAAATGGGTAAATTTACATCTGAGACTAAACTAAGATATTACTTTACTCCTTGCACCCTGAAAAAAAGGAAGGTAATTATTGAATGATTAGAGCAAGCAGCTGTAAGTTCCATCTTTCATTATCACCCATAATATAGACATTTTATTTTAAAAAATTATATCCCATAAAAACCAAATCATAATATAATATCAAAGAAAATTCTTTCAGAAGTGCTGAAAATAAGTTCCCTCTTCTATTCTTAGAGCTTATAAATTTTCTTTTCATATTCACAAGGTTTAAATTTGTTAGAGCAAGTTATTACATCGAAATTACTTTGATTCCCATCTTGTCATAGTTTTCATCTATATTATATATTTGTACACTGACATGGAAATGGGTCACTGGCCCATAACTTATTTAGAACACCATATAGGTAGAGCACTTAAATTATGAAGTTGAACATAATTAGACATCAAGGCGAGAATAGTTTTATAAATTTGAGGGCTCTTTCATGCATTCATTATGATTTTAATGGTATTGCAGCTATTTCCAGATTCAAAGAAGACTTCACCCTGCAGTTAACTTAGTAACTGGTTAATTACTTCTCAGAATGAAAGGTTTTTAACTCTGCTCCATCATCGCTCGTCAAAGACCTTTCTTTAATTTTGTAGTTGATAAACAATTAACTCAGCTCCATATTGTGGCTGCAGGGTGAGG
>VDFB02105785.1:286992018-287098387 GCA_007258455.2 Sequoia sempervirens | reverse complement strand
TTTTTTTTTGGGTGATGCAAGATTGCCCTACACCATTGGATGCTCCTGCATCATAATGAATACTATTTTTTCCCCAAGAACAAAAGGAATTTTATAAACCTTTGACTCTTGTATAGCCAACAAGGTAGGATTTGTTCTTACTCTCTCCTTGTATGAAATCATTCACTCTATCGACCTCAATCCAACCTGACAAGAATCCTTCACCTTCTCTATTTCTTTGTCTCTCCTTGTATGGAACCATTTGGTATATTAACTTCAACACAATCTAATAAGAATCTTTCACCTTTTATATCCTTTTACACCTCCCATGATTGGGTCTTGTAGGAAACTACACTTTTGGGTGGGTGTCAAATCATTGCTTCCATGATTTGATGCCAATTCCTAACCATCTAGTTCACATCATAACAAAACAAAATTATATATCACCATGATAAATTAGAGAATTAAACTCAATTATTACTCTTCAATTGGTGTTTGCATAGATAATGTAGAATCAAATAAATTTAACACAATGTGCACAACTATAGAGATAAATACAAACAAGTACACCTTAATAAAGACCATTTGGCATTAAATAATATGTTTAAGAATCATTACATAAAATAAAGTTTAGACTTAGAAAAATTTAAAGATAAGATAAAAGGATGATGTCAAATCATTATGTGCCAAACAAATTGACATAAAGTGTTTGTCAAATTGTGAAACTCTTTTTAGGCTCAAATTTTATACTTTTTTGGATTAACACGTCAAAAATGTTGAATATTAGTTTTTAGAAATTAGAGATCCATTTTTGTTTTAAGAAATTCCTCTAAATTTGCTTCAAATTACATATAAAGGAAATATTTATTTTCTCAAAATGGAATTTTTTAAAATTCCACCCCTCCTTCACAAAAAGAATGCCTCAAGAATGCATGGGAATTAGGATTAATAAGTCCAAACCTATCTTTTTCGTGTAAGTCATATGTTGGGGGATTTTTATAATTTTTCATATCTTCACCCTTAATGGTGACAAACTTCATAAATTCAAATTTAATAAAATAAAAAAAGGTATATCAAAGGAAACTCTCAAGATCCTAAAAATATAATATATTCCTCGATGTGGTTTTAATAGTATTTTTTATTAATTTTTGGCATGCATTATATATAAATTCTTGATAGATATGCATATAAAAATATCCATACATTCAAATTGTTTATCATTTTTTAAATCTAAAAGATGTGTCACACTCTAGGGGCTTCATTGGCTACAAATTTTATATAAAAAAATGAATTTCATATTTTTGACTAAGTTAAATTTGTTGGAGAATTATTTTCTATTTTAAAAAGGTTGTAAAAAAATCGTAACTAATTATTTACTTACAAGAAAAATTACAAAGATATGCATCAACTTTGCTTGTGTGTCCTTCACTTATATCTAAATATTTAAAAATAAATATCTCATTCTCAGGTTAGGTTGGAGTGAAGCAGTTTATTAAAAAAAAGTGTCTTATTGAAATATCCAATTATTGTCAAATTAATTTAAAATATTTTAAAAAAATAGTAGTTTACAAACTATATTCATTTTCTTGTAACTTTTATTACTATATATATATATATATATTAGATTGCATAGGTAGCCCATTCAATTTTTCACATGAAGTGTTTAAGTTCATTCTTTAGCATTTTCATTGTCACTTAGGGGTATTGTTTGACCCTTCATGATCTCACACTCAACCAAAATTCTAACTTGAAAAATTGATTACATTATACATTACTATTGAAAAATTATCTACATAGTCATAACATAATCAAAGCAAGAATAATTAGATAAGATTAAATATATATTTAAAATGATTGCTTTATAAAATTAGTATTAAAAATAATTTACATAGTAAAAACAAAATCAAAATGACAAATAGACCATGTCATGCTCTACCGTAGAAATTCTTGATTGGGCATAAGGGGCATACAAAACATACTTCAATTTACTGTTCATGTAGACCTAATACAAAGGCATATCTTGTCTATGTAAATTGTGGACTATACCATATGCAACAAATGTAATGTAGATAACATCTGATTATAAACACTAAGGGAATTAACTTTCACAATAATAGAAAATCAACCAATTGTGTAGCTCTAATGTCATCGCCCTTCAATAAGAGCTAAGGAACAAGGTTTGTTAAAAATGATGGGGGTAAAAAAGTTGACTCTATAGTGAGACCTTTGTGTTTTTAGTTGCGTAGAAATCATATGACTATCTCTTGTGGTTATAGACATACTTTGTTCACACCAACATCTACATTTTGGACAATTTTCATATCCTACACCAAATACAATAGACAAGTGAAATTATACATAAAAATTAATCACACAAAACCCTTGCTAAACTTTTAAGAAATACTAAATAGGTAGTTATTAACGGTAAGTGTCAACATTAAAGACACAATGATGTCATTGGTCCCTTCAATTGAGTAATTATAGGTTGTAATAAACATACATATCAAGTTCTCTATATGTGTACATCTCATACAACACAATAGCATTCTCGTGTAATTTTTAGAATTCTTTTCTAGGAACTAAAACAAACCCTATGAATTGTTTGTAAAATGAGTAGAAATTAACCCCAAGGAATACAAAAGACCTCTAATCAAATCATTTTAACATACATGATATTTATCAGAAGATATTTAATTAAGTCGACGGCGTATCTAATATGAAAATGACTAACCTCAAATGATCAATCAACGGTGTAAATCTGCTCAGAGATGATTGAAACGTCTGTAACCGTTAGTTTTCCGCCGATTTTATTTTTAATAAATACAGTCAAATGGGTATCCCGAGTGCTGGGTAGACGTCTCGTTGCAAAACTTCATATCGGCACCCCTGCACATCCCTTCCACTTTCTGTTTTCCACTGAATAAAAAAGTGGACGGGGAAATAGAAAAATTACATTTTTTGGACGCCTTGGGAATCATTGGAGAAGCATTGAAAATCCCGAGTCGGTCTACAAAACTCCTCGGAGCCATTGCCTTCACCCTTCTCCCGCTTCTTTTCGTTTGTAATCATCGGCCACAGGGTAATCTCAGAGCCTTCCCCAGCAAAAGCATGATGAACAACGAACTATTGGGCATATATGCCTTCATCTGTGCCACAGAAAACATTCGACACAACTTATGCCTGCAAATTGCGGAGCTTTTGCTGTTGACCGCGGTGTAAAGAACCCTCGTTTGTGGCTTCTCGCTGCTGTCCATGTCAGCAGTGGTGTACACAGTGGCATCCATCTACACAAGCAAGGGATTGACTTACACGCAGGTTATAAAATAACTACGACAACGAGAGAAAAAATATAAAGGAGACCTTCAGCCTTTGACACTCTACACATGCAGATCACAAAATGGGGGCATTGGAACAGGTTATGGACATCCATCAAAGCATAAAGGATAGAGGAATTTTTTCAGATGTTGTAGTTGCAACTGCCCGGGTAGACATGTATGCAAAATGTGGAAGCATAGACAAGGCACGTGAAGTGTTTGACAAGGTGCCTCAAAGAGATGTGGTCTCGGATATGCACAAAATGGATTTGCTGAAAAGGCTTTAGAAATTTCCAAGCAAATGCCATTGTCAGGTTTAAAGCCAAATTCCGCAGCCTTTGCTAGCATCCTCCCTGCCCAATGCCAAAATGGAACCTTTGGAACAGAATGGACATTCATCGAAGCATAAAGGATAGAGGGAGCAACTGCCCTGGTAGACATGCATGCAAAAAATGGAAGCATTAACAAGAAACGCGAACTGTTTGACAGAATACCTGAAATAGATGTCATCTCATGGACTGCAACGATTGCAGGATATGTGCAAAATGAATTTGTTGAAAAGGCTTTAGAAAATTGCAAGCATATGCAATTGGCAGGTGTAAAGCCAAATTCCACAACCTTCACCAGTTTCCTCCCTGCCTGTGCCATGGTAAACATTATAGTCAGCTTGAGTTGATATTTAAGTAAAGGGTTAAGATGAAGGTAGAAAATACATTTTTAGCATATTTCACATGTTTATATGAGCACTGGTATCAACTCAAACCAATGCCTATGCTTCTAAAAGCTTCCCCTACTACAAACACTAGGTATACATGCACATTAGTGCACTCTCCTTTTTCAAGAATACCCCTAAATGCATGAGTGGAGACTACTAAATGCGCATTTCTTCATATTTATCACTAGGGCATCACTAATATGGGCTCCAACCAACATTATCTCCATTACTTAGCTGAAATAAACTTAGCTAATGTTCCTTACAAACTTCAGCTGTCTCAACAAGGTCTTGGTTTTCTTAAACTTCACTATGCATTTGCAAATACAGGCCATGGTTATTCGCTCAAGTGGGATCTACTCTAAGAATTCAGGATTTATAGTCGAATGATTATCAAATGGGTCAAATATTTAGACTACATATAGTTTGATTCAAGTCAGATACAACATGTTGTGCCAGTTGATTGACATCAGAAATGTTATACTTTGAAAGTCTGGGATAGGGAAAAAAGGTGTTTGGACCTAGTTTAATCTTTAAATTGACTCAATGATTCATTTTATTTAAATATTCTTGAAGTAAATACATCATAGAGTAATGATGTAATGAGACAAATGTTTGGTGTGATGGAGGTTTTAATATATCACAAAGATTATATCTCAATTTGTATGCTTTCTATGGTCTATGTTATGGGGCTATAGTGGCTCATTGTAGAGTGAAAGGATATTGTGGTCCTTAACATACACGTAGAGTGCGATTATGATGCCTATTATTTAGCTTATGAAAACATGCTATCAATTTATATATATTACTTTTAAGTTAACACACAATATTCCTCGAGTTGTGTAGTATTATCAAAACACCTGTTAAGCTATTCTCAAGTGTTGATCTTTTCAGATAATGACTGACATAGTCTATTTATAATATATTAGGATGCAATGTGAGTAGCATTAGGAAGATCAATCCATTTGGTTTCTAATTTGGACTTTGTTGCCAATTACATTTTTGAGAAATTACAACAAACTAAGTTTAAATTAGCATGGCTATCATCTAAATAAGAAATATTTTGAAATGTAAGATTTTGCTTTCTCTTGGCACACTGCTTGCATAACTTTTGAAATAAATTTACTTATGGCAAGAGTAGAAATTCAAGTTTAAAGGAGATGATCCACATGATGCGAATAGTAGAATAATAAGCTTAACACTTGAGTCAAAACAAAAGAGAGCAGATACATAAATTGATGGTGAAAATAAGAACACAATAGACATATAATAAGTAGAGGCACTTCAAGAGGGCAACCTCCCAAGTCTTAAATAAGAATAAAATTTGCAAATTGATGATTCCACAACTACTAACTACCTCCTATATATTGGCTGTCTCTTAATGAGGGGTAAACCATCCCACCATAGGCTAACTAGTTCTATAATTATTGTATGTAGGAACTAAGATAGTGATAATGAGTGAATAGTTAGCTAACACATATCACTATATATGCCTACACAAAATCAAATAAGGCAAATACTCATTTGGATTTTATTTATTTTATGTGTTGCTTTTTCTAGGTTAAATACACAGTTTTCTAGTTCAACTAATATGCCTACACAAATTATAATACAACCATACAATTATTCCGCGTAACCTATTGCACACCAAAAGTGCAATAGCTAGTATTATGTAATACAAATCATATATATATCCATTGCACGTTAGTATTGACAGATTTTTTACCTATAGGCTATATTTTGTGCGGGCTTCAAACCGGGAAATTGTCTCAGGCCGCACAAATTGTCACTTGCCGGGAAAAGTTGCGCCGTACAAATTGTCACTTGCCAGAGAAAGTTACCGCTACAGAAATTTTGCACGCTGGCAAAGAATGCCAGAACGGAGAAGGGGTAAAATCATTTTGCGGTCTCTGCTAGCATTCAGTGTGAGGTAAGGTGGAAAATTTGAACGCTGATTTTTGTCCTCCTGGCAGCTCTCTGGAAACCCACCACATTGTCTCTGAACCTGCTACGGAGCTGCTTGATCACCAGCGAGCTGCTTCATTACCGCCGATTTTTGCTATAAATATGCTGCAGGCTGCTAAGCCCATATTCCTCGCCTCACGCCTGAAAAGAAATTTTACCCTGCAACCTATATTTTCGTTTCAAAGGGTGGAAAAATCCTAGCTCGAGGTCAAGCCCTAAAACCCCGATAGTTTTTATATGCACTTTTTGTTTACTGTGAATATATTGAAGTAATAGCTGTCGGGAGATTGCTTTCGGTTCGTCTCATTTAAGAAAAGTTCTGCTCTTGTAGGGTTTTGTAAGGTTTTTCGTGCAAACTCTGCTCGTTTTGCCTTTCCGCCATCGTTGAGCGCACGACACTATTTGTGCAGAATCTCGAGGTAAGGTTCTTGAGGTTATTTATTGTCAAATATTCTATACTGTATAGCATATTTCTGCAGGGTTTTGTAATTGTTGTAGGGAGATTGCTTTCGGTTCGTGTCATTTAAAAAAAGTTCTGCTTTTGTAGGGTTTTTGTAATATTTTCCCTATATTGTATAGCATATTTCTTCAGCGTTTGTTGAAACACACAGGAATCATACAAGAGGTTTTGAGTTTAGGGGTCATTTCTCTCTGTCATGTGAGGAAAAATGATCTCAACCCTTCGAGTTCTCTGGGGTTTTACCTTTTCTGACAGTTATTCATTCAGAGTTGCTTTCCAGTTTTTTGTTGCAGCAGTTAAATTGCTCTTCACTGCCCTTCAAATATGGATGTAAATCTTTTTTTTTTTATTGGAATAAAGCATAAAAAAATTAAATTACATCAGAGGAACAGTTGCAAAGCTGTTACATAACAGCAACAATACAGTCACAAAGAAAGTGAACAGGGCTGTAAATAACAGCAATATAGCAAGACACAGCAGCAACGAAATGTTGCCTAAAATTGCTAACAACTAGCCGGAACAGAAACAGGAATGTAATGAGATCCATAAACACTACATGAAAATCACCATCATTCAAAGAGTCAAGATTATTCCTTAAATGGCCATGAGTAGATAAAAAGATAAGTCTGAGATAGCTGTCACACACAGGGTTCTGTAAATCTACTTTTGCAAATAACAAAGAAATACCTTTCTGTCCTATTTTTCAATCCTGGCCTGACAGTTACTGTATCTATAGGATCGAATCTTTTTCAGAGCAGTGCGCGTCATGATTGAGAAGTATGTTTCTTTCTAATCTTTACGAAATGAATGTAGCCTACTTATTTTAAACAAACAGAGATCAGAAGTTTCAATTCCTAGGGAGCCAATGCAATGTGCGAAAAGAACTCAGTTCAGAGATAACCACAGAAATAGGGCTTGTATACCCAATACCTAGCAGAGACAACTAATTTTTTGTAAAATACATGCCTTGGTACGGCTTGTAAAGTGAGGGAAGGGTTTCCCTGGTTGATCCGCTGGCGAGCAATTGCCAGCTGAGAAGAAACCCCACTCTATCTTCCACTTCACTAGGAATACTTACACACTGCTTCCTGTATTTTTGTTACAACGTTTCTAGCACATA
Organism: Sequoia sempervirens; assembly: GCA_007258455.2. NCBI lineage: Eukaryota > Viridiplantae > Streptophyta > Pinopsida > Cupressales > Cupressaceae > Sequoia > Sequoia sempervirens. The sequence continues at coordinate 287,090,837 of VDFB02105785.1, read as the reverse complement.
AAATACTTTGACAAGAAAAGGCAAAAGGGCATTAGGAAAGCCATCAAAAAGAAGATTTTAGGGCATCACAAAGTCTAAATACCTGTACATGGCACACAGCAAAAGACCATGCACCAACATTTGCACCTGGCTGCAAGGGACCTCAATGTACGATGGAACTGGACTTTGCCTTTGACATTGCCATAATATCGCACCAGAATTACCCTAAACAAAAAATATTTTTTTAAAAATATTGAAGCATCCTATAAGAACAGTGGTAGACGATAACATGGAGTACCCAGTTATTGACTGTACCAAGCTGAGCTTTATCTTGTATGCTTAATTTGGTTCCTAATCGTATTACATTGTTACAATAGCATCGAATGAAGGCTGGCATACAGTACTAGAGGGTTTACTTTTCTCGATTGCACATGCCTTAAAAGGTTACTTAGCAATTTACCTTAGTTTATTGCTTTATGATGTCTAATTTCTGGTCTACAAGATGTAGGTACATTTTCTGTTCCATCTTTCTTTCTGATTATATCATATGCTTTTTACTTCTCTTGTATATTTTCTTCAAAATTTTGTTGTAAGTTTTAGAATTCTCACTTTCGAGAGGTCCAAGTGTTCCAGCTATATACAATGCAACGTATGCCCCACTCTTGAGCTTGAGCATTGAATTTCTTGAGATATTTTTGTTCCTTTCTAAGCAGGCAAACTAACATAAAAAGACAATATTCCATATTCCGTACATTGCTTCACTCTTTTGAAAGGGAGATGCTAGACAATGACTAATATTGGGTATGATAGAACTAGCTGTAAGAGAATATCAGCCTTAAATGCAGTGTTACGTTTCCAAATCTTTATTCAACATTGAATTTTATCATGAACTGTGATCTATGTTTATTGTACAATATGTTCTAGAGAGCTTATTTACAAACAGCCAATCTTCTATTAGCCCAACTTGAGCTTTAGTACTGCTTTGATCTGTGTAGTGATTATGCTCTCCTCAATCAATAATTGAGGGTTTTTATAGCTCTCAGTTTGTTTTCTTTTTGCAGAAACAGTTTGTTGTTGAACCATGTATTTTTTCAGAAGTTTATCTTCCTGAATAATGGTAGGGCTAGGGTAGCTCGGAATATTTGTTTTTAGAAGCTCATCTTTAGGGCCTCCCGGCCTTCTATTTCCTCCCATCCCCCGTGGGGTCTGGCCTAGGGCGGTAGGGTCTGGCCCTGGGTGGTGGGATCGTGCCCCTAGCCGAACCCTAGCTTTTAGGTAGCAAAATGGGTAAATTTACATTTGAGACTAAACTAAGATATTACTTTACTCCTTGAACCCTAAAAATAAGGAAAGTAATTATTGAATGATTAGAGCAAGCAGCTGTAAGTTCCATCTTTCATTATCACCCATAATATAGACATTTTATTTTAAAAAAATTATATCCCATAAAAACCAAGTCATAATATAATATCAAAGAAAATTCTTTCAGAAGTGCTGAAAATAAGTTCCTCTTTTATTCTTTAGAGCTTATAAATTTTCTTTTCATATTCACAAGGTTTAAATTTGTTAGAGCAAGTTATTACATCGAAATTACTTTGATTCCCATCTTGTCATAGTTTTCATCTATATTATATATTTGTACACTGACATGGAAATGGGTCACTGACCCATAACTTATTTAGAACACCATATAGGTAGAGCACTTAAATTATGAAGTTGAACATAATTAGACATCAAGGCGAGAATAGTTTTATAAATTTGAGGGCTCTTTCATGCATTCATTATGATTTTAATGGTATTGCAGCTATTTCCAGATTCAAAGAAGACTTCACCCTGCAATTAACTTAGTAATTGGTTAATTACTTCTCAAAATGAAAGGTTTTTAACTCTGCTCCATCATCACTCGTCAAAGACCTTTCTTTAATTTTGTAGTTGATAAACAATTAATTGAGCTCCATATTGTGGCTGCAGGGTGAGGACGGTGGCAGGTGCATGAACATATGATGGGGACACATAAGATGAGAATTGCTGCAAAATTATTGCCAAAATTATTGCCAGTACTACCTTAGCTTCAATCATAGCAAAATTTTGGCCTATACAAGCTCTAGGTCCCAGTCCAAATGGCATAAATTCCAGTGGATTTTTAGAACCTTTAGCAGCACCCTCAGCAAAGCGTTGAGGCTTGAACTCATCTGCATCGTTTCTCCATAGTTCTGGGTCATGGTGGATTACAATTATTGGAACTGAAAGTTTTGTGCCAGCTGGAATATTGAAGTCTCCCAACTTCATTTCCTTGTAAGTGTGTTGATTCAGCAGTGGCCCAGGGGGATGCATTCTCAGAGCTTCATTCAAAATCATTGTCACCTGCATAATCAATTATAACTTTTCCAAGCAAATTCAATTATAACTATAATCACACAATTGTGTGTTCCACAGTCCACTGCAATTAAAATAGAGTATAATCACACAATTGCGTGTTCTAGAAAATATTTTATATTAATTTTCTATTTTATTCTTGATATGAGGGTTTATCAGATAAGATTGTTTTTGCTTTTAGATTCATTGTGTTAGTTTTTCAATTCATATCACACTCGGATGATTGTATAACAAACCTTTTTTAGTAATTATTTCCTTTTACCAAATGGTGAATGATTGATTTTCTTCTCGTGTTGTTATCCTTAAAACTGTAGGTTTTAGGAGTGAGCTACATTTGTGAATTTTTGTTCCAATTTTCTGATCTTTACTGAACTTAATTTCTGGGAATTTATTAGATAGAAAAATGGTTTTGAGGCAATGGTTTGCATAGTTGGAAAACTCGGACTCGCCGCGGACTCGGCAGCCCAAAAATATGACTCGGACTCGGGACTCGGCACGGACTCGGGAAAAGACTCGGCAAAAAAAAAAACCGTAGTTTTACAAAAAAACAAGAACAAATTAATGCATTTAGAGAACATAAGAGCCTAATTTGATTATCAAACACTTATAATTCAAAGATTACACATGTCATATGATCATCAAACACTCAATAATTGAAATTTCATCATTCATAGTCATCAAATACTCATAGTTTCAATGTAGAACATCATCATAAGTTTATAAATGTTTACATATAATCATGTCAAAAAGAGGAAAACATTAACAACCACATGTAATCTACATCTTCCTTTTTCCCCTCCCAATGGTACTCAATTTTGGAGGCCTAGAACTAGAAGGTGCCCATGCTATAGTATCCAAACAAGGACTAGGAGATCGAGAAGGGGAAACATGATATTCGAATGTGTCTTCATCGTCCTCCATGGCATCCAATCTTGCTGCTTCTTCTGCTGCTGCTGCTCTCTCTAATTCAGCAAGATCCTCATCAGTAAGAAAGACATCAGCCTCATCATTTTGTTCATCAATAGTCCATTCACCATATGGATCAATGTCATCCAAGTCGATGGACTAGTGTGAAACACCCTCCACCTTTCTAGTTCAAAGGCGAAGGTTGTATCGAACAAAAACTAAATCATTTAGGCGCTGCTGAGTCAACCTATTCCTCTTCTTTGTGTGAATGTTCTCAAATAAACTCCAATTCCGTTCACACCCAGAAGCACTGCATGGCTGTGACAAGACACGTATGGCTAGCTTTTGAAGATTTGGTGTGCTAGCACCATAGTTCGCCCACCATAGATCTACAAAAACATGTTTAAAAAATATAAGTATTAAGAAATAAGAATAAAGTAAACAATCTATATGTAAGAATCAAGTTTCTAATTTCATTTTTTACCTGGTTGTTGTTTTCCTCTCCTTTCAATTGCTTGTTGGGAGGAAAAGAGTCTCCCCTCTGCACCCTTGTAGACCTTGAATAGATAAAAGAAAAAGTAAATCAAATATAGAAAATTCATAGATAGTCAAGGCTCAACATTGCAAATTCATAAATAAGATGTAACAAATCTCACCTCCAACTCATCAAGCACTTTATCTCTCAGCTCAGGATCAGGCACCATCCTATCAATGCATATGACAAGACCTTCCATGACCTCCTCATCCGCCTTAAATGTGTCCGAGAAGTAGAACTTCGGATTCAAGAAGTAGGCAAAGGCATGGATCGGCTGGTGGAGTTGGTGTGTCCATCTCCGATCAATGATGCGCCATATGATTTCATATTTCCTTTTGTTTCCGCCATAGTAATGTGATATGGCCTCTTTGGCCCTATCCATGGCCTCATAGATGAACCCCATTGGCATGCCATCTCCATCCACCATACGAAGAACCCTCACCAAAGGTTCTGTCACCTAAAAAAATGAAAACAAATGTTAAATCATAACAAAATTAACCCCTCAAAAAAAAAAACAGCAAATAGATTATCATGTATAATTTATTTTTGTGTGATTGCTACTTACCCCCATCAACTCCTCTCCATTTTTGATGAATGTCTCATCAAAAACTATGGCAACAATCCTCTCCCCTTCAGGTCTATTGGAAAATGAGGACTCCTTCCAAGCATCAGACACGAACATTTGTTTGAGATGACCAATGGCACCAAGAATGCTTTGCAATGTGAGGAAGTGGCTAGCAAATCGTGTCACTCCAGGTCGCACAAGGTCCTTGCCATTTGTAAATTTCCTCATCAAAGAAAGCACCCAAGTATGGTTGTAGATAAATTTTGTAACACTTTTTGCATCTTCAACCACACTTTTGACCCATGAAATCTTCCCAATGTCCTCTAGCAATAGGTCTAAGCAATGTGCAGCACATGGAGACCATGCAATTGTGGGATACCTCTCCATAAGTAGTCTACCTGCAGCTACATATGCAGCTGCGTTGTCCGTGATGATTTGGACAACATTATCAACTCCAACCTCCTGGACCACCCCATCTAATAGATTGCATAAAGTCTCAGCATTTTTAACTTCATGGGAGGCATCTATTGATTTTAGAAACACCAATCCACCATTAGAGGCCACTAAAAAGTTAAGGAGAGTTCTATTTCGTCCATCTGTCCACCCATTAGATAAAATGCTGCAACCTTTTCTTCGCCAAAATTTTTTTTGCTCATCAACCACAAGCCGTGTATTCTTTACGGCTTCCTCTAGCAATGGCCCACTCAAATCTTTAGATGATGGGGTCTTAAACCCCTTTCCTGCAACTGTAAGGGCATTCACCAAACCTTCCCAATATGGGCTGTTTGCAACATTGAAAGGTAGATTATTGTAGTACCAAAAGTTTGCAGCAGCCATCCTAGCTTCTTGATGCTTTTCTTTATTCCAACCAGTACCTTCAAGTGAAGGTTGTGCTCCTGGAACATTACGTGGAATAAAATAATTTGGTCCTGATGAAGGACCCTGACTAGCAGTAGAAAAGGAACCATCAGGACTCTCACCAAAAGATGAATGTGGAGCACGAAAGCTTGGACTTGCAACACCATGGGGCATAGAGGGTGTAGATTGGGATTGAGATCCACTCATCGCTGCTGTTAGGGCATCCTTTGTTTTTTGTCTTTCCTCTTTCTTAAGCTCATATTTAGCAAGAAGGGCCTTCATCTCTCTAATAATCTCAGGAGTAGTATTCTTGCATCCCTCCACATTTTGCCCAGGTATTCTAGCAAGGTGGTATTTTAATCTGTTTATTCCTCTTGTCATCCATTTGTTGCACGCATGACATGTCAATTCACCTTTTTTATTTCCTGGAATTCCATACTTCCATGCAGGGTCTTTTTTTACTCCCTTTGGATTTGAAGACGACATTGCTGTTTCAAGTTCAAAATGGAAAAAAAAATCAGCTAGGGTTTGCTAAAAAATCAGCAATTAAATGTGATTCAAAATTTCAAAGTTTCAAACATTTGCAAAAGAAAAAAAATGCAAAACCAAGCTAGAAAGTAGAAACAATAAGAATTAGGCTACTAAGGAAAATAGAAAAAAAATTGGCAGCATTTCCCCTTATTTTTCTTGATTTTTTAAAATTTTGAATGCAAAAAAATTGAAGAAAACAAACAAAAAGAAGTGTTAGATCACTTACCTTGCTCTATTTTGACCTTTTTGGTTCGTTCTCCTTTCTTCTATCAACCCCAAAGCAATTTGCAGACCTGGTTTTCACAAGTGAGTCAAAAAATGAAAAAAAAGGCCGAAAAAAACATGGGTTTTAACCCGTTTTTGGACTCCGCTGCGCAGGAGAGTCCTGGGTCGGGACTCCGTCCGACCTCAGACTGGCCGGAGTCAGGTCGGTTCGAGTCCCGCCAGGACTCGCCTGGACTCGACTCCCGAGTCCGTGGCGAGTCGACTCGGCTAGGGTCAGGACTCCCGAGTCCGCGGCGAGTCCGCCGAGTCAGCAATCTATGATGGTTTGTATTTGCAGTTGTTTTCCTTCATATTTATTAGTGGAGATTGCTTTCATTATGCCAATGCATCTGTTTCAATTTACAAGTGGAGATTGCCACATTTGTTTCTTCTTTTCTACTCCTTTTTGCTAGCCATTATCGAGTCTTGATTTGCATCTGGTCTAATTCTCTTCGTTCAGCCTTGTCATCTGGACAACCATAGAAATATTTTAGGCTATATATAATCGAATAGTTATTAACAGTATCTTGGAACTACATTGCAAAAGTAGGACATTCAAAGGAGGTAGTAATGGTAAGAAGGAAAATGAGATTAATTTTTGAGTTTATCTGTAATCCTCGCCTCCCTTCTTGCCTACATTAGTCAAATCTCTAAACCTTAATTTTGTCAATGTTATATTAACAGTTATAAATGGGTTGATGACTTTTAAGTTAAAATAACATAGTTACTGAACTAACTGTAATTTGTATTTAGGCAATAAAAGCTGTTAGGGTAATAAAAAAATGATCATGAAAGGAATTGGTTGGTCCCTGTAATGCTTTGCATTGTTAGGAGTTTGAAAATACCTACTTTTGGTTGGTCTATGATTTCTTGAACTAAGTTCTAGGAATTGGTTGTTACTATTGGTTGGTCTATGATTTCTTGAACTAAGCTCTAATCTAATAGAAGATATTCATCATAGCATTGTTTTCACAAAAACAGAATTGCTTGAGAACAGAATTATTTTATTCTCCTATAATTTTGGTTGGTCTATGATTTCTTGAACTAAGTTCTAATCTAATAGAAGATATTCATCGTAGTATTGTTTAAAAAAAAACAGAATTGCTTATTCTCCTATAATGCTATTCTCCTATAATTTAATTGGACTTTATGTTGTTGCTTGTAAATGTAGTATTGTTTTAAAAAAACAGAATTGCTTATTCTCCTATAATTTGATTAGACTTTATGTTGTTGCTTGTAAATCTCCACTTTTGTGACTACCATTGCGTCTATATGTTACTTCATAATAAACTATGTTTTATATTCGTAATTGATTTCATAAAAAAATCAATGTGTACGGAGGATTACCATTGTAATAAACTATGTTTAATATTTTATATTTGTAATTGCACTCCAGCTCCTCCTTATACACTACCTCTGCAATCCAATAAATTATGTTTTTAACCTCCTTATGATACACTAATCATGCTGTCTTCCAATGTGAAGAAACAAAATAAATCTGAAATACAATACTTGCTTGGTTTGACAAGGATTACTAAGACATTGCTGCGTGCAGCTGCCCAGAAATGTAAATTGAAAAATTACATGTTGTTTCTATGCACATTTGGTTTGACAAGGATTACTAAGACATTGCTGCGTGCAGCTGCCCAGAAATGTAATTTTGTATTTTGTGTACACATCATGACAAACTATGGGCACTGTCTATGCAGGTGACAACTTGCATCCACCCATCGGATGTCTATGTCATGCTCCTACATACTCCTCTGACCGTCCGTGCACCAACCGACCGACATTGTTGCGTGCAGCTACCCAAAAATGTAATTTTGTAGTTTGTGTACACATTATGACAAGCTATGGGCACTGTTTATGCAGGTGACAATCAAACTATGGGCACTGTCTATGCAGGTGACAATTTGCATCCACCCATCGAATGTCTGTTATGCTCCTGCATACTCCTCTCACCGTCTGTGCACCAACCAGCCGTGTGTTGCAGGCAGGCTATTGGTTTATGCTCCTCCAAACTCTTCCTGCTGGGATTGACCTTACACTTTACAATTTAGCGAGCAGCCTAAAAATTAGGTTTATACGAAGTTTTTAAAGTATGTACTATAAAATGAAAATAATTAATATATTAAGTATATATTAGCATAATTAATATATAATGTATATTTTATATATTATATTTTTAACAAAACTATTAAATATAATAGTTTTAATAATTTTATATATGTATTTAATAGTTTTGTTAAAAAATATAATATATAATAATTATTAGTATAGTTATATTATTTATAAAAAAATTTATTATATAAAATATACATTATATATTAATTATGTTAATATATACTTAATTACCATAAACCAAAATTAATGGATAAGAATATAATTATATATATTAGAATTTTAATGAATAATATTAAAATCATTTTAAGGTTGAAACCAATTAGTATTTTAATATATAATGTATATTTTATATAATAAAAAATAAATTATAAATAATATAATTATACTAATTATTATTATATATTATATTTTTTAACAAAACTATTAAATACATATATAAAATTATTAAAACATATGTAATATAATTAGTATAATTATACTATTTATAATTTCTTTTTATAGTTTTAAAATTGCACATTTATATTATACTAAGGATAGCGTAATTATAATATACATTATATATTAAAATACTAATTGGTTTTAGCCTTAAAATGATTTTAATATTATCCATTGAAATCCTAATATATATAATTAAATTATTATCCATTAAAATCCTAATATATAATTAAGTTCTTATCCATTAACCCACCCTAATTCTATAACTAACACTAATTCTAATTACAACCCTAACCCTGATTCTAACTCTAATTCTAACCCTAACCCTAACCCTAACCCTAATCTTACTACTAACTCTAACCTAACCCTAACCCTAACCCTAATCTTACTACTAACACTATCCTAACCCTAATCCTAATTTTATCTCTAACCCTAACCCTATTCTTATCCCCAATTGTAACCCTAAACTTATTCATAACTTCAACCCTAATCCTAATCCTAACCCTAACCCTAACCCTAACCCTATCCTTATCCCTAATTTTAACCCCAACCCTAATCTCTAACACTAAATATAACCCTAATTCTTACCCTCACCCTATTTCTAAGCCTAACCCATTTTATACATGCTAACTCCAACCCTAACCCTACTGCTCATCTTAAACATAATCCTAAACCTAACCCTAACCCTATCGCTCATCCCAAACACATTTTTAAACTTAACCCTTTTTATATATGCTAACCGTAACCCTAACCCTAAACCTAATTAATATATAATGTATGTTTTATATAATAAAAAAAATTATAAATAATATAGTTATACTAATTATTATTATATATATTATATTTTTAACAAAACTATTATATTTTTAACATTATAGTTTTGTTAAAAATATAATATATATAATAATAATTGGTATAACTATATTATTTATAATTTTTTTTATTATATAAAACATACATTATATATTAATTAGGTTTAGGGTTACTACGGTTAGCATATATAAAAAGGGTTAAGTTTAAAAATGTGTTTGGGATCAGCGAGAGGGTTAGGGTTAGGTTTAGGATTATGTTTAAGATGAGTAGTAGGGTTAGGGTTGGAGTTAGCATGTATAAAATGGGTTAGGCTTCGAAATAGGGTGAGGGTAAGAATTAGGGTTATATTTAGTGTTAGAGATTAGGGTTGGGGTTAAAATTAGGGATAGGGATAGGGAGTATAATTATATTATTTATAATTTATTTTTTATTATATAAAACATACATTATATATTAAAATACTAATTGGTTTAAGTCTTAAAATGATTTTAATATTATTCATTAAAATTCTAATATATATAATTATATTCTTATCCATTAATTTTGGTTTATGGTAATTAAGTATATATTAACATAATTAATATATAATGTATATTTTATATAATAAATTTTTTTATAAATAATATAACTATACTAATAATTATTATTATATATTATATTTTTTTAAAAAAACTATTAAATACATATATAGAATTATTAAAACTATTATATTTAATAGTTTTGTTAAAAATATAATATATAAAATATACATTATATATTAATTATGCTAATATATATTTGATATATTAATTATTTTCATTTTATTAAACATACTTTAAAACCTTCGTATAAACCTAATTTTCAGGTTGCTCGCTAAATTGTAAAGTGTAAGGTCAATACCAGCTGGAAGAGTTTGGAGGAGGGGAAACCAATAGCCGAATATTTATTAGGCACCGTAAACCAAAAAATCTGATAAATACAGCCTGCAGCACACAGCCGGTTGGTGCACGGATGGTCAGAGGAGTATGCAGGAACATGGCATAGACATTCGATGGGCGGGTGCAAATTGTCACTTGCATAGACAGCGCCCAAATTATGTGTACAGAGCAAATTATGTGTACAGAGGATTGTTTACAGACGATTAACTACTGTGTGCAACTGCCCAGAAATGTTAAAAAAGGAGGATACGTACAAAGGCAGGTATTCAACAACAAATCTTTTTGCAAAGAAACGGTCAATAATTCCCAAGTAATTATGTAATACTATCGACGTATTCCTTGCACCCCATCTGAACGCAAGTGCTAGTATTAAATATTTAGAATGTAATTTTTTACTGACCAGTATTGACAGATTTTATTAAATAGTAGAATGTAATTACAATATGGAAGTTGTAATCATTGTAAAGTAGTTGGTCATTGTGGACCTGAGGCCATATGCATATAATAATAATATCGAAAGGCCAATCAAAGTCAATTCATTAAAAAAGTAGTAATATTCTTCTCATCTGAAAGACATTAAAGTTGGTACAACCAAAGTCAATTCATTAAAAAAGTAGCAATATTCTTCTCATTTGAAAGACATTAAAGTTGTTTAGTTTAGATATCTCTTTCTGCTGCTGTACGTACCTGATACTTATTCTTCCATTTTAATAAAGTCTTAAAAAAAATAGTGCTTTAGTCATTTCTGTTGTCTTTTCCATAGGGGTGTACTTTATGTAAAATCTGAATTCCTGGAGGGTATCAGTCATTATATTAATTAATTAATTGCAGGGGAACGAGGCATGCATTAACTATTATTCTGTGGTTGTTTACACAAAGTTACGGCAAAGGCTATCCAGCCTCCAAAACAGCATGGGCGTCGGATGCCTATGCCTCCCATACCCTGGCGGCCCGTGCGAACCAACCGTGTGCTGTAGGGTTTTTTTTGTTTTATGTGCTCATTTACAATATATATTAGTATAATTATATTTATATAAAAAATATTATATATATTTATTACATTATAATTTTAATATATAATATTACATAATCTATAATATATTTAAATATTATACAAAATCATTAAAAAAATATAAAATGATTTTATATTCTCTTTTTAGCTGTTTATTTTTAAGTTTCAAAATTAAATGTGTATAATTTTTATTTTAGATTAGATTTTATTTTCTTTAAGTATAATATAATGTTTAATATATTATAGATGATGTAATATTATATATTAAAATATAATGTAATAAATATTAGAATATATTATAGATTGATATAATAATATTATATATATAATATATAATGTTTATATATTATATATTATTAGAATATTATGTTTATAGAAAAAAACTAAATTTATAAATACAAATATAAATATTACATATATTATATATATATATATATATATAATATAAAATAATGTAATATAATTTATATTTTAGTTTTTTTCTATATAATATAATATTTTTATTTTTATTACATAATCTATAATATATTTAAACATTATATTATAATTAAAGAAAAAAATTAAATCTAAAATAAAAATTATACACATTTAATTTTGAAACTTAAAAATAAACAACTAAAAGAGAGAATATAAAATCATTTTATATTTTTTTTAATGATTTAATATAATGTTTAAATATATTATAGATTATGTAATATTATATATTAAAATTATAATGTAATAAATATATATAATATTTTTTATATAAATATAATTATATTAATATATATTGTAAAATTGTATATGAAAAATATACTTATTGTAACGTTTAGAAAATGCAAAAAGAAACCAAACATGCAATGCAGTCTAAAATTCTAATGCAATGGAAGCTACAGAGAACAAAGGAAAGTAAAAACGTAAATAAACTAAACAATCTCACCCAATATGTACGTAATTCCATGTATCATCTCGATTGCCCTTCTCCATTTTGCCATTGTAGTATAATTGCCCTCAGATTTTCAAAGTTCGTGCAAGTATAGCCTATGATAGTGATTTAGCAAAACATCAAAGATTCAAGATAGTTGCTCCAAAAAGTCATAAGATTTCGAAAGAGATTGGAATGAAGAATGACAGATCAATTTATAGAAAATTGATTATTCGAACGACAGGCCAGGATTTAAAGATCAACGAACGGCTGAGATCGACTGATTAGACATGCATTACGATAACTGTTAGTAGCAACATGAGTGATATAAATTAGAAATAGAATTAAAGATTAAATAAATGATTTAATCTTCAAGTCTGGTATTTGAAAACAGAAAAATAGTCTTTGCATGACAAAGATAAAGATGGATTAAAGCAACTCTTGTTCGAATGCACACACAAGGTTTAATTAATTAAATAAGAATATTTAATTAATCTACATGTACAGGCAATTGAGTTAACACTAGATGACTGAATGATTTGACAAAGAGATTACTCGAAAAAGCCACTCAGACATTAAATCAAGAGTTAACTGAGCGATTAAAATAGATGTTGAGTCGAGTCAAAGTGAATACTTAGATAACTCACACAATTTATCTAAATATAGAGAATGCGTTAAAATAGGATTTATGAATTAAATAATTCATTTAATTCAAGATTTGATATTTGAAGAATAATTAAATAAATAAGATTTATTTAATTAAGTGATGAAGGGGTTTAAATGAATAATTAAATAAATAAGGATTTATTTTATTATAGTTGACATATGATAAAGGTAAATTAATTTGACAAGAAAGATAAGGTTAATTAGTAACATAATTAAATAAAAAGCGTTTATTTAATTAATCATATGGAATAAAGAAAAGTGTGAATTAATTAAATAATTAAGATTATTTAATTAATAGAAGAAATGAAGACTTTAAAGAATAATTAAATAATTGATATTATTTAATCATGACCATGGAAGAAATACAAATTATTAAGAATATTGAAGTCGCAGGCTTAAACTAGATTTCGGTGTCTACATTTGCCCCTCTTTGATACAATGTCATTTTGGCGTTGTGTCAAAGAAAATCGATAAAAATATGCCCTAGTCATGCCCCAGTGTAAACAGGTGAAGGTATGCCACCTCAGAAAAATTGACAACTTTTCAAAAAAATTTAGAAAAATTTGGAAATAATCTCGATTAGTCCATTGGATAGCCAGAAATGCAGTGGAGTTAACGGAATTGAAGTTGGAAGTGGTATGGACGGGTATGAGTTGATGGAAGTTGGAAGTTGGCGCGACCAGTACAAAAGAATGCCACCAAAACCCTAGGTATAAATAGAAATTAGGGTAAAAACCTATTCATTTTAACCCACATAGCTTTGAGATTTGGAATTTTGCTCTGCACCCACAGCGACGATGTCTCTTGTTCTGAACACCCACCATCGAGCATACAGGATCCAGACCTTCAGGTGGCCAGCCGATGCGGACCCCCCGGTATGTACCTTAAACTTGACTTTTGAATTTTTTAATTTGCGCGAGTTTTTATGCATTTATTTGATATTTTTGTTATGCGTCACTTTGTTGAAAAGTCGCATGTGAGTGCGCACTCGACGCATTTGCATGCGGATCAACGCATTTGTAAAATGACATAGATGGTTAGCATAGGGTTTTTGCGGTTCGACGCATTTGTTTTTTAGTTCAACGCATTTGATAAATAACATCGCATATGTATTTAAAATAGCTACATGTGTTTATTTTTCAACACATTTGCATGTATTTCGACGTAGTTGTTATTTGATTTACGCAGTTGCAAATGATATTTGATTTACGCAGACGCATTTGTAATTTTGCACGCATTTGCATATTAAAGTGACACTTGAAAAAAAATGACGCATATGTGAAATTAAATTACGCATTTGGTTTTCTGCAATGCATTTGTAACATAATGACACATTTGAATAGCATTGAATTTTGTCATTTTGCACTAGGATAGATGTTTGATGCTGACATGAGGCATGTATAATGCCATTGCAGGTTGTGTTAGACATTGTATATACGCGAGAGTCAAGACCTACGACTTTTCACTTCCGAGACGGCTTGCGGAGTGCAGAGCGATGATTCTTATGGCACCTAGGTCTTCTACATGTGACAGACATGCCCTAGATTCAGGCAAATCGAGGTCTACTGACAACATTGTGCGGCGATGACACTCAAAGACTTCCTCATTTCACCTGCCTATTGGAGAGGCAACATTCACCTTAGAGGATGTCACAATTCAAAAATACATTTTTAACATTGATTTGGTGAAGAGGCCACTTGAAATGAGTTTCCAATGCTATAATAGTCCTCACAATATTGACCTTTTCTATAATATTCTTGCATTTTTTAAATGCTTCCATTACACTTAAAATTATTCTTATACACCGCTTACTTTTTACTTGTTACCCTTGGGCAAGCACACTAATTCCCAAGTTTTATTTTATATCAAAGAGTCGTTTTCATTTTGCATAGCTTGTTCCCATTCATTTCTTCCCTTAGACTCGTCATTGGTTTTATGATCATTAACTTTAATTATGTTCGTCAGAAGAACACAATTAATTTGTTTAGTCTTTTGATAAATTTCTTGAAGACTCTTGGTATTTAAGGAAGACTGGATTCTTCAACTATATTGGAATCCACCTTAGGAAAGTTTCATTGGTTTCAAAGGTATTGTAGGATTCATCATTATTTATGTCCACTTGTGTAATAGGGGAAGATTTTGTCATATCCTCAAACCTTTCATTAAACTTGACATCCCTACTTGTGAACACATCCTCCATAGTAGGATCATATAACCTATACCCTTTCATTTGTTCATCATAGCCAACATGGATACACTTAACACTTTTCTTATCAAATTTATTTTCTCTTATCTCATCAAGTATGTGAGAAGATGTTTCACATCCAACTACTCTAAAATACTTAACATTTGGTTTATTTCCACTTCATTCTTCTTTGTGAGTGATTTTTTGTAAATAAGTTGTGGGAGATCTATTGAAGACATGAGGTGCAGTATTAACAATCTTATCCCAAATAAATTAAGGAATAACCTTGGACTGTAGCATGCACCATGATGTTTACACTAAGTTCCTATTCTTCATTTTAGCAACTCCATTTTGTTGAGGAGTATATATGTTAGACATTTATCTCTTGATTCCATGATATTCACAAAAGTATTTGAACTTAATATTGACATATTCTCCACCATTATCTATTCTTATTTGCTTGATCTTATTCCAACATTGAATTTCCACAAATTCTCTAAACACTTCAAATTTTCTAAACACTTCATCTTTCTACAAGAACTAAGGAAGTAGACCCACAATTTCCTTGAAAAATCATCAATGAATGCTAAGATGTACCTAACTCCTCCCCTTGATGGGGGGTTCATAAGAACACATAAATCAATATAAACAAGTTCAAGATATTTACTTGCCCTCCATGTAGACATTTCAAACTTGTTTTTGTATTTTTTTCTATCCATGCATATTGTACACACATTTGTGTTTACCATTATCCAAGGTATTTCATTAATCATATTCATATTTGAAAGCATGGACAAACTTTGATAGTTTAAATGACCAAACATTTGATGTCATAACTCACTTGTGAAGTAACTTATCATAATGAAAATTGTCTTATCAACAAATGCTAACAATTTGTACATGCCATCATTCTCAACTCTTGTAGCCACAATTTTGAATCCATCATTAATGTTTGTGATTAGACACTTATCTAAATAGAACTCTACCTAATAACCATGTTGAGTTATTTAAGTTACTAAGAGAATATTTGTTGTTAACTTAGGTACAAAATTTATATTTGATATTTCAACTTCTTATCATCATGTCCTTTCATTGGAATTGAACCTGTTCCTTCAATTTCATGTGAGCTATCATTATCAAGAAATATTTATGCATATTTCACTTCTTCTAAAGAACTAAAGATTTTTTACTAAAGTCATATGTTGGGTAGCTCTTAAATCAACATTATGTGTGTTATATGAATTCATTTGAGCAACTAAAGAGATTATCAATATATTATGATCACCCTCTTGTCAAGAAAAAAATGATTTCCTTCTTTGATAACATTTTATTTTCCCTCTAACATGTGATTTCCTAGGACATTGATCACTTTAATGCCCTTCTTCTCCATTATTATAACATGTGTTAGCTTTTTCTCTTTTAGAATCGTCTTTATAATGTCTCCATTCATTTTGTGTCATTTGAAAACTATGTCTTTGTTGATTATCCCTTGGTTGATTCCCTTGCCTTTGACTATTTATCTATTGATTCCCTTGATTTTGATATGATTTTCTTTGATTAACATTCTTATATTTTCCTGTAACCATAAATGTATGAGAACTCTTGCCAGATTCGCTTATGAACTTTTTAATCCTATCCTCTTCATTCAACAAAGCCCCATATATTTCTTCTAGTTTGATATTATCAAATCTTCCAATTAGCTCCAATATTCATATGAAATTATGGTACTCATCTAGAAGATTTCAATGAAAAAATTTATAATTTCAATCTTCATCATTGCAAGTTGATTTCTAATTTTTTAAAATTTTACAATATGACCATTCATGTTATCTTCTCCCTTCATTTTCAAATGAGTTAATTGTCTTCTAATGTTCAACACTTTTAATTTTCTAGTTCTTTCATATATTATTTGCAAAGTTTTCCATATTTTCCTTGTTATTTTCAATTCCTAAACATGAGGCCTAATGTTTGGATTGATTTTCCATAAAATAGTAGCCCATGCATGCATATTCATTTTGTCCCATTTTTCATGTTTGTTTTCATTTGTAGGTTTGTCTTCTATTGATTTCTCCCTTAAATCTTTTATTTATAAATTTCATCTCACATTTTCAATATGCATAGTTAGAACCATCTAATTTTGCACTAACCACAATATTGGAGATTTTAGATGAAGTTGTAGTAATACAAATAAACTCCCCAAGCACATAAACATAGTCTTAAAAATGAATCCCCTACCAACGCACACATTGAAATTTTTTATTATGGTGCCTTGATCTTGACGTTCTTATGAACCAAATGAATAGATAATTTTGCAAAAAATTATGACTTATATATAAAAGAGAACAACAAACTCTTCACTTCAACATTGTTCCTTGAGCCAATTCCCCCTTTTAAAGAAGAATAATTATGTGAGATCATAAGTCAAAAGATGAGCGGGAAACAGAGTTTTGAATCTACTGAGCAGGCAGCAAATGATGATGGATGCGGAAACCCTAAGGTGGTTGCTGGTAAGGCGGTGGCAACATCAATGGCTGGGAGTCAGGGCAGCAACGACCCTATGTCTAAGGTGTCTGCCAGTATCCCCTGTGCGTTAGGGTCTGGCGGAAGGAAGGTTGTGGGTGTTGGCTTTGCAGCCAAAGCCAAGAAGTTTGCGGGTCCCAAGCATGGGTCTTTTGGTAGATTTATCCCAGTCAGGAATGCCATTTCAGTGAAGCTGAAAGATGAAACAGTAGAAGAAATTGAGGAGAGTGCTGCTAACTTTTCCCTTTGTGGGGTGATCTGCCAGTTCAAGGGTTTTTGGCTTAGCCTCCCTCAGCTGCATTCCTGAATCACCAACGAATGGGAGCCTTTAATTTCGGGTAAAGTTTCTATTTACCCCTTGGCTAAGGGATTTTTTGCAGCTAGATTTGACAATGCTCATGACATAAATGTAATTTTGTGTGAATTTTTTTTAGCTGGGAAGATAAATATTTGTTGATGATCAAATCTTGGCACTCTGATTTCAACCCTGCTTTTGAAACTTTTAACAAATTCCTGATTTGGGTTAGATTCCCTAATCTCCCCCTTCACCTTTGGAATGACTCTCTTCTGGAGGAAGTGGGTGATGCCCTTGGTGATTTATTGATGGAGGATGATGAATCTATTGTAACTATGAATTTCCTGATGATTTTGCATGTTGCTCATATTCATAAACTTCCAAATCACTCCTTTCACATGCTTTTTCTCTCATACTTTTCCATTTTGCCCTATTGAATCCATCGGGTCTTGCATATTTCACATCATGGTTCATCTCGCAGTGACATTTTCTGGGTCTCCACGACCCGTTTTGCTAACATTTGGGTGTGCAGGGCGGTCGGCAAGACTTCATTGTTGTCTTGGCAACCACATGTATGCATTTTCTATCGGCGTAAGGTTGTGGCCATCGGCAAGGAGTCTTAGAGAATATCAATTGTCACACCGACCGCTTGGTATATGCTACTCGTCGGCGAGAGTTTTGGCTACCGGGCTGATGTCTCGGCAAAATCTCATTGTCTCCCCGATTAGTTCATATGATGGTTCATCGGCATAGGGGGATGCTATCGTTGGGAAGTCTCAGCGACTTCGTTCTGTCACGCCGACCAGAAGAGGGGGTAGATACTCATCGGTATGAGTTTGTTTTGTCGAGGTGAGGTCTCCCCGAATGTGGTTTGTCTCACCGACTATTACAACAAGGGTTCTCCTCGGCGAGAGAATTTAGTTGTCTTGGCGAGGATGAACAAAACAGAGGATGGCTTGGTGTGACCTACTGATATCGATGTTTGCTCTTGGCGAGAATATGGGGTCTTGCCGAATGAAATATGTGGTGGCTTGGTCGGTAGGATAGTTGGGAGAGCATGGCGACATAGGGTTAAGTGGACAACTCTCGGTGAAATAATGTGAAGTTGATATGATATCTCCTCGACCCGAGTGAGCTACGGCGATATGCATACGGGATATCAACGATTGAATTTCCTTCGGCATAATTGCCAATGTGTCACGACGACTATTCACTGATGAATAATGATTTCTGATTGTTGTGGCTGACATGTGGATTCAATTAAATAGCAGATTACGATTCCTATGGCTGACGTGATGAATTATTTGATGACCGTTGCTTGCCAACATGTGAGATTTGCCCGAATTTGGTGTTGGGCCGACATGGATTTTCATTATGTTTTATTTTCTAATGCTGGTGTATTTATATGCACTCGGATTGTAATTGAACAGAGGAGAGGATAGATCAGATTTTAGATTAGAAGCAAAAGGTAGTCAGATGGCTATAGTAGGATAATTTTCTCTTTCCAGAGACTATGTGCATGATTTCAAATGGTGGTTTCAATGAAATTCAACTGTGTGGCAATTTTGCTTTGGTGTCAATTGTGTGTCGATTTCATTGAAAAGCATTGCTGAAGCTGTCTCCATGTTGATTCTTTATGGTTATTTAAATTGAGGTAACAAGTTTATTTTCAGTTTATCTATGCACATTTGCTGCATTTGTGTGGTTAATCGATTTGGTTCTCTCAAGTAGGGATTAAATCCTTTTCGGTAATCACAGTAATCAGGGAGATTCATTTGGATTCTTAAAGTAGAGCTCAGTAATCATAATCTTGCATTGTTCATACAAGTTGTGAACAGATCACATGCCAACAATTTGATCTTTTGCCAAAATAAGTTGCCCATTTTTGTTTCATTCGACTCCGCATACCCAACAAGGCACTGGTCTCTGCAATTTCATTATTTGAATTCATTCAACCTCTTTTATCTATTAATTAAGTATTTTAGAATTTAGATCCGCAAATTGCTATCAAGTTTGGTTTCATTTTGTTCACTGTTATTTGCCATTGTGGAAAAATTACTTCTAAGAAGATAATCATAAGTTAAGTCTGCACAATTCAAAGAGGTACACCCGCCTTGGTCTTGCAGCACTAGAAGAGTAGAAGGTTTAATTATTTCAAACCTTGTTCTATTACCCTAAAACGTTGTGAAAGCTTGGCAACCTTTCATGGTTCAAACCTGCATTTTTGAGAGCTAACAAATTGGCGACTCTGCTGGGGAAACATATCAGAAGATTCGGTTGAAGACCATCATATAGAGTCATTAAAGAAGAAGTTGTAATTTGAAAAGTTTCAGAAAAGGTGTTTCCGCTGGGAGAAGATCAGAAAGAATTATTTTCCTACCTTTGGAAAAGTAGGTGGCGACTCTGAAAAATTTGAAGAATGGAATGTGTGTATGGAGTGAATGAATACACAAATGTGGGAAGATATTGGGCCCCTCAAGTGCTTGATAATACACTGGGAAATTTCTACAATGAAGGCAGTACATATCATGCGCAACAAAAGCAAGAAAATGCTTATCCAGTCCCTCCTGGACAAAGATTGGAAAGTTATCAAGAATGTTAGTGTGATCAGTGTCAAGTACAATGTCAGTGTGATCAGTGTCAAATGCAATTGGAAAGTTATCAAGAATGTCAGTGTGATCAGTGTCAAATGCAATTGGAAAGTTATCAAGAATGTCAATGTGATCAATGTCAAGGGCAACACAATTCTGATTCACCTGGAGATATCAGCTAGAATCTGCAACAAGGTATGTATCAGAACCAACAATCTAGAGATGATGAATATTTTAAAAATCTTTGGGATGCTTTTCTTGACATAAGACTATATGAGGGGGAAGATTTGGGTTCTCTGTACAATAGAATGATAGATATCTGTTTTCATATACCTTCTCATTATAGGCCAACAAGGGCCATGTTTGTTGAGAAATTTGTAAGAGCATGGGAGCCTGAATCAGCCTATTGGCCTGAATCATCAAGACAACATGCCTTTGATGTAGTGAATAAATTCATTGATGCCATGGAGAAGAAAAGGTATAAGAACACTATCAATGTTGATTCCAATGATTGTACTTCTATTGAGTGTAGAGAAATTGATCAAACGATGCATCCAATAGATGATGAGATATGTGCAAATCAGTGTGATAACTTGCATAATGAAGATGAAGGAACAAGATATCTCTCTTGTATAATAGATTGTGACAGGGAGAGAAGTGTGTGTTATGAGGGATCCAATGAATATTTAGATTTTGAAGATACACCTATAGATTTGGATCTGCAGCAAGGGGATTCTTTTACCTCTTATGTACATCAGGATGAAGAGGGAATGGGAAATATTGATATTGAATATACAATGCCTCCAATTGTAGTTGAAAGCTACAAAGGTACATTCGATGAAGAGGAGGTTTGTAAATTTGAGAATGGTTTCCAAAAATTTTCAAGCCCATTGCATGATAAAGTTTTAAAAGATGATCAAATGATATTTTGCCAAAGTATGCCTGGGAAGGAATTTCAGGTATTTTTAGATCCACTTGATGTTGAGCAAAAGGTATTCTTAGATAAAAGGGATGTGTCAAGCTATGGAACAAATGACTGTGTTAGTAATTTTTCATTCTCTGATGATCCTGGGCCTCTTTTTGATGATGACAAAAGTGATGAATATGACTGTAATAGTGAAAATGTGGAAACTTGTTTACTCAGCTATGAGCAAATCTCAGATTTGCTGAATCTTGAATATCAGAGATATACACATGAAGGTGATCCTGAAGTTCCTTGTCCAGCTTGCGTTTGTTTCGACAGTGAAATTTTTTTGTGCAATAATTCATATGTCTCTCAGTGCATTTCTCAAGTTGATGGTGAAGCCTTTGAAGTTGGCCAAATGCATGTGTTTGTTCAAGAAGAAGTATGTGATTTTGAATTTTCTAATTCATGTGAAGAAGACATTTGTTTGCATACCAAGGATGATAGTGTTCCAGATTTGATTGGTTCACATATGCTTAATATTGAAGATTTGAGTCATAAGGGTATCAATGAGGTGAAAGTGGTTTCAGACAGTGTTGATGTGACAAAAAAAATTATTTCTCATGAGAAGCACTTTGTTGATGAATTTTCAATACAGCTGAAAGAATGTTTCAAAATTCATAACGGTGAGAGAAATAATGTAAAAGGTTGTATTTCATATGCATGCATTTTGTGTATTGAAAATAACAGGGGTTTGTCCTAAGATGTTGAAAAATTTGAACTACAGGATGGTATTGGGATTGTGGGCCAAACCGAGCATGATGATACTCTGAGAGCTTGCAACAACAGTGACAGGAAAGATTGCATGAGTATCTTCAAGATGAATTTGATGAACTCGATGCAAAACCAGGTGTTTGACAAGGGAAAGCTTGGTTTGAGTTTCAGATTGTAACAACTCAAAATAGATGAAACAACATAGAGGATTAAGGGTTGTCAGTGCATGGACAACTCTTGCTTGTCCTCTTTAAAATTCTTTTCCATGCACAGTAGTTTAGGGTTTTTGGTTCACCTCCATTTTGCATTCATTTTGCATCCATTTCCACTTCCATCTTGCATTCTCTGCATTCATTTCCATTGCTGGTCATTGGTTCATTCTCTGTCTGGTCTGCTCACCCATAGATTCTGCATCCTTGCATTGATCTTACACTCAATCATCCCTAGACGGAGCCACTATTGGAACTATGAATTTCCTAATGATTTTGCATGTTGCTCATATTCATAAAATTCCAAATCACTCCTTTCACATGCTTTTTCTCTCATACATTTCCATTTTTCCCTATTGAATCCATCGGGTCTTGCATATTTCACATCATGGTTCATCTCGCTGTGACATTTTCTGGGTCTCCCCGACCCGTTTTGCTAACATTTGGGTGTGTAGGGCGGTCGGCAGGACTTCATTGTTGTCTTGGCGACCACATGTATGCATTTTCTATCGGCGTAAGGTTGTGGCCATCGACAGGGAGTCTTAGCGAATATCGATTGTCACACCGACCGCTTGGTATATGCTACTCGTCGGTGAGAGTTTTGGCTACCGGGCTGATGTCTCGGCAAAATCTCATTGTCTCCCTGATTAGTTCATATGATGGTTCATCGGCATAGGGGGATGCTATCGTTGGGAAGTCTCAGCGACTTCGTTCTGTCATGCCGACCAGAAGAGGGGGTAGATACTCATTGGTATGAGTTTGTTTTGTCGAGGTGAGGTCTCCCCAAATGTGGTTTGTCTCACCGACTATTACAACAAGGGTTCCCCTCAGCGAGAGAATTTAGTTGTCTTGGCGAGGATGAACAAAACAGAGGATGGCTTGGTGTGACCTACTAATATCGGTGTTTGCTCTTGGCAAGAATATGGGGTCTTGCCGAATGAAATATGTGGTGGCTTGGTTGGTAGGATAGTTGGGAGATCACGGAGACATAGGGTTAAGTGGACAATTCTCAGTGAAATAATGTGAAGTTGATATGATATCTCCTCGACCAGAGTGAGCTACAACGATATGCACATGGGATATCAACGATTGAATTGCCTTCAACATAACTGCCAATGTGTCACGACAACTGTTCACTAATGAATAATGATTTCTGATTGTTGTGGCCGACAAGTGGATTCAATTAAATAGCAGATTACAATTCCTATGGCCGACGTGATGAATTATTTGATGACCGTTGCTTGCCGACATGTGAGATTTGCCCGAATTTGGTGCTGGGCCGACATGGATTTTCATTATGTTTTATTTTCTAATGCTGGTGTATTTATATGCACCCGGATTGTAATTGAACAGAGGAGAGGATACATCAGATTTTAGATTAGAAGCATAAGGTAGTCAGATGGCTACAGTAGGATAATTTTCTCTTTCCAGAGACTATGTGCATGATTTCAAATGGTGGTTTCAATGAAATTCAGCTGTGTGGCAATTTTGCTTTGGTGTCAATTGTGTGTCGAGTTCATTGAAAAGCATTGCTGAAGTTGTCTCCATGTTGATTCTTTCTAGTTATTTAAATTGAGGTAACAAGTTTATTTTCAGTTTATCTATGCACATTTGCTGCATTTGTGTGGTTAGTCAATTTGGTTCTCTCAAGTAGGGATTAAATCCTTTTCGGTAATCACAGTAATCAGGGAGATTCATCTGGATTCTTAAAGTAGAGCTCAGTAATCATAATCTTGCATTGTTCATACAAGTTGTGAACAGATCACATGCCAGCAATTTGATCTTTTTCCATAATAAGTTGCCCATTTCTGTTTCATTCGACTCCTCATACCCAACAAGGCACTGGTCTCTACAATTTCATTATTTGAATTCATTCAACCTCTTTTATCTATTAATTAAGTATTTTAGAATTTAGATCTGCAAATTGCTATCAAGTTTGGTTTCATTTTGTTCACTATTATCTGCCATTGTGGACAAATTACTTCTAAGAAGATAATCATAAGTTAAGTCTGCACAATTCAAAGAGGTACACCCACCTTGGTCTTGCAGCACCAGAAGAGTAGAAGGTTTAATTGTTTCAAACCTTGTTCTGTTACCCTAAAATGTTGTGAAAGCTTGGCAACCTTTCGTGGTTCAAACCTGCGTTTTTGAGAGCTAACAAAATCTTCTGACATTCTTCATTCCACTTATGCTCGCATACTGGTTGAAATAAATGTTTCAAAAGGGTTGCCTGTTGAGGTCCTATTTAAATCTTCTAAAGGTTCTTGGGTCCAATCTTTGGATTATGAAGGGATACCCTTCCGGTGTAGACGATGCTTCAATACTGGACATGTTGTTGCACATTGCAGATTTGAGAAAAAAGAAAAGACAACTACTTGGTGGAAAGGTGCTTCTCAACAACATTATACAGTTGAGAAGAATGCTGATCAAAATAGGAGTTTTTTAGAGGTGGTTGCTTCTGAATCATTGGGTCTTGGGACGCCCCTCTAGTCGTCTCAAATGGCGGGGTCACTAAGGTAACCCCTATTGAGTCAACGACTGCCATTTTAGGTGAAAGTGCATCAGCTTCCCTTTTTGGTGGCTCTTCAGAAAAGTCTTTATCTATGCAAAGGAATCAAGATGAAACCCCTAATAAGTTGGCTACTGGCTTTCATCTTCATGAAAGTAGTGAGTTGGTGTGGCTTTGTAAGGCGACACAAGTGGAAGAAGGCTGGATCACAATTAAGGGAAAAAACGATAAATCCTCAAGGCCTTCTTTCGACATGACTCTCCGCTCCCACAAGAAAAGTGTAAAATGTAAATCTTGAATGGTCTTGTTTTGGAGCTGGTCTTTTTCGTTGGCTGCATGCTGTCTTTTCTGCAACCTTTCTCTTTTTTGTTAAAGCGTTTTGGGTCCCTTCAAAATCTATTTTTTCCTTTATCAAAAACAAAACAATATGCATTACATTAATAAACCATTTAACATCTCACATAAAAAAAACCACCAAAAGTTAATGTGGAACATAAAGCCAATCATGACCTATTTTCACATAGAATACATCGCCATTCCTATATAAAATATAAAGGTAACCAAGACCACTAAAAAACAAGGATTTGTAGAGCCTCAAAAAAATCATTCTTACACCAAACCCTTTATCTTACCATAATAGGAGTAATCAATTATTTGATTATTGGATCAATTAGCAATAGGGACATATATAATAATAACTAAGCCAAGCCACCCCTTATAACAACTAACCCTGCACAAAATCCTAGTGCTCACACTCAAAACATTTAAGTTCCTCTCTCCTACATCATTCCCCGCATTTAGTGCCCATAAAAAATAATCAACAAACAACAAAGAGTGAGGCCAAACTATGCAAAAAAAAATTAAACTGCAATACCATGAGAAAAGAACACACATACAGATTTATTAGTTACAAATTGGGGCTTTGCACCCCTTTCTCATTATATTCAATCTAACAAATATTTAATTAATTTATTCTAACAATTCAAACAAGAGTAGAGTATTGATAATGGTTGTAGTTATAGAGTGGGAATTTGGCTACCCCAAATTAGTAAATAAATTAGAACTAATTAATTACTTTTAAAAAATATAAAATATGTGTTATCTTTGTCTATTAGAAAAAATAGTATTTTAATAAACTACATTAAATTTCTTATAACTTTTACTACTCACATTTTTTAGATTGTTCAGATAATCCATTCAATTTTTCACATGAAGTCATTGCCACTTAAGAGTATTATTTAGCTCATCATTATCTCACACTCAACCAAAATACTAACTTAAAAAATGATTGTATTATATTACATCTAAAATATTATTTGTTGCTCAATTTATAACTATCTATACAACTAGAGAATATGAAATGGGTTATCGAACCTTAGATGGGACAAGAACTAGTATCTTTGAGACAAGGGTTGCTTGAACTTTATCTATAATTGTTGGATACACAAAGGCCATGTAGGCATACACTAAAGAATCAATGCTTCCCTACTACTTACAAGCGATCAAGGTTTTGCAGTTCCAAAGAATGAATTCTTCATATTCAAATGATCATAACATAATCAAATGTGAGAATAATTAGATAAGATAAATTACACAATTAAAAATGATTACATTATATATTAGTATTAAAATATTATTTGCAGAAGCATAACAAAATCAAAGTGATAAATGTATCATTTTGTTCTCTAAACTAGAAATTTATAGTTGGTCATAAGGGACAGACTTGAATTCAATGTCTATGTCGACAAGGTAGAAAGATGTAGCTTATCCATATAAGTTGTGGACTATACCACATGCAATTGGTTTAATGCCTAGCATTTGGTTATAAAAACTAAGGGAATCAATTTCCACAACTATAGAAAAACATTCAATAGTGTAGTTGTCCCTTCAATAAGAGCTAACATAATTTATCAAAAATGATGGGGCAAAGAGAATTTATGAACCCATTGTGAGACCTTTTTATTTTTAGTTGCATAAAAGTCATGACACAAGTATCTCTTGGAGTTACAAACATTGTTCTCCACTTCAACATTTGAAAATTTGGACAATTTATCATCTTACACCAAATACATAGACAAGTAAAATTATACATGTAAGAAATACACATAGAAGATGTTAATTTTTTTAAGATATTAAATATGTGTTGTCAAATAAACAATGTTGTCATTGGTCCCTCCAACTGAGTTATTATAGGTTGTAATAAACATACATATTGGAGTCTCCATATGTGTATATCTTGTACAACTCAATAGTATTGCCATGTAATTTTTGAAATTTTCCTGTAGAAACTAAAATACATTCTATGGGTTGTTTGTACAATGAGTAGAAATTAATGTCTACAACTATTAAATGATTTTCTATTAGCTTGTCTCTCTAAGGCATATAAAATAATTCTAATTAGATCATCATTATACAATATCAAAATCTATGACATTACAATATATAGATGATTTTTGTCACATAAGATTGTTATCTCACACAAATTATTTTTATACCCATTGCATGTTAATACTAACATACTTAATCATAATTGACAACTTATATTTAGGAAAATTATCCATCTCCTAAAGAAAGTAAGTTATATTATAATCACATTTTGAAATATTTAAATCTTTTGTATATTATTACATTCATGATTTATATTAAGTTCAATATAGAATAAAAGTATGTGAACAATTTATTACTTTATGTAAAGCACAAAAACATGTTTTATCCACTTCAACATTTGAAACTTTGGACAATTTATCATATCTTACACCAAATACATAGACAAGTAAAATTATACATGTAAAAAATACACATAGAATGTGTTAAAATTTTAAGATATTAAATATGTGTTGTCAAATATACAATGTTGTCATTGGCCCCTCTAACTAGGTTATTATAGGTTGTAATAAACATACATATTGGAGTCTCCATATGTGTATATCTTGTACAACTGAATGGAAATAGCATTACCATGCAATTTTTGGAAATTTCCTATAGAAACTAAAATACATTCTATAAGTTGTTTGTACAATGAGTATAAATTAACTTCTACAACTATTAAATGATTTGCTATTAGCTTGTCTCTCTAAGACATAAAAAAGAATTCTAATTAGATCATCATTATACAATATCAAAATCTATGACATTACAATACATAGATGTTTTTTGTCACATAAGATTGTTATCTCACACAAATTATTTTTATATCCATTGCATGTTAATACTAACATACTTAATCATAATTGACAACTTATATAATTTAGGAAATTGTCCATCTCCTAAAGAAAATAAGTTATATTTTATAATCACATTTTGAAATATTTAAATTTTCTCTATATTATTACATTTGTGATTTATATTAAATTCAATATAGAATTAAAGTATGTGGACAATTTATTACTTTATGTAAAGCACAATTTTTTTTTTATTGTACCATTATAATAATATTTGCATTAAACATGAAATCAATTTAATGATGAAGAACAACAATATTTTAAATATGGAGAAATTTTATTCTGTCAATATAAATTATAGCATATCAATAATACTTCTCAAATTAATTGACGTTTAAAATATAACATTTTTATTATATGTTCAAAATAATAATTACTAGCAATCGCACCTTGCTGTGCAATGGGTACATGGAAGAAGTGTGGAAGGTCAATTAGGGAATTTTTTGGTCTATTTTTTACATACATTCGTGTAGTATATATGAGGTCAATTGGTAGGCCATTCAAAAAATGATGTTTGTGCAACAAAGGTCTCACTAGAGAAGTGATAGCTTCAAATCAACTATGCATCTGCTTACAAGGTTCCAAACACAACTAAAACAAAACCTCTAGATTAGAAAGATAATAAGGCTTCATTACCAATAGGCTCATGTTATGTTTGTAATAGGGAGAGAGGGAGAGATAGGGAGATATGGGGATAGAAAGAGGGAGATATAGATGGGGGAGAGAGAGAGAGGGGTAAGGAGATAAAGTTAGAGATGAAGTTAGAGATAGAGATGGAGATGGAGATGGAAATGGAGATGGAGACAAAGATGGAGGAGAGGGATACAAAGAGAAGGAGATGGAGAGATAAATAGAGAGGACAAAAGGATAGATAGATATGGATGAGATAAATATATATAGAGGGAGAGAGATGAAGATAATGAGAGAGGGAGAGATATAAATATAAAGATAAAGATAGGAAGTGATATATAGAGAGGGGTAGAGAGAGGGAAAGATATAAGGGTAAAGAGAGATGAATAGATAATGAGATAGAGATAGAGGGAGATACATAAGAATTTAAATATGGGGAGATAGAGATAGAGATAGAGCTAGAGATAGGGAGGGAGAAACAAGGAGTGTGTGTGTGTATGAGTAAGAGAGATAAGGAGAGAGATAGAGAGAGAAATATATATGTATACATAGATAGAGAGGGAGGGAGATAGAGGGAGAGAAATAGAGATAGGAGAGAGAAGTAGAGAGATAAAGAAAGAGGAAGTGATAGGGAGAGGGAGAGAGGGAGAGATAGGGATGTAAAGGAGATATAGAGAGACAAATATAACTTGGGAAAGATAGAGAGGGTGAGAGAGAGAAAGAAAAATACAAAGAGATATATAAATATATAAAAGGAGAGATGGAAGGAGAGAGGAAGAGGGAGAGGGAGAGATAGATCTAGAAAGAGGGAGACAATGAAAGAGGGGGAGATGGAGAGAGAAATATAAAGATATAGGGAGTGCTATATATATATAAAGAGAGAGTAGGAGACATGGAGTAAATAAGAGAGAGAGAGATAGATACAATGAGATATAAATAGAGAGGGAGAGGGAGAGAGATAGATCTAGATAGAGATAGAGATAGGGAGGGAGAAACAATGTGTGTGTGTGTGTGTTTGTGCATGAAAGAGATATAGAGATAGAGAGAGGGAAGGAGAAAAAAGGAGTGTGTTATATATATAAAGAGAGAGTAGGAGAGATGGAGTAAATAAGAGAGAGAGAGAGAGAGAGAGAGAGAGAGATAGATACAATGAGATATAAATAGAGGGAGAGGGAGAGAGATAGATCTAGATAAAGATAGAGATAGGGAAGGAGAAACAATGAGTGTGTGTGTTTGTGTGTGAAAGAGATATAAAGATAGAGAGAGGGAAGGAGAAACAAGGAGTGTGTGTTTGAGTGAGAGAGATATTGAGAGGGAGAGATAAATATATATAGATAGAGAGGGAGGGAGAGAGGGGGATAAATAGAGAGAGGATAGAGAAGTTGAGAGATATAGACAGAGAGAGTGATAGGGAGAGAGGGAGAGATATGGATAGAAAGAGGGATAGATAGAGAGCTATAGTGGGAAAGATAGATGGGAAAGAGAGAAAGAGATTTAAGGAGAGGTAAGGAGATAGAGATAAGGAGAGAGATAGAGAGGAAGATAGAGATGGAAATGGACAGAGAGGGAGGGATAGAGAAAAATAGAGATAGAAAGACGGGGAGACAAAGGGAGGGAGAGAATGAGAGAAGGATAGATGGAGGGATAGAAATATAGAGATAGGAAGTTATATATAGAGAGGGAGAGAATGAGTAAGGGAGATATGGAGTGATAGAAAGATAGAGATAGGAAGTTATATAGAGAGGGAGATATATATAGAGAGAGGTAGGGAGAGGTACATATGGGGAGATCTATATAGAGATCTATATGGGAAAGAAAGAAAGAGATCTCTTTATATCTGTGTCTCCCTCTTTATCTTTATATTTTTATTCTCTCAAAATCTCTCTTCCTCTCTCTCCCCTATTTCTCTCTATATTTGTCTTCCCT
Source organism: Sequoia sempervirens (assembly GCA_007258455.2). Lineage (NCBI taxonomy): Eukaryota > Viridiplantae > Streptophyta > Pinopsida > Cupressales > Cupressaceae > Sequoia > Sequoia sempervirens. The sequence goes on along the minus strand of VDFB02105785.1, from coordinate 287,060,188 downwards.
TCTCTCTTCCTCTATCTATCTTTCTCGCATTTCTTCTCTTTGTCTATTTCCCTCTCCCTATTTTTATCCCCTTACTATTTTTTGTTAGGGATATTTATTTCCCCCTCCCCCCCTTTCCCTCTTTATCTCTTGATCTCTCTACCTCTCTCTATATATCTTTGTCTCCTATTTCTCTTTATCTCTCTATCTCTCTCTTTATGTGACTATATCTATCTATGTCTCTCCTCTTCTCTCTTCTCCTCTCTCTTTCTAAATATCTCTCCTCCTATCTTTATCTCTTTGTATCTCCATATTTATTCTTTTATATTTATACCTCTATTTTTGTATCTCTATCTTTCTTTTTATCTCTTGTATCTCTTTGTCTCCCTATTTCTCTATTTCTCTCTCTTTATTATCTCTTTATCTATTTTCCTCCTAAGTGTGCAATGGGTACATTGAAAAGGTTTTAAGGTGAATTATCAAATCCTCAATCAAGTGACATGCTACCTTGAGCATAACTCCCTAGGGACGTGCTATCCTTGGATTGTAGACATGATACACCTAATCAAAAGTTACCTTCTCTCTCTCGCTCTATAAATTTTGATTTATATTTTAAGTTTGAAATTTATTTTATTATTTAAATTATAACAAAAATTTAAAATAGAATTATTCTATAATAATTAAAGTTTTAATAAGATAAATAATTATAAATTAAATTAATTTTAATAATTTTTAATTATTATTTGTAATTTCATAAAAATACATAAATAATAAAAGTAAATTTCAAACTTAAATCTAAATTAAAAACTAAACTAAAATAAACTAAATGAAAAAATGAAAATATATATCAAAATCCAAATATTAATATAAACATAATAATTTTAAAAAATTAATAACAAATAATGAATTTATTAAATTAATAAATGATTAAATAAAAAAGTAAAAAAATATATTTATAATTTATTAGAATTGAAATATTAATAAAATATGTATCTAAGATATAATTAATATATTACAAAATATTATTACATAAATTAAATTTTAAAAACTAAAACTCTATTTCAAATAAAATATTAAAAATAAAAATAAATTATATTAAAATTGGTAAAAGTAAAATTCTAACTTTTTTATTAAAATTAAGTAACACCAAACTTAAAAAGTGAAAAATAAAATGAAACCTATTCAAAAATAAAAAGTCAATTAGTAATTTATTAATTTATTATTATTAATATTATTATTTGATTATATATTATATTATATTATAGTATATAATATAAAAATATAACTATATATAAATAAATGTAAAAATATAAGTTTTAAAAGTTTAAAAGAAAAAAAAAATCTTAACTCATATTTCCTTAATTTTAAAGGTAAGACTAAATAAGAATGTAGTTGGTTTTTTCTTAAAGCAAGTCAGAACACATATCAATTAAGGTTTAAAATATAACATTTTAATTATACATTAAAAATAATAATTAATATTATTTTATTAGATAAAAAGAGAAAGTGAGATTCCATCCGTATTACAATCAAACTAAAAGACAATATCAAACAAAATTCTTTTAAAAAAATAACAAAAGCACATAAACACAAAAAAAAATCCAATTTTTTTAACACATGTTGATTAAATGATTAGACTATAATTTTTAGTGGGAAACATTTATCCAACAACGAGAATGAATTTTTGATGATAATTGTTAATTAATTGAAAATAAAACTCCATTATATTATTATTTAATTAATTAATAAATACCTTCAAAGATGCATACTTGAAAGAGTGCCATAGACAAAAAATTAATGCAAGTGGGATTCATTTTCACAATATTAATTCATTTCCAAATGTGGGTGGCGGGGGTCTCTAATTAAAATATGAAGTTGTAATCATTTGAGAAACCATGTGCATTTATATCGAAAAGGTCGACATAAGTCAATTCGTATAAAAAGCAGTGAATCAGGAAAATAATACTCTTGGCATTGTCTATGCAGACAACATGATGCATTGATGGTCGTACCCCACATGTTGCATCTGATCATCTGCCAAAGCCGTAAACCGTAGCCTCTTTCAGGAAGTTGTCACACTGGCAAAGTAATGAGAGTTGACCATATAATGAATGAGGAGAAAGAGGCATCGTGTCAATGTGAAAATGAGTCTCTTTCAGATGAAAAGGAGCTTGGGCGACCGATGAGTTATAGTACATGAAGGGTTCGTCATTAAAGATACATTGAAAGACATCACTAATGGTGTGGTATGGCAGATATGTGAATATGGAGGGGTAGAATGGAATATATGGTATGAGTGAGAGTGACGTGGATGGAGACTTTGGATCAACAAGCTCTTTTTTTTACTTTTTTCCTTGATAGATGCCCCTAGTGATTTTTGATGGAAAGAAATACTTAGAGATCGATTTTTGCTTGCTTTCACTTTTGACTTTTATTTTTGATTTGTGGGTGCTGCCACAATAGTGGTTTACACTTTGTGGGAGATCCTGATTTTTGCTGAAATTACATATTTTTAGAAAACATAATGATTTAAGCCTTAAAAAGTTCCATTTAAAGGATTTCAATTGAAGAGGGTTTTATCAAACCACCTTAGACCAAGCCCCCCTTTGATAGAACCTCATTAGTTTTAAACCATACCTATAATAGAGTCTCCTTTACATCTATCAAAATGTTGATAAAAAACCACTTTTGATTTACGTTTTGGGGGATCAAATGAATTCATTTAAAATTTATTTTTGTAAGTATGTAGTCCTTATTATAAGCTTCCAAAAATTATAATTTTAATTAAATTTAATTTGATTATTATATTTATTTTTTATTTCTTGTGAATGTACCTTTTTCACTGAAAATCAAACTCTATTTTCTGCACATGAGGAAAAATAGAAGATTATCAAAAAAATAATTTGAAAAAAATGAGTGCACCAGATATTGAAGTCCTTGATCCAAAAAAAAGAAAGAAAAATTAAAATTTGATACATACAAAAAAAGTTACGCGTTATACGGTCGTGCTATGTCTGATATCAGAGTTACAAATATAAATTTGAAAGAATTATAATTTTATCCTTCATGGAAAGAAAGTTATACGTTATACGGTGAGCGTCACTTTTTAAAAATGTTGTTTTTTGAAAAAAACTAGTTTTCGAGGGAGATAGAAAAAGAAGTGCAATCTAATTCCAAAATTAGTGAAAAAAATATATTTAGAATCCAAAGACAAAATTTCAAGAAACTTTAGGTTGCATCATCTTCAAATTTCTCATGGTTTAGCTGCTATAGGTGCCCAAAAGTGAAGATTTAGTTAAAAAAAATTATTTTAGTGTCCAGTTTGGCCAAAAATTGTAAACCACTATTGTGGGATCACCCTTATCTAATAGCTTTTTATTTTGGCTAGGGTACTTGTCTTCATCTTCTTTTGTTTTTGATTTGTCCAGTAGCTTTTTATTTTGGCTTTAAGGGACTTGTCTTGATCTTCTTTCATTTTTATTATGTCTCTTGATTCTTGATCTCCTTTTAAAGATAGCTCATTCATCAAAGCTTTGCCTTTATTCTTTTCTTGAGATATAACTTGTTGATCCATGTCCATGATGCGAGTGGATGTGAGTGAGATGGATGAAATAAGTGAAGTGACATGAATGTTTAGTGGATGAATGAGAGTGGTGATGCCATCAATGAATTCTTTTAGACTATCCTTTTCGGTACTGCTAATGTCAATGGAAGCTTGCACATCCTTAATCACTTGGCAAGATGGATTAGTAGAGGCGACAGTAGGAGATATATATCCTAGCCCAGGGCAGGTGGAATGGAAGGATGATGATTGGATATCCTAGCAGAGTCATGATCAAAGAGTGGATTATTGTAGATGTCGTAGTCAAACAAGGGGTTATCATAGATATGAAAAGCTTGAGTGGAAGCAGATATGGCAAAGTCAGGGGTATCATCGACAAAGCAAGAGAAAGAAAGAAGTGTAATATTTGAATTCTATAATTGCTTCATTGCTCACGCAATGTAATTATTAATTAGTTAAACATAAACGAAATTCAAGGATATAACATGAATTTGAATTTGAATTTAATAAAGGAAACGTATTCTGCAAGAGAAAAGGGCACTGGCTATCCAGCCTACAAAAGGGCATGGAGGAAGCCATGTGCATGTGCGACATGTTGCAAGAATGGGCCCGTGCAATACGACAGCGTCAAACTCCGTAATTTATGTATACGCTCCTTCTGATGTTTGTCAGCGTCCTTTATAAATGTAGTGCATTTAATTCTTTTTAGTGATTTTATATTCTTGCTATTTATTTTAAGTTTCAAAAATAATTGTGTATATTTTTTATTTTAGGTTTGGTTTTTTCTTAAGTATAATATAATGTTTAAATATATTATAGAATATTTAATATTATATATTAAAAATATGATGTAATAAATATATATAATATTTTTTATATAAATATAATTATATTAATATATATTGTAAAATTATATATTATAGATTGATATAATAATATTATAAATTATAAATTATATAAATATAATTATATCAATACATATTTATAAATTTAGGGTTTTTTTTCTTTATATAATATAATATAGAAATTAAAAATTGAAACCAATTTACACTTCAATAGACCTTTTTTTTAACAATTCAATACATAACACACATAAAATATTGATTTAAAATATTAACAATTATTGATGTACTTTTATTATAATTTTTATATTCTATCTAGACTTGATTTGGCTCAATTAATCAATACTCCATAGGTAAAATATATATATATAAAATTTTAATATATATTAAAATATTATCTATAATATATATATAAACACATAATTTATTATATATTATATTAGTTTATTTTTTAATTTAAACAATAAAAACCAATGACATCATAATTTAAACAATAACAAATAATGCAATTAATTAAGCTTTAAATAAATATTACAAATCAATACATAATCCAAATAAAATGTTTTTAAACAAAAATATACATGTATAATTTTTAATTTTTAAAATGACTAATTAAAAAAAAATTGGTTTCAATTTTTAAAATTTAAAATTATAGATATATATTTTTATTTAAAAATATTTTATTTGGATTATGTATTGATATGTAATATTCATTTAAAGATTAATTAATTGTATTGCTTTTTATTATTTAAATTATGATGTTATTGGTTTTTATTTTAGAGCATAAATAAAGGTTTTATGTTAGGTAATACATAAACAATAATCTGATCACCTTAAATCTAAAATATAAATTAAAAGATATAGGTATATAATTTTCAAAATTACATCTGTATTTGATCTTTTATTAAAACTAAAACTAATATAAATAATTAGAACTATTAATTATCTTTAATATATTTTAAAAAATATTAAAGAGTTTATATATATTTGTTATTGTTTAAATTATGATGTTATTGGTTTTTATTTTAAGAGTATAAGTAAGATTTTTATGTTAGGTACCTAATGCATAAATAATAATTTGATCATCTTAAATCTAAAATATAAATCAAAAGGTATAGATAATATTTTAATATATATATTTTAAAATCTATGAGTATTGATTAATTGAGCCAGATCAAGTTTAAATGAATATTATTATATTGTAATATGGTAATATTATATTATTATATTATAATATCATAATATTATATTTATATAAATATATAATATAAATATTATATTATATAAAAAAAAAACTAAATTTATAAATATATAATTTTACAATATATATTGATATAATTATATTTATATAAAAAATATTATTATATATATATAATTTATAATTTTACAATATATATTAATATAATTATTTTTGAAACTTAAAATAAATAGCAAGAATATAAAATCACTAAAAAGAATTAAATGCACTACATTTATAAAGGACACTAACAAACAGTTAACCGCAGGGCACTGGCTACCCAGCCCCAGGTATGCACCGGGGTGGGCATGGCCATGCATCATGCATCATCCATAATACAACGGCTGCTATTGATTGATGGGACTGCAAGAAACTGTCACGTCACTCACATTTTTTATTGGAGGATTTTTACCTTAGAAAATATAAAAATGTTGGAGGATTTTTGGGCTTGTATAGTGATATTTTATTATTACTGCCCACTAAATCCATAAAGCTATGTAAAGTATTGAATATTAAAGAGGTGGCTTTTATATTAGTGGATTAATAATTTCATTGGTAATTAAAGCAATTTAGTTTTCTATTTATCACTTTAAGTGAATGGAAAATATGAAATGATAAACCTAAGGGTGTGATATTTTAGATTTTAATCATATATTATAAAAAAATAATAGTATAATTATGTTTAGATGTGTAATTTAAATAACATTAAAAAAAAAATTGATGGAGATATTAAAATTTTAGAATATATTAATAATTATAAATAAAATTATTAAAAAAGTATATATAATATATTTTTTTTATTTTCTAAGGTGAAAACAAAACAAACCAATTATAAAATATTGATAGTTTTCCAAAAGTAAAAATTAAAAGTTACTAATTACAAAACAAAAACTTTTCAAATAAAAAAAAAGAAAGAAAGAAAGATTATTATATAATAAATAAAATTGCTCTAAAATGATTTCAAATAGATGTTTCATTTAATCTATTTTTTTGAAATAGTAAAATTAAAAATTAAAAATTTATTCTAATATCTTTTGATAATGAAAAATAATAATTAGTAATAGAAGTTTCAAAGTTAAATAATTTAAAATTAAGAATTTATGTTTAAAAATATTTTTTATGAATAAATGTTTATATATATCTTGCAATACAATATTTCTATTAATACATTTAATCATATAAAATTTCTTTTATTTCAATTTCATATCTATGTTTTATTAACACAACTTCATACAAGAAACAACATTTTTTGTAATTTTATGAAATATAACACAAGAAGTAAAACTAAAAAAGAATAAGATTATATATTTAATACAAACACATATATATTATACTTATATTTCAATTTTAACACTATCACTTTACCAAATACATAAATTTTCTTAAATTGTTGTTTCTTTGGAGGCCTTGTGTTGGTGAGAGGTTTTAATCACAATGTAGAAGCAATTTACTACTAAATCTATATGTTCTAGAAAAGTTGAAAATATAGAATATGTTTGACTTATTGTTTGAGGAGTAAGGCATGCAAAATAATTTGGGAAACATTGAGTAAAAGTAGAAATATGGATATATAAATATTAAGATTGTAACATGCATATTTTTCAATATTTTAGATGTTTATGGAAGAACTTCTAGGTGGTCAATGAGTGGTGCTACTGGTTGGTTTGTTTCCAACAAATTCTTTCCATTTACTTTTAGTTTTTCTCCTATTTGTGCAAATGAAGGCCAAGATAATAATAAATAAAATGATATTAATGGTTGAGACCCTCTTATGGACACTCTAATCTCATTGATGTATTGGGTAAACTTGATGATTGGGATGGTATGGGTTGTTGCTCTATATAGACTTTTAGAGGTGTGACTAACTTTATTTATAACTTCGTAAAACTCTTAATGATATAACATTTGAAAGATATAATGTTCAATTATATCATATTAGTAGTTTATACTAAAGCTAATTTTTATTTATAACTTAGTAAAACTCTTAATGATATAACATTTAAAAGATATAAGAAAATTTATCAATTATATCATATTAGTAGTTTATATTAGTATTTTTATTGAACATGTTTAAGACTTAGTTTTATCACATGTGATAATAGTTTTCTCTTCCTTAGAATTAAAGATTATGAAATTTATTTTAAGTGGAAAAGGATATTTTAACTATAGAAAATTAAAAAATCATTTGTATCTTTAAAAGTAATGAAGATAAAAATATTTTCACCTCTTAAACCTAACAATTAGACCTGTTCTTTTAAATCTATATTTATCTCATTGAATTTTTAATAAAATAAATTAAATTTATGAAAAATATACACATCAGGTAACATTTGTAAATTATTTTATATTTAATAGAAAATTAAAAAATCATTAATAAAATTCACAATCTTTAAAACTAATGAAGATAAAAAGATTTTCACCTCTTAAACCTAACAATTACACATGTGCTATTCAACAATTAATTTGATACAATCTATATATATCTCATTAGATTTTTAACCATAGTTTAAATACATTTTTTTAAATAAGCCAATAATATTCTCCTTCATTAAAATTCAGATTTGATTCTAAATTTTTTTCAAAAAAAAAAACTTTATGAGAATTATTTTATTAATTATATTTATATAAATATAAATGTTTTTGAAATGAAAAGTAGCAAAACAAGGGTGCTGACCCATAATTACAAGGCAACAAAGGCCATCCATCGGAAGCACATTAACAGTAGAGAGACAACTATCACCCACAACACATCATCAAAACACAAAAAGTGATAGTAACCGTAGGTAAAACCAAAGACCACCAGGGGTCCAACAAGTTCAACAGTAAAAACAAAAAACTAGACATAGAAATAAACAAGAACAAAAAGGCCCAGCAGCCTAATTCTTATCCTTCTTGCTAGGCATGTCATGCATAGTCGTCGTCCAATCTGCCGTGAGGAACTCAAGCAACTCCTTGAAACTGGCATCATCTTCAGCACCATCCGCGGACTTGTCCTTCTACATCAAGCAGAGACTGGTGGCCGACCTGTGCATGATCCTCAAGGAAAATTAAGACACCTCCTGGACCTTCTTTTCCAACCTCTCCAATCTCCCCTTCAGCTTGCCAACTTCTTCCCAAGCCTAATCCTTATCCTTGTGGTCTTCCTGCAGGGGGGCTTTTCCTTTAATCACATCAGAGGACCGAGGGGTAATATCCAGCACATTGTCACCGAAGGGGCCCTTCTTCAAACTTTTTGACACATGGGACTCGCTATTCACCGACACCGACTGGCCTTCCCCACCCACTGCCATTTCCTTATGACTTTCACTGTCACTCTCAAGATCCTTGTCTGAATTAGAGGCTTCCTTAAGACTCCCCATCTTATCCTGTTTAAGAACTAGTCTATGGGAATGATGGGGGGTATTAACTTCTTCAGTAATCTCAATATCAGAATCAATTTGATGACAAACTTTAGGTTTCTTAGAGGCTTTCGCTTTAGGGCGCGGGGTAGAGGCAAACTGCTTTCTTTCCCTACTCGTATCCCCCGGGCCCAAACTAGGGAAAGTGTCGCAAGGATGGGCTTTCAAAGCAGGATTCTAATAGTATATTAATAATATACCTATATGCTATAATTTAAAAAAAATATTATATATATAAGAAATGATAAACACATTAATATTATACAATTTTAATATATTAATATCTTATATAACAAATTTTCAATATATTAATATATTAAATAATAATTTTTATATATAATAGGTTTTATATATTATATAACAATTTTTGAATATATTAAAATCTTGTTTGAAAAAAATTAATATATTAATCTTGCCTGAAAAAAATTAAAATATTAAATAACAATTTTTATATAAAATAGTTTATATATATTAGATAACAAATTTTTAAATATATTAATCTTGGTCTAGGGAAAAACACAATGCACAACAAAGAATAAACCAAACATATTCTATATTTTCAAATTTTCTAGAACCTATAGATTTAGTAGTAAATTGCTTCTACATTGTGATTTAAGAAAATTTATGTATTTGGTAGAGTGATAGTGTTAAAACTAAAATATAAGTATAATATAAAGTCGGTTATATATAAATATATACATACATATATGTGTATTAAATATATAATCTTGCTCATTTTTAGTTTTACTTCTTGTGTTATATTCATAAAATTTTAAAAATTGTTGTTTCTTGTATGAAGTTGTGTTAATAAAACATAGATATGAAATTGAAATAAAAGAAATTTTATATGATTAAATGTATTAATAGAAATATTATATTGCAAGATATATATAAACATTTATTCATAAAAAAAATATATTTTTAAACATAAATTCTTAATTTTAAATTATTTAACTTTAAAACTTCAATTACTAATTATTATTTTTCATTATCAAAATGTATTAGAATAAATTTTAAATTTTAAATTTTACTATTTCAAAAAATAGATTAAATGAAACATCTATTTCAAATCACTTTAGAGCAATTTTATTTATTATATAATAATCTTTTTCTTTTCTTTTTTATTTGGAATTTTTTTTTTGTAATTAGTAACTTTTAATTTTTACTTTTGAAAAGCTATCAATATTTTATAATTGTTTTGTTTTGTTTTCATCTTAGAAAATATAAAAAAATATTATATATACTTTTTTAATAATTTTATTTATAATTATTAATATATTCTAAAATTTTAATATCTCCATCAAATATATATTTTTAATGTTACTACATAATTATACTATTAATTTTTTTTTAACAATATATGATTAAAATTTAAAATACCACACCTTTGAGTTTATCATTCCATATTTTTCATTCACTTAAAGTGATAAATAGAAAATCAAATTGCTTTAATTGCCAATGAAATTATTAATCCACTAATATAAAGGTCACCTCTTTAATATTCAATACTTCACATAGCTTTATGGATTTAGTGGGCAGTAATAATAAAATATCACTATACACAAGCCCAAAAAAAATTTATAAGGTAAAAATGCTCCAGCACTTTTATATTTTCTAAGGTAAAAAATCCTCCAACAAAAAATGTGAGTGAGTTGACAGTTTCTTGCAATCCCATCAATCAATATCAGCCGCTGTATTATGGATGATGCATGATGCATGGCCATGCCCACCCCGGTGCATTCCTGGGGCTGGGTAGCCAGTGCCTAAACGCAGAAGGAGGGTATACATAAATTACGGAGTCTGACGCTGCCGTATTGCACGGGCCCATTGCTGCAACATGCCGCATATGCACATGGCTTCCTCCATGCCCTTTTGTAGGCAGTGCCAGAGAAAAGTGCATTCAGAGTACTGGAAAGACGTTCTGACGTAATGGCTGAAGCGTCATGATACTTTTTGACTGAATGGTCTTTCGTTCTTTATCGCATCGCCACCACACCACAGATCTCCGTGTCTGCTGCATCCAACTTTTAAGGAAAACAAGGCGTGCTTTAGTTACGTTGCTGTGGTGGCACAATTAGGTTTTTGCATTTTGCGTTATTCAAAGGGGAAAGCTAAATGCATTAACGTCAGCGCTGAGCGTCTCCTGGTTGGCTTGGGCTTTAAATATGTGTTAGGCAGGGAAGGAATTTTGATCTAGTGTGAAAGATGGCCGTGTCATTGGATTTGGAAGGGTCGCTGGGTAGAACAACCAATTCATGGACGAGGGAAGACAATGCGTTGTCCAGATCGTTCAGCAACCGCAGAAGCAGCGGCGTGGAGAATGACGAAGAGGCTCTCAAATGGGCTGCTCTTGAAAATCTGCCTACTTATGACCGTCTCAGGAAGTCCGTTCTCAGCGAAGTTGCTGCAACTGGAAGTTTCAAGTACAAGAATGTTGATGTCACAACACTTTCTAGTGAAACGCGGAGGAAGTTCATTGAGAGAGTTCTGCGGGTAGCCGAAGTGGACAACGAGCAATTTCTTTCAAAATTAAGGGAAAGAATTGAGAGGTAAAGAAAAACACATCTACTTTCCAGTAGTGATTTTCAAACAAGAGTAGGGTGCTGATAATGGGTGTAATTACAGAGTGGGGATTCAGTTGCCAACGATAGAAATTCGGTTCGACCACTTGACTGTTAATGCGGATGTGCATGTTGGAAGCAGAGCTCTTCCTACTGCTATAAATTTTGTTTCAAACTTGGTTGAGGTAAACTGCGAGTCCGTTCCAGTTCCTTTAATGATCTGCAACCGTACGGTGGATATTTTTTATGCACAGTTTTTCAACTGATTTTGGTGAAAAAGCGCATTCGAGAAAGATGAATAAAAACAAAAAACAAAAAAATAAGCCAAACTGATAAAGCTGCTAAGAATATTTAGAATCAAAGCATCGGACGATATGAAAAATGCGAAAAATGGTAAACAAGATGCAACTAATAACGTAAGGAAAATAAAATATCAAAGAAAAATCAGCAGATGGAGAAAATGGGTTGTGGTGATTTTTATGCTTAATATTAAGCAAAAGATTAATCAAATATATAATTTAAAACTATTTTTCTTGTTTTTTCTCCTTCCTCTCTACATCCCGCCTCTTCTTGAACTTTCCTCTCTACATCCCGCCTCTTCTTTTTAAGTTAAAAGTTGGAATCCTTTTTTCATTTTCTTCTTCCAAATGTGTGATCTGAGAACATCAATCAGAAAAAAACATGCAAAGCAAATCCAAAAATGACTCTATTAAAAGACTCACAATTAAACCAACATAAAAACAATCATTTAGCAATTTTAGTAACGGTAGCAATATTCAATCTAAGCTAAGTTTGTTCTGTTTATTTGTTATTACTGGACTCCTCAAATGAGGAAAGAGGCTTTTGGTTCGTGGGGTTCCTCAGTAATCTGATGCAATGCAAATGTTCACCTTTGTTTGTGGTGCAAAGTACTATTTATTGACCAGCTTTTGTAGATTTAAGATGATTGCATTAAAGTTTTAAACTAGTATTTGATAAAAGGGATCTGATGGTAGCTTGCCTGCATTTAGGATTTTGTTTACTGCCCCTGATGTGGGATGAGAATGTAATTGAATTATTTGTTGACCAGCTTTTGTAAATTTTAGATGATTGCATTAAAGTTTTAAACTAGTATTTGATAAAAGGGAAGGAACCAGGGACCCAAATCTGATGCTAGCTTGCCTGCATTTAGGATTTTGTTTACTGCCCCTGGTGTGGGATTAGAATGTAATTGAATTTGAGGGGCTTTCGATTTAACCACATTCTAACAAATGTTCTTGTGCAGGGGTTTCTCAACTACATGCACATATTGCGGTCAAAGAGGAGAACACTTACTATCCTTCATGACGTAAGTGGCATCATTAAGCCTTCACGGTAAGTTTATTCTACCATATCTGAAAATGAAGATGTTAAAAATTTATAAGCGGAGGACTGCAGTTTTTATTTGTCTTGTAATTAACCATTGATTGATCTATTCAGGATGATGCTTCTTCTTGGTCCACCTGGAGCCGGGAAGACTACCTTGCTAACAGCTTTGGCTGGAAAACCTGACCGCAATCTCAGGGTAGGTTGAAGTTCTATTTATTTTATGTTACCTAGAGACAGTATTTGTTGTTTAGAGAAGCTGACCTTGTTCATGTCTGTTGAAATGCTTGGACACATTTGTTGTCTTTATTTGGTCCCATACCCCTAAGTTGGTCTTGTTGATTACAACAAATTATTTATTATAGCCTGTTTGTCATAGAGAAAACACTAATGTGATCACATGCCTTTCCACAGATTACCGGAAATGTGACCTACAATGGACACTCGTTGACAGAATTTGTGCCACAAAGAACATCCGCTTACATTAGCCAGCATGATTTGCACTTTCCGGAAATGACTGTAAGGGAAACGCTGGATTTCTCTGCCCAATGTCAAGGTGTTGGGTCAAGATATGGTGAGTTTTTTGTGCGTGCATTGCTCTCAACTGCATCGTTTTCTCAATTTTGTGACCATACTCATATTTGTGATGCTTACAGACCTACTGCAAGAACTTTCGAGACGTGAGAAGCAAGCAGGTATTAAACCAGATCCAGATGTTGACGTCTATATGAAGGTAGGTACTTCTCTTAAGAGGGTTTTTTGATTAAAAGTTCCTCAATGAAATTTTTGCTTTATGATTTCTGCCACTTACACCACACTGAGATGCACTATGGCCACAGGAAACGGCAATTGAAGGCCAGAAGTCCAGTCTTATCACAGACTATGTGTTGAAGGTTTGTTTTCAAGAATTCTATGTTTAAGAGGTACAAATTCTTCATATATTTTGAATATTAAGATTATTCACCTAGCTAACTTCGTCCTTATGCGTTCTAGCTTCTGGGACTGGACATTTGTGCTGACATAAAAATAGGAGATCAAATGCTCCGTGGAATCTCTGGAGGTCAAAGGAAAAGAGTCACTACAGGTGGGATATCCAAGGAAAGTTCCTTGATGGCAAAGTTGAATTAAACTTGAATTTGCATTCCTGAAACATTACAATTTTGTGATTGTTATTCAACATTTCTTGCAGGGGAAATGCTAGTTGGTCGTCCAAAAGCTCTTTTTATGGATGAAATTTCAACTGGATTGGACAGCGCTACAACTTTTCAGATTATCAAGTGTCTTCGCCAAATTGTCCATGTCCTGGATGGCACAATGTTGATAGCTCTTCTGCAACCTGCTCCTGAAACATACGAACTATTTGATGACATCCTCTTATTGTCTGAAGGAGAGATTGTCTATCAAGGACCTCGGGAATATGTGCTTGAATTTTTTGAGTCTATGGGTTTCAAATGCCCAGATAGAAAAGGGGTTGCAGATTTCTTGCAGGAAGTATGTTTTTTGATCCATTATGTAGGACTTGGTGATGTTAGGCGGCAACTTCAAAGCATAAAGATTCACTTCATTTGCACACACCATATGGTGCTTGGATGTAGATTGATTAGCAAGTTAAGTTTACTATTGGTCTTGGTCACGAGGTCAAAATCCAGGAGCACAAAACTTGAACATAACAGGGAAAACTATCTCCTTGCAGAATTCCGAAGGGGGATTTCATATACCAAATTTATGTCTTGCTTGATAGTGACCTAAAAAACCAACTTTAACAGTATTCTAGCTAGGGTGGACCTTGTACTCCATTCTCCTTAAGAAATCTGGCATACAACTATCCCTTTTTAGTACGTTTTCATGTGTCAATAGTGATCAAATACTACAATTCAATACTTTTTAGATAAGTTTTCTATTATATGATTATATCTTATTTACTAACTATGTTTTTGTGTTGAGCTGCTTGAATTTGACAGGTGACCTCAAGAAAGGACCAAGAGCAATATTGGGTGGATAGAAGTCAGCCATATCAATACATTCCTGCCAAGGAATTTGCAGAGGCTTTCCAATCATTTCATGTTGGCAAGCGTCTCACAGAAGAGTTATCACATTCATATGACAGAAAAATGAACCATCCTGCTGCTCTTACATCCACCAACTATGGTGTTAGTAGAATGAACATGCTCAAAGCTTGCTTCTATCGAGAAGTGCTGCTTATGAAGAGAAACTCTTTTGTCTACATATTTAAAACAGGACAGGTGAGTCATTTTGATCCCAAATTTGGAGAGCTCAAGCATTCCTTTTATTCCTCTTATCAGAGAAAGGAGAATGAATCCTGACAAACAGATAATACAGATTGCAGTTGTTGGGGCAATCACAATGACTCTTTTTTTGCGCACGGAAATGCACCAACAGAGCATTACAGATGGAAATCTGTACATGGGAGCTATGTTCTTTGGTCTAGTCCATATGCTGTTTAATGCATTTCCAGAAATGTCGATGACAGTTGGCCGCCTTCCAGTTTTCTACAAGCAAAGAGACCTCCTATTCTATCCAGCCTGGGCTTATGCATTACCAACATGGATAGTGAAGATTCCACTATCTTTTCTAGAAGCATTGATTTTGGTTTCTGTTACGTACTATGTTATTGGCTTTGCACCGGAAGCTGAGAGGTAACTCTTGTAATTCTGTATTTTTGCTTCATAGGCAATGTTAGATGGATAGAAATCGTACGGATCCACTTACAAGATTTTTGATAGTTCTTTGTGAATAATAATGTTTCAAAAATATGACAGAAATAATAAGAAATATAATGATATAAATCGTAAGGATTACTTTATAAATCACTTGCTACATTCATAATACTGTATTGAAGTGATAATTTTCACCACAAACATTCCATCTATAGTAAAGAGATGTAGACATAATCTCATTTCTCAACACCTTTACTTACTAACATATTAGATGTTAGCTGCAGTAATCATGATGTTTATATAAAATTAAATTAATAGTTATCAACCAGCTAACCTTCTTGGGCTATGCCCTTTAAGATGGGATTTTGTTAAAGCTTAACTAGTTCTTTCATAAACTGATACTGCTTTAATAGGCACTTTGCCAATGGGGAACATTTTGAAGCAAAGAAGGCCCTTTAAAATCATTAGTGCTACAGATTTTCGCTGGTTAGGTACATAAGAACCTTCAACACCTTTGGAGATACTTATAATGGCCAACCACATAGAAGAATGTATGCTTATATTCCGTTCTATGGTGCATGTAGCCAATCTAACTAAGCCCTTCTATTACAAGGTTTGCTTGTATTGGCATTTTCCAATGCCTTATTGACCATAGGAATTTATTCTATGTATTTGATGAGTGATTTGCCTATGATTCAGTGTTAGCATGATTGTAATGTGTACAATTTAGTTTTTAAAACTGGTTGTCTTCATTACCTGTGACAATACCATTGATGCAATTACAGCTATAGAGTTGTTTTTCTATCCCCTTTAGACACATTATGGATTCACTTACCATTATTCTGGATTGGAACTCTCAATTGCATAACTACTATTGCAAATTAATTGCCATTTTCTATAGCTTTTACCTTAGATTGGTGAACAAAAAGGGATTCATCAATATTTGAGCATGCTTATCTGCACATTGTTTGATACTGATAAGGCACCACATATCTCTTTGTTGCTCACTTATGCAAGTTGTCTATGGATTCCAATCCCTTGTACTATTTGGACTTGAACTTGCCCTACCTACTCCATGGATCTTTTATGAGCAAAATGAATAGGAAAAAGACATTGCCTTTGTGTAGCACTTGGCTGGCACAAGTGCATGTTGAATCTATAGACTTGGAAAAACATAAATCTCTAGAGGACAACATTGGGTCCAACATCATTTTCAAGTCGGATATAAAGTCCCCTACAATATCTTTTGGATAAGATAACCCCATTGCCATTAATAATATAGGCAAACACTTTAGTAAGAGCAAAAAAACCTATATGAAGAGCAAGAGATTTATCATCAATCTCTACAGTCCACCAAATTGCCCTGAAAGAAACAAAAAGGGTCATTTTTAATGTTCTTAACATTATTATCGACAACATACTTTTTTGCAATTCCCCAAGCCTTCCATATGGATCCAAATATCATAGAGCCCTTAACCTGGAATTTAAAATTACCAAACAATAAATCAACTAACCTAAGCTCCTTTTTCCAATTGTCACATGGTCGACCTTGATAGAAATTTGACCAATATAGTTTGCACCATGGTTTCCAAGAGATTGGTACTAGTATTGGTAAATCTATTTTTGAAAAATAGGAGACGGGGCATCAGAGATACTTGGAGACACTATTTATCTTTTTATATAATTTAATAATTTATTAATTTGCTACCATTAAAACTGAAAATATCATGACATTGAACTTTCAAAACAAGAGTATTGGTAAATTTTAATATTAAATTTAAAGTTTAAACACACAAATATCGAAGAGTCAAAGAGTTCATACTACATATTGAATTTCAAAAATGTTGATAGCTTGATAGGTTGATACACATACAAAAAACAAAAATAAAAAATCAGATATACTTCTATGTTAGACATTTCTAGGTCCTCAACTTTGATGCTTTCCAAATACTCATCACTTTCGAGCTCAAGTTCCTCTATTGGTAGTAGAATTGGGGGTAAATCATTAAGGCTATTTGCTTCAACCACTTCATCCACCACAGTTGCAACTACTCCATTAGGTGAAGTTTGGTTCCATTTTGCTGAAGGACACTCCTTGTACCTAGGCTCTGCAAGAGAGAGAAGGTGAAGTGAGCTATGAAAGTAGACTAGGTTCTTTGCTTTCTTTCACTCTAATCGGTTCCTCTTTAGTGAATGAATACAACCATAAATACTCCGATTCCTCTCACAAGATGAAGAGCTGGCTACTTGTGAGAGAAATCTTATTGCAAATGATAGCAATTCAGGGATTTCACCTCCATGACTCCACCATCACTCTATAGGGTCTTTCTTTGCTTGCATATAATATAAAGCTTCCATAGAAGAAAAATCACCATGCCCATGTGAAAATTTATTCCATCGAAGAATTTTCACAAAAACTCATTAAGAGGTTCGATAGGAAACATGCTCAAGAAGATTTTAAAAGGCTTGCTCAACTAAAACAACAAGAGAGTAGAAAACTACATAACTGAATTTCAGAAAATCTCAGTCCAAGTTATAGGGGTAGGGGAAGATAGACTCACCTACCTATTTGTGGAGGGACTTAAGGAGTCACTTAGAGGGCTAGTAAGTGCTCTTAACCCAATAAACCTTGAGGATGCTATAGAGAAAGCCTTAAGGCTAGAAACTTCATTAGCAAGTAATAAAACTACCAACAACCATGACAAGCATTCTCACAAGAAAGATGATCCACGCCACAATCCCCTCACCAAGGAGGAATAGGATGAACTAAGGGAGAAGAATTTGTGCTTCACATGTAAAGGCCCATGGGAGCGTGGGCACACTTGTGAAAAGAAAGAAGACAATAGGAAGAAGAACCCTTGTCACCATTGCAATGCAGAATGGTCACCTGGGCATAAATGCGAAAAGAGGGATTGAGCCCACAAGATAGAGGCAACCACCAATGAAGAAATGAAGGAAAATGTATGCAAGAAAGCAAGGTATGAGGGAGATGGGCATGTAACTCTTACCACCACTTGATGACGAAGGTAGACTTGTTTTGGAACTCGAAACTATCTTAAACATGCGAGAGAAAAAGTTGAGGAATAAAAATATTTCAGAATACTTGATTAAATGAAAGGGGTTACCTGAGGAAGATTCTACATGGGAAAGTGAAGAGATCTTAAAACATCCGAGTTTGAATTTTGGTTGAGGACAAGCAAATTCAGGAGGGGCAGACTGTCATAACCCTCGAAATTATGAATATGTAATTGACAACATTAGAAAGAATTGTTCTTATAATTTATACCAGTATAAGCTCTATACAACCTATTTAGATTGACTATAATGGATATAATATTGAGAGATTGAAATATTTTTTATTATCTTTAAAGAACAATTTTGTAAGCTTATATATAATGAAATAACAAACTTAAATTAGAGTTTAGTTAGTGACCTCAAGTCTTTGACAAATCGATCATGGATCGTTTGTGCTAAGAAACATGATTCTGAAAGGGTGGTGATTCCTTTGAATGGTCAACAAGCAAGGCAAGGTCACACCCCAACATGCCTTCAAAACGGTTCTCAAGATAGAGCATGGGGAAAAATAAGCATCATACGCGAAAGATAGGAGACCATCGGGATTATAGAGAACACGATTTGAAAAGCCAGTACAGTGCGCCGATCAAGAGGTAAGTATCCTCACCCTTTGGTTACTCACTGAAGGTTTATGGAACCAATATGAAATATTGGACAATGGATTATTATATAGTTACTCGTGCTAAAGGTTTATGGAACCAATACGAAATATTGGGCAGTGGATTATTATGTAGTTACTAACTCCATATCTTATGCGATATCAGTGAATGCTTATTGCACCCTAATTTGTGATAAATTACGAATTCAGACAATTACAAAATGATAAGTGAATACACATTAAATGACTCAATCAACAAATATATTTCGATATATTACGTTCATCTATATAGTGAAAATAAATGAATTACTAATTCTCCATTTGAAGATTAATGGATAATATTTATCAATATCACAATAATGTTGCTTATAGCAATTATTGTACCTTGTTAAGCTATCATGACTTTTACTATGAGGATGGACTTCAGGCCACAATCCCTTTCGCTAGTACCCATTGAGAATAGGAAGTTTGTGGAGGGAAAGGCTGGTAATTCGGTCAATTGATGGATGATCCCAAGATAGGTAGGAAACCTTGAGGGAGTCCACTTGGAGACCGTTCACATGCCCTTGGCACAATAATTCTTCCATTCACCAATGAGGTTAGGAAAGAGGAAAAAGGCAAAGATCTATTCCAATCAAAAGTAATAAGTCATATCAGATTATGATAGTTTTATGCACTAGATGATAATGCATTTATCTTATTCTTAAAATGTGCAATCTGAAATGGTCTAATTTATTCATGAACAAGGAATTATGTGTCTTGTTGATAATACATGATGTGTGCAAGTCTTCAAGACAAATTACATGAGCAAAATTATGTGTTGGTAAATATAAAATCCCTTATCCTGACTTGTGCATTTTATGTTTCTAGGTCAAGCTAGCCTAAGTCTAATAAGGGGACATTATAGTCCTCATAAGTGTTAGTGTGAATGGGGATATTTCCTAACTAGATATTAGTGAGGACCTATTCACATCATTAATAAGTTTACTTAGGAGTTTGTTTCCTAGGTGGCATTCTAGAAACTAGTATTTAATGGGACCATATCTTATTAATAGGCATGTAGTTATCTAGGCATTTAATATTTCTCTCATGCATTAGGCATTTAATGATTGCAACTAAGGTGGTTATCCAACCTCCTCTCACCTTGCCTATATAAGGAAGGCTCTTGTACATTTGTAAACCATTTCTAGATCAATTCATCATAGATAATCATTTGATCAAGTTCTCTTCTTGCTCATGTTGCAACACTTTTTTATTCATGTGGATGGTATTCTTCTTGGTTGAAACTTTTAAATTTTTGCAACTTCATCTGGGTTATTGTTCATATTTTCAACATGGTATCAGAGCTTAGGCCATAGGAGATCCATCTCATATTAGGAAGTTGAGTTGAGGAGACTATCGTAGGTTGAAGGGTTTTCTTGAAGGGCTAGTTGTTCTCATTCGGGAGATAATTGATTTTTGAGGCACTTTGGGTCAGATATGACCTCGTCATTGCGTTCAGAAGGTCTGAAAACCTAAGGATTGCCTACCCATTCGTTGAAATTCGATTTCGTCATCCAGAGGCCATTAGAGGTTTTTTGTAGCTATATTGGATGAGCATTGTACGGATCGTACAACTTGCAGGAAAATTTCCTCCTCCCTTGTTGCAAAAAAAAAAACTCCTTTGTCGACAATATTAAAATTTATTGTGGCATGATTTATTTTCAACCGTATTTATTTAATTGGTGGTCGAATTAGTTTTATTGGTCGACATATATTTAAAGTTTCTTTTGATTTTTTAATTGCCGATTGGCAATATTAAAAAATAAAATCTGCGAGAAATCCTTCATTGGCCTATTCAAATTGCAAGGTTTTATTATATTTGTCAGCTATTTATTAATATTGGTGATCACATCTTTTAATATCAAGTTGGCATTGGTGTTTTACAATTTTTTTTTTAAATACATGTCAACATTTGCAAATCGGGTTTGAAATTTAAATCGACATATATATATGTGATTTTTATTGCTTGAAGGAAATATCAAAATCATAGTTGCAACACTTGCCAAAAACTCGGCGAGTTAACAAAAACTCACGAGTTTTTTTAGCTGGTAAGTTTTCTAGGCAATTGTACGCTGAAAAAACTCGTACTTTTTGGAAAAACTCACCGTACTTTTGGCGAGTTTTTCCAAAAAGTACGAAGAGTTTTTGAAAAAAACTTGTGCGATCTGGAAAATGCCCAGGCAGTCGGCTAAAAAGGCATTTTGAGTTATTTTTTTCATTCATTTGCGTGCTTTGCTTTAGAAAAAAACAATAAAATGATGTGTTCCATGATGATTTGTGTGGCATTGATGGTTTTAATTTGGGTTTTATTGTTAATGCAAAATGATGTACACCATGAAGGTTTGTGTGGTTTTGGAGGTCTTAATTTGGGCTTGGTGGTGGGGGCTCCGCCCCTCGACCCCACCTTGTATCGCGACAGGGAGCGTGCCCAGGGCATTGCCCCGGGACCCCGCGAGGGGCGTTGCCCCTTGACCCCACTGGGGGCACTACCCCCAGACCCCCACAAGGGGTGTTGCCCCTTGACCCCACTGGGGGCGCTGCCCCCAGACCCCCACAAGGGGCGTTGCCCCTTCACCTCGCCAGGGGCACTGCCCCCAGACCCCTGCAAGGGGTGCTGCCCCTTGACCCCACTAGGGGTGTTGCCCCCAGACCCCCGCAAGGGGCACTGCCCCTCCACCCCATTGGCGCATTTCCCTCAAACTCCCATTGAATTCATTTGTTTTTCTAGGTATTCTCCACTATTTACCTTCAATTTTACAAAACACAATTTGCTATTTTCATTTTGTTTTAGACTATCAATATCAACGTATTGAGCATTCCACATGAGGATGTGATTTTCTATCTAATTTTCTTTCAAATCAATCAAATATAACAAGACTCAACTTGTTTCTTCTATGTACTCATTTTATTGACTCATTGGATGCATCTTATCATTGAATTTTGTAAAAAAAATGCATTTTTAATTAAGTTTAAGCAATTTTTTAAGTTGCCGAGTTTTTTTGAGTTTTTGCCAAGTTTTTTCCGTATCGTATTTTTCGGGCTTGGCAAGTTTTTCAACTATGATCAAAATCACTTGGTGTTCGATCTGTAGATTTGGTTTATAGTATTCACAGGAGGAATAAATACTTTGTAGGTTCAGTGTACTTGGTCTGCATTTATTGTTAGGGCTCGCATTGACTCCATCCGCCAAACTCTTGCCTCCTACCGGTTACTCTCCATCCGCTGCCGACCACTGAAAATCCAATTGTTCGTCGCTTGCTCTCTACCACTGGGCCAAGGTTCTTTCAGGGACCAATGGCTTCGCTCAAGGAGTGGCTTCGCCACCTACTCCACCAACGCACAACTTTTGCCACCACCAGATTGGGTGATGCTCTTTTTTTTTGCAAACTATTTAGCCTTGTGGTCATATTGCAGCCCAAGGGTCAATGTTTTTTCCTTGAAGCACTTCATTTCTGCACTTGGTTAGCCTGCACCCCCTAATTGGGTAGTTTTTTCCAATGGAACGTAACATTTCATGAGGATATCAAATTTTCGCAAACAAGATATCGTCAGAAAGCTAGTTTCGTGTACTTAACAGACGTGTAGAGTATTTTGCCAAATTTTGATGTGAGTACGAATTATATCCATTTGAAGTCAGTGCTTCCATTTGGACTCTCGAGATTGTATCTTTTCACCATTTTGTTGGATTTTGGAGATTCTAGCTGCATTGTGAAGGTGATTCAGAGTTCTATCATTCAATCCATCCACTTTTTTCAGATTCACCCCCATGTATATTCTATCAAGTTTTTGGAATTTGTGGCATTTGTTTGATATCTTGGATGTACTGCAAGTTGGAGAAGGTTTGTTTGCATCGAAGGCTCTATTTTTCACTAGTGCATCATCTTTGGGAGTTTCTATTTGATGTCGAAGGTCAATGTCTTTGTAATAGTGGAGATTTGTCATAGTTTGTTATGGGGTTTTCAATTCATCCTTCATTGATAATGTTGGGAAGGGGAAACTATAGACAATGGAGAGGTTGCATCATAAACCATCTTCAATCACTTCAATTGTTGCCACATTTGTATGGTTTAGTTCCCCCTCCTGATAAAGGTATCCAAAAATTTGGTTGGAGTTGCAGAAGGTATGATGTCTTAGAGGTTATTGCAATACATGTTGATGATGATATTTTGAAAGCTATTGATCATTGTGATTTTCCTCATATTCTTTGGATTAAGATTTGGGAGCTATTTGGAGATCATGCTACTCCAGTCCTCGATGATCATGATTTAGAATGTCATGTGCCTCTTCATTCTTCAAACAAGATACCCTATGATGATATTGCTATGCAGGAGCTTACAAATTTGGAATGCTTTGAATCTTCAGATGTGGATGTCAAGGGTTCTTCAAATGCTTCTTCTCCATCAGAGATAGTTGATGTACCTTCACCTTCAGTGATTCATTGTCCAGAGTCATTGATTGAGGCTTCCATCATTCCTATTCAACAAGACATATCCAGTTTTCCAGACTTGGGATCACATGATGGCTTTGTTTAAGGTATTGCAAGACTTGGCTATTTCTACAGGTTTGGGGGACATTCTTGAGGGGATATCTCTTCTCTATGTAGATTCTACTTTGGAGAGTTTTCTTAAGTCTCCACATTCCATTGTTTCGACCTTGATTAGGGATCCTGATCTTGGTGAGACTACCTTGGAGGCACTTGATTTCTTTTTAGAGATTTCATATATGAGGCTTCTTCCCTTCCATTTCATTATTGAGTTGGAGTTTCTTAAGAATCTACCATTGGATTTGTTTGTTCCTAGCGGGAGACATGTGGTTTGTCGTCACTAGACATTCTTTTGGCTTCAGACTTCTTTCAGTGGTTTTGAGGATGCTTCATTCAAGGGAGGCAATCTAGTCTCCATCAATTCCTTCAATGGAGGGATCATTGTATTATCTTTGGATCTTGTTCAACATCAATTTCCGCATAGTCCTAGTTTGTCACCTTCTTCATTGATTGGGAATATACCTGATTTGATTGTGGCATCTTCATCTTCCTTGGGCAAGGAGACACATGAGCAATTTCCAGAGACATCATCATCATACATATTCATCCTTCCTTCCTCCAATTCCTATCCAAGATGGGAAGCATCCCTACATTTGTACTTGGTTTGTTTTCTTCCAAAAGGGAGACAAGTTGTTTGTCGACATTGGATCATGTTTTGTCTTCAGGTACTCACCATTTTTGCAGGTGATTACATATTTTGGGGGGGCTACATAGTCTCTTTGTTTCCCTGTTATGGGGGGGGCTATTGATTATTGTACTCTTGTGATGGATGTATCTCTTGGGGGTATTGATGTTGAGACCTCCATACATCACTTCCATTACTTGTACATGATTAGCATTAGATTTTACATTATCTATTTTTTGGGGAGGAGTTTTGTCCCTTGAGGTTTTCTCTTTTTCTCCATTTGTAATAGATTGGATTTTCATTTGTACATGGGTACCTAACATGGCCTAGTAGCCGGGACCCATCATCATATTGCATCATTTGCATGATAACTACACTCCCAAGTTGCACTTATTGGGGGGTGTTAGTGTGAATGGGGATATTTATTAACTAGATATTAGTGAAGACCTATTCACATCATTAATAAGTTTATTTAGGAGTTAGTTTCCTAGGTGGCATTCTAGAAACTAGTATTTAATGGGACCATATCTCATTAATAGGCATGTAGTTATCTAGGAATTTAATATTTCTCCAATGCATTTAAAATTATGTATTAGGCATTTAATAATTGCAACTAAGGTGGTTATCCGACCTCCTCTCACCTTGCCTATATAAGGAAGGCTCTTGTACATTTGTAAATCATTCTAGATCAATTCATCATAGATCATCATTTGATCAAGTTCTCTTCTTGCTCTTGTTGCAACACTTCTATATTCACGTGGATGGTATTTTTCTTGGTTGATCCTTTGAAGTGTGCGTAGCTTCATCTAGGTTATTGTTCATATTTCCAACAATAATGCCATAAATCTTTTTTATTGTAGCTCGAAATCCCTTCATTACATCTCTATCTTCATATGTAGCCTTCTTATTGGTCACTTGTATATCATACCATTTAAGATTTAAGGCACACACATCACAATGAAGGGGTGTGTTAAGTTTGTTCCATTTCTATGTATCTTTTCTTCTATCAAAGAATACAAAGAAAGTTCTCTTGCATCTGTTATTTTCTTTAACTCTTTCACACATGGAATCTATTTCTTCATAAATTTCTCCCAAACATGACTTGTTTGAATATGGAAATTTGATCACCTCATATATGTGCTTAATAAAGTCCACAACAAATTTATCATCAGCCCAAAAATGGTCATCAAGGACCATACCTCTCAACTCAACTACAATATTTGATGTAGATTGTCTCTGAGTTGCCCATGCTTCACTAACTACTGTGGAACTCAAAGCTCCTTTGACTTCACAAAGATGCTCAAGAAGAATAAAATAAGAAGAAAACCATGTATCAATAGGTTTGAAAAGTTCCACCTTGACAAATTTTCGATAAATGGCTTGTGTGTGGTGATGGTTGCATATGAACATTTGTAATTTTTTTACCATTTTCAATGAGATCTGAAATCTATTGGAATTCGCCAATATCTTTGAGTATATTATTTAACAAATGCACACAACATGGTGTCCAAAATATATGCCTCTACTTTTTTTGCACCAAAATGCCTACCACTTAAAAAATAGTGGCAACATTTGTAATGACTTGGACTATATGTGATTCCTCCACCTCCTCAATGTTGTCACATAGCTGGCTATGAAGGAACTCTGCATTTTTTTCTTGCCTTGGACAATCTATTTCCTTTAAAAATTAAGGCCCTTTGTTGCATCTTACCATGATAGTGGACGATTTATAGCATATGTTGACCTTTTGTAGACCATACTCTTTTTGGTGTGGTTTGCTGCTCTAATCAAATTTTTTCTTTATCAATTAGAGTAGTGTGAAGCTCTTTTTATCTAGGTGGTTTATAACCCAATTGGTCCATTATTGATAGCTTGGACCATCTCCCCATAGAAAGGTAAGCAAGCAACATTAAATGGTATTCCCTTTGCATAAAAAACTGTGCAAGTGCTGCATCGACTGCTTCTCGACCTTGCAAATCAAATAATCTTCCAATGGGGTTTGAGTTGCCAATGTGTGGTCTCTTGCTCGAATATTCTATGGCTACATCTTTTGTTGTCATATTAACATCTCTAGAAGACATATCCATCTTTGACTCTCTATTTTGATTATGAGTTGCAAACAATTGCCTCTATCGTTGAAGTGTGAGAGCTCAAATTAGACATTTTCCCATCGACCCTTTCTTGATCTCTAATAGTGTCATATCGTTCTACCTCATTTAGACAAGGATCAACACCTTCTC
This sequence comes from Sequoia sempervirens, assembly GCA_007258455.2. Lineage (NCBI taxonomy): Eukaryota > Viridiplantae > Streptophyta > Pinopsida > Cupressales > Cupressaceae > Sequoia > Sequoia sempervirens. Next base: position 287,033,464 of record VDFB02105785.1, on the reverse strand, counting down.
CAAGTATTTGAAGGAAATGAGCCCTTGCCTTTCTATAAGTGCCTTGCCACGACATTTCACAAAACTTAAATGTGATGGTGGTTGTTCCACCTAACCCAAAAATTCAAAAATAGAAATAGATTGGTAGTTTGAATGACAGTGAGTTTACTGTTTTAAATTTAAATTTAAATCAAACGATATTTTAATTTTATCGAATGTGATGACTGATATTCATATTTTTTTTTTGAGATGGATTTTCTTTGTTAAATGAGGCTTTAAAAAAAAAAAAACATTTCTAGCATATATATTATAGATTTAATATTTATAATTTATAATTTTATAGTCGCATCATTCATCAATAATGCCCTTTAAACATTGTTTCAAGTTCAACCTCAATTTAAATTATTTAGTTTAATAATGATTTCAGATTTAGTAATTTACGAATATATTGTAATGTAAATTTACAGATGGAAGATTGAATGATTAAAAATTTCAAACCTACCTAGGTAAACGTTTTGCTCGCCCGGTTGCTAGTTGCACACAAAAATCTTGAAATCTTGTCCCGCGTCGTCTCTTGCACAATGTCACGTCTGCTCAGAACACTGCAAAACGACCAAATGTGGCACAGTTTAGGGTTTCCAATTCGTTTTTTTACTTATTATATTTTCTAGCATATGATGTATTTTTTAGTGTTTTCTTTTGTTCTTTTTAACTGCAAATTGAAGGAAATGTTGGCGGGATGTTTCTGCAAGCAAGGACATCTCTACACACGTTACTAGTACGGGAAACAAGTTTCAATCTCTAAGACGCTTCCCGGGGGTCAGAGATGTGTCTCCTTGCAACTCTGGTTTGCACTGTATCATTAGCTTTTTTATTCCATAATTCCTAAAAATTACAGCAATGCACCATGGATGGGACTTTTTACTTTTTTGGTTGGGAATATAAAACACCCTTTCCTTGAACCAAAAACAGCCTATGTTATCATTGTTCAAGGCTCCTTACGTCGAACTTTACCTCGTTATATTTGATGTCTAGATTATTGGCCCATGTATAAATTAAAAACAGAAAAATGAAGTCACTACTTATAAATATTTATCTCTTCTAAATGAAGCTATATGGGACAAAAATTAATAGGACTTACATCAAAACTATAATAATAGTCACAGTGACATTCAAATAGCCAAAGGTTGTTCTTAGAGATCCCTTCTTTTGTTTGCAGATTTTTTGGGCAAATACTTGTCTTTTTTATGCTCCATCAAATGGCACTGGGGCTCTTCAAACTCGTAGCATCACTGGGTCGGAATATGATCATCTCACAAACATTTGGTTCATTTGCTTTACTTCTTGTGTTTGTTCTTGGAGGATTTGTGATTTCTCGAGGTATAGTTAACACTTTACAGCATTATATGCATGCAGTAATTTAAATTGAAGAAAATGACTAGTAACAATCTTGAACTTTTTAATCATAATAGATGTGCTTGATTTTATCATGTTCTTCAACAGAGAATGTACCCAGCTGGTGGATTTGGGCATATTGGTGCTCCCCAATGTCTTACAGCCAAAATGCCCTTGCTGTAAATGAATTTTTGGCTCCCAGATGGAATAAAGTAAGGGAATTCCTGGATTGATCATCAAAGGCTAGCAAGCATTGGCAACCATACCGTTTACTTAATTTCATTTACATATTTCACTTACAGGCTGTCAAGTAGTACTACTTATATTATGTACATTATTTCATCTAAACATTTCACTTATTTGCAGCCCAGTATTACTACCTCAAAGGAGACTTTGGGACATGCAATAATAGAAGCTCGTGGTTTATTTGCTGAAGCTAGATTTTATTGGATTGGTATTGGAGCACTGATTGGGTTCTGCGTAATTTTCAATATTCTGTTTACCTTGGCTTTAGCTTGCCTCAATCGTAAGTCTTATGATGTTAGTAAAAGGTTAAATGCACTACTGTTTTCTCACTTATTCTTAATTTTTTTGGTGAGATGGGAGATCTAATAGAAGTTAGAACCCTTCCCATTTACAGCTTTTGGAAAATCACAGGCTCTACTATCTGAAGATGTAATTGAAGAGAAACATGTAAACAGAACGGGAGAAAGTAGTCATGGAGGGAAACTTGTATCTGTAGATGCATCTGGAAAACATTCAAGAGGTATGTCATGAACTTTCCTGAAGACTTTTTACTGCTTGTGAATGTCCGAATCTACTCCTCGAAGCAGAATTTCTTTGTTTTAGCCAAGGACAGAAACATATATAAAGTTTAGAAAGTTAACCAGTGATAAACCCAGAGACTTTTTGAAATCCTTTTACTTCTTGTGTATGTCCAAATCTACTCCTCAAAGCTGATTTTTTTTGTTTTTAGCCAAGTACAGAAACATATATAAAGTTTAGAAAGTTAAGCAGCGATAACTCGAGATTTCTTGAAATACATTTACTGCTTGTGAATGTGTGGGTCTACCATAAAAGATAAAATGCCTTGTCTTGGATAAGGACTAAAACATGTTTCAAACTGAGATGGTACTGTTTACCATCTATTGTAAATATTGCAATGGAAAATAATTATTGTGTTGAATGTAAATATAATTTTTTTCTATATCTTGATTAAGAGAAAAAAATGTAGAATCAGAGCTTAGAAAGTGTTTTGAACTGTACCTGAAAGTATTCTATTACTCAAAAAGAAAAATAACATATGAAATGAAAAATATGCTGTGGAGAAAAGTTTCTTATATGCTCAAATGAAAAGCTCATGAGCCATATCAATTGAACAGTTCCAAAACCATTCGAAAAAGCTAGCACTGTTCATTCACAGATTGTAATATTTTTGTCAGGCCATGCATACTCGCTAGAGAGAAGAGAAAGTTCAAACTCTGAATGCCATTCTACCCTTGATAGAGAACTTTCTGATCTCCAAGCCTCGGTACCTCATAAGAAAGGAATGGTCCTTTCTTTCCAGCCATTATCAATTGCTTTTGAAAACATCAACTACTATGTTGATATGCCAGAGGTTGGTGCAGCTAGATTTTGTTTGATATAAGTTTTTTTTTTTTTGGCATAGTTTAAGATGCCTAGCTTCTTGCCAATGGGAAATATGCAGCTAATAGCTAGTTCTGTGTCAGGAAATGAAAGATGAAGGTGTGGATCAAAACAGGTTACAACTCCTTTCCAACATAAGTGGATCCTTCAGGCCACAGGTGCTTACAGCCTTGGTTGGAGTTAGTGGAGCTGGAAAAACAACATTGATGGATGTCTTGGCTGGGAGAAAAACAGGAGGCTACATAGAAGGAAATATAAGCATCTCTGGATACCCTAAGAAACAAGAAACATTTGCTCGCATCTCAGGGTACTGTGAACAAAATGACATCCACTCCCCAAATGTCAGTGTCTATGAATCACTTGTGTACTCTGCATGGCTTCGTCTTCCACGAGATGTTGATGAGAAAAATAGAATGGTTTGATCTCAAGTTCCTCTCTTTACATGAAATGGTTTGTATAGACAGTCTTTCCTTTTAATGAAACTAAGCTAGCAGGTATTTTTGGTGGCCTTTGTTGTAATGACTACAGATGTTTGTGCAAGAAGTGATGGAACTTGTGGAGCTCACTCCTCTGAGGGATGCTTTGGTAGGGCTTCCAGGGTCGACAGGCCTTTCTACGGAGCAGAGGAAAAGGCTTACCATTGCAGTGGAACTTGTTGCTAACCCTTCCATAATCTTCATGGATGAGCCGACTTCAGGATTAGACGCCCGTGCTGCAGCTATAGTAATGCGTACTGTTCGCAGCACAGTGGATACTGGTCGCACTGTTGTCTGTACCATCCACCAACCCAGCATTGATATCTTTGAATCTTTCGATGAGGTAAATTCAAGTATTTTCATGATTCAGAGACATCATAAATAACAATAATTTCATATTGGATCCAATAAACTTAATAGCTTTGCTTCCAAAAGGAGAAATGGAGTGCAAACATATGAAATAAGGCAGGTCTATTCTAATCAATGGTAAAGGTTCACTTCTTTGTCTTGCTGAACTGCAGCTGCTACTTCTGAAAAGGGGCGGCCAAGTGATCTATGCAGGACCACTGGGTCAGCATTCTAATAAACTTATCGAATATTTTGAGGTACATTTGGCCTTTTTATTCACTTTATGGTTTCTTTGGACAGCTACTGATTAATACATGGTGCATGCCATTATCAACACATAGTAGAAAGGAATAATGTTGTTTGTTTCTTGTGTCATTGATTAGTCTGTGGAACGTGTTCCACCAATTACAGAAGGATACAATCCGGCAACATGGGTGCTGGAAGTCAGTGCCATATCTGTTGAGCAAAGTCTAGGCATAGACTTTGCTGATATCTACACAAAATCTCCACTTTATGGGTAATTACTTGATGATTGAACTTTTCTTGAGCAAAAACTGTAGTCATCCTTATTTCACTTAGAGGACTCCTTTAAGGATGGAGAAACGTCATGCCTTTGCTTAAAGTATTTTCTGTTTGTCAGATGGAATCAACAACTTATTAAAGAACTAAGCACCCCTGCTCCGGGCTCAAATGATCTAAATTTTCCTACACAATATGCACAGTCCTTCCCAGTTCAGTGCATGGCATGCCTTTGGAAGCAATATTGGTCATATTGGCGTAATCCACACTATGTTGTTGTGCGTTTTTTCTTCAGCACAATGGTTGCTCTGCTCTTTGGGAGCATCTTTTGGGACCTTGGGACAAAGAGGTTAGACACTCTTTTCACTGGCACAATATTCTAGATTTTCCAATATGCACTTGCAGCCACCAGATTTGTGTTTTACACCTTTGCTGTGTTTTATCAGAGTTTTTCTGCAAGACTACAACATGTTTCAATTCAGCTTTCACCTATCATACTGGAAATTCATTTTTTTTAACATTCTACAATTTGTTTTTACAGAGGCAATCAACAAGATTTATTCAATATTTTGGGAGCAATGTACTGCTCTGTACTTTTTCTTGGAATAAGTAATGCATCCAGTGTACAACCTGTGGTTGATGTGGAACGGACTGTCTTCTATAGAGAAAGAGCTGCTGGAATGTACTCGGCATTTCCTTACGCCTTTGGACAGGTACTCTAAATCCTGCTGTTGTCATCTTTGCAAATGATTTGCAACCATGCAACCTCAGATTAATTAGATGATCCACTTGTTATTTTATGATATTGCTATCAGGATCCAACTGTGTAGTTTTACGAGTCAAATTCATTGACCCATGTTTCATGAGTAGTGGTTCACAAGAACCCCATCTCTCATGATATTGAATGGTCCACTTAGCACTCATTGCATCTAGGTGATGCTCACAGAGGTGAAGCACTAGGCCTTTCCGGGAGGTCACCCATCCCAGTACTACAGCTCAAGTGCACTTAACTACAGAGTTTTCCCCAAGGTACAAGCCCACTTAGCAAATGGGGTTGTAAGCTAAGTGGGCTTAACCTTGGGGAAAACTCCGTGGTTAAGCGCACGTGAGCTGGAGTAGTACCAGGATGGGTGACCTCTCGGGAAGGCTCAGTGCTTCACCTCTATGAGCATCACCTCGATGCAATGAGTGCTAAGTGGACCATTCAATATCATGAGAGATGGGTTCTTGTGAACCACTACTCATTAAACATGGGTCAATGAGTTTGACTCGTAAAACTACACGGTTGGATCCTGATAGCAATATCATAATTTGACACGCTGTGGAAAATACTGCCTACTCATCACTTGTTATTTATTTATGCAGGTGGCAATTGAGGTTCCTTATGTTCTTGTGCAGTCTGTAATTTATGCCCTCGTGGTCTATTCCATGATTGCATTTGAGTGGACAGCAGTCAAGTTTTTCTGGTTCCTCTTTTTCATGTTTTTCACTTTTCTTTACCTCACCTTCATGGGAATGGTGACAGTTGCCATTACTCCAAACTTTCATGTTGCAGCAATCATTGCATCTGCATTTTATTCTACATGGAACCTCTTTTGTGGCTTCATCATTCCTCGACCTGTAAGGCCATTTTATTTTTATTTTTGTTTAGGCAAATTTTATATATTACTGTTTAAAATAAGCTTTAAAATGTATAGCAACAAATCTTGATGATTAGTAACGCAATCAAATCTGTTTCTTTGAACCAGAAAATGCCTGTGTGGTGGAGATGGTACAACTGGGCGACACCCATTTCCTGGACACTCTATGGTTTGGTTGCATCACAGCTTGCTGATGTAGATACAGAGATGGAGACAGCAGATGGGAAAATGGTAGTGTCTGAATTCATAAGGAATTATTTTGGGATGAGACATGACTTTCTGGGAATTGTAGCATTGGTGATTGTTTGCATCCCTATTGGCTTTGCTACCATATTTGGTCTGGCCATTAAAAGGCTCAATTTCCAAAGAAGATAGGCATTCCATACAACCAGCTTATTGCACATTCTTCCACTGTATCAGATAGGTGACTATTTCTTTCTTGTGAGAACTGTATAAATCGTATGCTTCAGTTAAAAGTCACATGAACATTTCAACCATGTCCTGTAATTCATCTTCAACATTTGGGTATTGAATCCCTATTATTACCGTATTCTTGTATCCTGCTTAGTAACTACCACTTTTGGGAATAGCTCCCTAAATGCTACACATTGCTTTCATAAATACTTCAATATTAATGGTGTCCAAGTAAGTTTTCAGAGCACTAAGATTAAATCTAAATATTGCTTCATTACCTCCTTTATTTTTCTGTTCAAGAAAGGTTTTCAGAGGCATTATGATGAAGACAATTTCTGTTCCTACCAGTTAAATAACCCTGCTCTGTTGCTGCCAATTAAATAATGGTATTGCAAGTACAGAAACAAGCACAGCAGAACAGAAGGCAAATACAAGAAGATCAAGATATGCAATGCTTAAACCATATCAGCAAAAAACACAGAACTCTATTCTCAGATTTGCAAGTGGAAACTCACTATTGATAAAGATTCTATCGCAGCATATAGAAGAAGAATATAACAGCAAAGCAAGCATCAAGAATAATATTCATTAAAACTAATGGAAAGTAGAGAAAATCTCTTTTATTTTTGAAATAAAAATTTAAATATTGTGAAACTCCATATTATTAATTCAAACGTCTTCCTTTATACAACTTTGTCCATGGCACCAGCAAAGCATTCCTATTCTAATGCCATGGTCCCATGCCACTACGAGGGGTTTTTCTATTTAAATTTGAGCAGCACTGGTGGTCCCTTGTAAATTACATTGGAGTAGTATTGGGATGGGTGACCTCCCAGGAAGGCCCCGCGCTTCACCTCTGTGCGCATCACCTAGATGCAATGAGTGCTGAGTGGATCATTCATTGTAATGAGAGATTGGTTCCTGTGAACCACTACTCATGAAACATGGGTCAATAAGTTTGACTCGCAAAACTACACGGTTGAATTCTGGTAGCAATATCACAATTTGACATGTGGAAAATACCTCCTACTTATCAATTGATGAGCTAAAGGGGCTCTATAATGAATGGTTCATAAGGCACAACACTTGCTGATGGTTTTGCAAATAGGGTTGCACACTAAGTGAGCTTAACCTTGGGGAAAACTCTGTGGTTAAGTGCGCTTGAGCTGGAGTACTATTGGGATGGGTGACCTCTCAGGAAGGCCCAATGCTTCACCTTTGTGAGCATCACCTAGATGCAATGAGTGCTGAGTGGACCATTCATTGTCATGAGAGATTGGTTCTTGTGAACCATTACTCATGAAACACGGGTCAATAAGTTTGACTCGTAAAACTACATGGTTGAATCGTGATAGCAATATCACAATTTGACACGCTGTGGAAAATACCTCCTACTTATCAAATTTATAACATTTCTTACTATAATGGAGCAGCTACATTTTAAGAATTGAATTTATTTTAAAAAAAGACATTGAAGTTAAAAATTCTAAATAGCCTCAAACAGTTCTCTCTTTTTTAATATTTTCTTCCAAATTTTCCTTCCAACTTTTAGTTACAAAATTTTACTCATTCATACTATTCATGTAATTCATCTTCTATATTCAAAATAAATGTTAAAATAAACAGAAAAATAAAATAGTCATGGGACCATTATCTCCACAAAATATGAAGAAATTATAGTGGCTACTAGACAAAATAAGTTTCGCAGCTGCATGGCCTAATTCTTTTGTATAAAGCCCTCTCTAGTGAACAACTTCTACAGTCATTTTTTTTTCATATCAGACAGTTCTAACTAAAACAAACCCCCCAATTTCTCAATCAAACTGACACTTTGGAAAAGAGACACTAAGACCTCAATTGTGTGGCGCATCATTCACCTCACATTTTAAAATTTTTAACCTTTTAGTTTTTAGACTTAGTTTTACCCCAAATTCATCTTTAAATGCTAAAATGCCATTAAAACTCAAACTTGATTTCTATTTTTTGTAATGTAGAACTACTTTTACCCCAAGATGTTACCACATCAAACATCCATGTGAGAGTTTGTGAGCATAGCGTTTAAGAATTTGGGATAGATAGTAGAACCATCCCTTTGAGCAAGGTAATAAGCCTTGACATTCCCTTCCTTCAGGTTAAGTATTTTATTACGCTGAGAGATGTTTTACAATAGCATTTGGATGTTCATAAAAACTCTACCTTAAATCAAGGAGAGTTCTTGAAATCATCACCCTTCATTTACTTTTTATTTATTCTTTATTAAAAATATTTATTCTTTTTCTATTATTAGTGCAGTGTATAAGTTTACATGTGGTGATATTTTCGCAACCGTTTCTTGCGTAACTGTTTTATCGTTCTATGTATAACCTAGAATTCATGGATTTCATCAGATGACAACGATGGGGTTCTAGGAATGTCGTCTCAGGCTCTATACCTCTTGCTGGAAACCCAGCAAGAAGACTCATTTCTTCCCCAATTGCATTCTGCTCCTTTCGATCCGGGGTGATACAAATATTGCACTTGAGTTTGTGCAAAGATTCCAAATTCTGGCCTTACTCATACATATCCTCAACTGAATTCATTGTCACATACTGAGTTTCATTGTACTGGTAGACATTTTGCTTCGCTTCAAGAAAATTACAAAGTTAAGTATGCGAATCCATGCAATCCCACATTAATAAGGGCTTCAATGGATGGTGATCTAAAGAAGGAGATACAATTGGGCATTCTCAGGCAGATTTGTCGAGATTGGTGTTGGCTACGATCAGCACGGGTAGATCCTTCATTTACTATTGTGTGTAGTTGTTTTATTTACATTGTCTGAGAGAGTGAGGGAGAGATTGCACGAAGAGGGTTACTCTTTCATCGTGCGAGATGCAAACAACTGTTAAATTTGCACTTCCTGACGAACTTGGAAAGCACGCAGTCTTCGACGGTACCAAGGCCATTACCAAATTTACTTTCGGTTGATTTATTGCATATCTGCATTCAGTTATTTGGTTGTACATTTCTTTGCGATAGATATATATGGTGTTGGTCGTCTATTGTACCCTTTTCCTTTACCAAAACAATTATGGCTTGGAGCTCGCCTGATTTTTGTAAGTGCATGATTCCTTTATCATGTTGTTATGAACTCATTAATGTTGATCTTTTGAGCATGTATTTTCTGAGCAAAGAAAGGTTATTTATTGGGTTAAGTTCTTCAAATTAGGGTTCTGTCCGAGACAGATAATGTTGGTTCCCCAGGTTATGATGTAAGAGTTTGGATTCCTTTGATTCTGTTATGGTACTTCTTAGGGTCTCCCTTTTGGCCATTGTAAGGATTATCGTTTATTATTTTTTTGGAACTGAGCAAGTGATGAGAGCAGACTGTGCTCTTGAAAAGGATCCCTGAGATCTTTATCTATAGTGATTTGTCCGGAGGTTGAACTTATGAAGGTTTTTGAGATTTTTTGTGAGTTTTTTCTACATTAGCATTAATATTTTTCCAACTATATGAGATGTCGGAGCATGTTTATTCTACGGTTGTGGAACTGGAGGTGCTTGCAAGATTTATTTGTTTTGTGTAGGGGATGTTTTCTATTGTAAATTATGTATTTATACTATAGGATACCATGAATTATGTGTGGGAAAAAATGGAACGGCATAAATCCGGATGTAGATATATTGCGGGTAGAATTTTGTTTAAGGGTAAGGATCAATGCATTACACATTCATTAGACATTTTGACAAACAAGAGGTGTATATTAAAGGCAATTATTATGATTGTATTGGTATTGTAATGACAGAAAAAGGTCCCCTTAACTTGGCCTTGATTTAGTGTTGTAATATGCCTAACATATTCACATTAGGTCTTAGGTCTTTGTGAACTAAATGAACATCAATGGTACCTTGTTTAAGTGTTGTGAAGTGTTGTAACACACTTTCACACTTTTCTAAGGTCTTATTAATGAAATACACCAAATAAACCTCTTTTTTATATTAATTTTGTCTTATTTTAAAGTGTTGTAACACACTTTCACACTCTTTTAGGCTTGCCATTAATAATTGGACTTTGTTATTCTTTAATTGGCCCTATTTTACATCCACAAGCCTTATTTATGTGTATTTTCGAGGATAATCCCGACAAAACCATTTAAAACATCAAAATCTCGAAAACCCACCTCAAAAAGCTAAGGTGGGACTCATTTGCCATTCTGGGCGAATGAGTCCCCTTAGGTGGAACCCATTTTCCTAGGGTGGCGAATGAGTCCCATTTAACTCAAAAGCAAAATTAATTTAAATCTTTGGTAGGATTTTATTCTCTTGGATCCAATGTCAGTTTGTAGTGTTGTAATTTCAGAAATTCTTACATAATTGAGTATAAATACAAGTTCATTTCATTCATTTTACACCTATCAAGTTGAATGAGCATTCTTATAGCAAGTTTGAGTTCACAAGAGCATTCAACGGAAGCTTATCAAGCATTTTAGGGCAGATTATCAAGCATTTTAGAGTAGCATTCAAGCATCAATCATCATGTCAAAGATTTCATGCATCATGTTTGTTATTATGCTAACAATTGTGGTGTAGGATTTTGTGATTCAAGCAAGTGTTTCATTCAAGATCTATTTCCTTCAAGCAAGATTCAAAGTCTACATCCATTGTAACCATTTCAAACATATTTGCAACACTTTATTGCTAGGGTTTGGTGAGTTGCAACATTGCCATTTTTTCATTCATCATTCTCCATTCTTATTTGATTTTATTTCAAGGATTGATTTCCAACAAGGGGTTTGACCAAGGTAAACCCCTATCCACTAACCCCACAACATTTTCCCCTCTTTTGTGTGTGATTTGCAGGTCTAGTTGTAGATTTCCTAAGGAGCAAGATTGGAGAAAAGTTGCAAATCATTTAGAGTTGTCATCAAGCCTTAGAGAACCTTGGAGAAGATCTATAGGTTGCAAATCAGATATTTGGATCCAAAGATCACTCGAGAAGGACATAGTAGAAAAAGAAGAGCAGGATCAGCTTTTGAAGTTGCAGAAAAGCCCAACTTGACCGATTCACCACTTTTGGCGAATGAGTCCCAGTTCCAGTCAATTTTCAGGACTTTACAGATTTGGATACCCTTTTGCTAGATTTTTGTTCCTTTACAATTTTCCAAAAACTAGATTGATTCGCCTAGCTTGGAAAATGAGTCCCAATCAACTTTAAAGTCAAGTTTTCTAGTCATTCATACCTCCATTCAACCATCTCTAGTTTCCTAGGTGCACACCTTCCTATCTTCAATTTTTTGTTTCATTTCATTCCCTTTCATAGGTCATTTAGTGTTAGTTTGCATTCAACTAGGGCTTAGTATTGCATCTTGCATTTCATTATCTTTTCCAAGTCTAAACTTGGTGGTGAACCCCTTGGTAGATCATATTCAACCCATATGACAACCCTATTGCAAGATTTCTTTCTCTTTTGCATTGAGATCTTTAGGGTTACCTTTGAATGAAATTGAAGGTGTGGGTATGCTCTATGACCAAAACCATATGATAGCAACATCCCACAATTCATCATTTCATTTTGGTGAACTTGTGTTTAGAACATTTCATTTTTTGATTTGGAGTGCATTAGCATCTTAGATTTAGCTTGCATTAACATTGCATTAGGACTTGCATTAGTTAATTTGCATTCTAGGGTTTTCAAAATTTGCATTAGTGAAAGTTCATATAACTTGCATTTTTGCATCTAATTGATTGAAAATCATTGAAAATCCGCATTTGCATCTTAAATAAAGATTAGAAAACATAAAAAGTATTAAATTCAATTATTTTTTTTTGAAAATTTTGAAAAAAAATCTCATGAGACTCATTCACCACCTTGGGCGAATCAGTCCCTTTGCATATTCTGCATTGCATTTTCTGGAACTTACAATTCAATTTCTAAGTTTTTGTTTTATGTTATTGCCTCTCTGTTTCAATTTATAGATCTTCTATTTCATTCAATTCATTGCATCTAGTTTATAGTAGTTCATTTCATGTATTTCTTAAATTCAAAATTGCATTGTTGCATAGTTTAGAACCTAAAATTTACATCATGGATATGTGATTTAGTAAGCTTTGTATGTTCTTAAAGTCCTTAGTGGATGTGTCAAGTTTTGCTTTTGGAAATGACCCTAATGAAATTGAACTCACTCATGCTCCTTCAACTCCTAATGCATGTCCTCCTAGTGATGTTGACATCATTGGAGAAGATGATGACAACATGAATAAGTTCCTAAATGATTGCCTTAACAACCTTGAAGAAAATACATCCTTTTATCCGTCAATGGAACAACCAAACCAACCCCCCCATGATACCAGCTCTTGAGATGTTTGGTTATTTCCATCTTGAAATAAAAGTTGAGCCTAAGTTTCCTACAATAGGTTAACCTAGTTCCTCCAAACAAGAAAATACTCAATCATTTTATGATAAAAAAGTAACAAACACTCCCATCAACATAGAAGAGACATATGGAAAATGATTCATGATCTGGAGTAAACAAGGATGTGATACAACAAGTGAACATAACATTCATCAAGTCCTAGAGAAAATACCAACTAATGAAAACACAAAAAGGTTAGGCTATCAAGATCCTCCTCGCAACATAAGACCTCCTAAAGAATACCTAAGGCTTTGTAGTGATGGTATGATGATCTTAGATTCTCCTCCCAATATGAATGTCGTTCTTCCTAAAGAACAATCAATGACTAATAACAATGACAAGGATGATAGGATCACCTTAGGTCCTCCTCCTCAACCTTCAACTCAAGAAATTGGTGAATCTAGCAAATGCAAGAGGTCCTACAAGCTACAAAAACTAAAGTTCCCTTGTCCACCACTTGAAAGTGAAAGGAAATTACAAATACTTGTAAACAAAGAACTTATAACTTTACCACCAATGAAAGACAGACTCATACTATATCCTAAAGACACAAAAGTTCCACATTGTTGATACCATAGAACTCTTGTACATAGTACTAATGAGTGTCATGCATTCAAATTAGTATTGACAAACTTTCACTTCAATGGCAACGATTGCCATCAAGTGATTGCTAACATCCTTTTCCATCCCATTGTCATGTAATAGTTGTAGAACATTCTATTCTCACTATTACATGACCTTTCCCATCACCTATCTTGGCTCATTTTTGTTTCACACTCAGTGAGGGAAAGAAGTTGATAGCCTTGCCCTAGTAATGCATTTGTCGTTGTCCCTTAGGTTTGTTGTCCACCTTCCGCTTATTCAGATTGAGATTGGGAGGTGGATGAGCTGCTTTAGGTTGACTTGTTTGTGCCTTACTAGTCTTTTGCACTATTTCATTTTCATAATTTTCTTTTGTGTGATTGCATGTCGTAAAGTGATCCCTTGTGCTATTCCATTTGATGTTCTCTCTTTGTGACATTCCTCTATTTGTACCTTCATTCTTCTCTATGTTGTAAATCTTTTATTTTTTCTCTTTTTATCCCTTTTTCATTTCTCTTGTTTTTTCCTTTTGGGGATGATGCAAGGCGTCGAGACATTTATGTCTCTTCCATGTTGACTCAAAAAAATTTCCTTTATCTTTTTCATTTGTCTTGTGTTTTATTTTTGGGGATGATGCAAAACGTTAAGACATTTATGTCTCTTCCATGTTGATCCAAAAGCTTTTCTTTTCATTTTATCTTTTTTCTTGTGTTTTCCTTTTGGGGATGACACAAGGTGTCGAGACATTCATGTTTCTTCCATGTTGACTCGAAAAGTTTTTCTTTGTTTTCTCTCTCTTTGTGCCATTCTTCCAACTCTATGTGTATTTGGGGGATGATGATAGTTCCGAGCTCTCTTAAAAACATTGCAACAAATAACATATTGACCCCAAATCCATAGATCCCTTATATGTTTGGATTTTCCTTTTTGGAGGAAAACCCTCTCTTTTCCTTTTCTCTTGCATGACGTAGCTTTACTCGGAAACATATGACTTGGCATAGGGCTTTCCAAGTTATCTTTCATGTCTTCTTCTTTGTTAGCATTTATTATTTGCTACTTTAAAGTAATTGCTCACAACATGGTGTTAAGCAATTTCTTTAAAGTGGGGGCATACATTGGCATTATTCTTTTGTGTGGTTCATGGTGCAGTCTTCTTACTTTATATGATGCATTTTTTGCTATGTGGATACATTGGGTGTGATGTCCTTCAAGAGCGTGATATCTCTTAGCATATTACATTCCTCTTAGTGGTTTGATGCAATGCACTGCATCCACTAAGTTACAAATCTTTTATTCTTTGATTGGTCCTCTCTTAGAGACATTAGACACAATGTTCCCTAAGTTGAAGACCTTGCATGAACAAAGCAAGACTCCTTTGGAAGTCTTTTACATTTTTCATTTTATATGACCACCTTGCATAATACAACTTGCATTCCTATAGATCCATCCTTTTTGTTCATGAGCTCCAAGCATACAAAGTTTTGCTTGTCTCGTGAAGCTCAAAAACCTTTCTTGTGTGGTGCCTTGTTAAATTTATCAGGAGGTATAACTTTGGTATGGTTTGAGCGGGAAGCCTAACCAAGGCATGACTTTCCTCATAGCCACTTGCATGTGTGTGAGTGCATACCAGCCATGAGTGTATGTTTCTCACCTTTTTTTAGGACTTCTCACCCGGTAGACAACCTAAAGTTTCGTCACCCCAGAGTGAGTATGCTTTTTTTTTTGGGACAAACAACTTGGATATGATTCACAACGTGTTGGACAAACGGTCGAAGCTTGATCCCCCCTTTTTATTTTTTCATGTTGTTTTATTTTCTTCATGTCTTTGATAGTGTATGCTTGTGCCTTGTTGCTGCTCTTTATCATTTCATGTGTGTTCCTTTGTGCTTATGTTGGTTTTCCATAGGACCTTGGTTCTGGGGGATTGTGCACCCCCTTAATCATGGTTGTCCTATCTTACCAACATTGGTACATTTGAACCCCCCTTGATCGTTGCTGCATTTGGTCTACTTTAGTGTGAGTTTAAAGTAAGTTCATCCTCTCACTAAAGTGGGGGACAAATGTAATGACGGAAAAGGGTCCCCTTAAATTGACCTTGATTTAGTGTTGTAATATGCCTAACATATTCGCATTAGGTCGTGGGCCCTTGTGAACTAAATGAAAATCAATGGTACCTTGTTTAAGTGTTGTGAAGTGTTGTAACACACATTCACACTTTTCTAAGGTCTTATTAATGAAATACACCTAATAAATCTCTTTTTTACATTAATCTTGCCTTATTTTAAAGTGTTGTAATACACTTTCACACTTTTCTAGGTTTGTCATTAATAATTGGGCTTTGTTATGCTTTAATTGGCCCTATTTTACATCCACAAGCCTCATTTATGTGTATTTTCGAGAATAATCTCGACAAAACCATTTAAAACATCAAAATACCGAAAACCCACCTCAAAAAGCTAAGGTGGGACCACTCGTCCAAGGTGGCGAATGAGTCCCATTTAACTCAAAATCAAAATTAATTTAAATATTTGGTGGGATTTTATTCTCCTAGATCCAATGTCGGCTTGTAGTGTTGTAATTTCATGAATTCTTGCATAATTGAGTATAAATACAAGTTCCTTTCATTCATTTTACACCTAGCAAGTTGAATGAGTATTCTTATAGCAAGTTTGAGTTCACAAGAGCATTCAAGAGCATTCAAGGGAAAATTATCAAGTATTTTAGAGCAACTTTCAAGCATCAATCATCATGTGAAACATTTCATGCATCGTGTTTGTTATTGTGCTAAAAATTGTGGTGTAGGATTTTGTGATTCAAGAGAGTGTTTCATTCAAGATCTATCTCCTTCAAGCAAGATTCAAAGTCTACATCCATTGCAACCATTTCCAGCATATTTGGAACACCTTATTGCTAGGGTTTGGTGAGTTGCAACATTGTCATTTGTTCATTCACTATTCCCAATTCTTATTTCAAGGATTGATTTCTAACAAGAGGTTTGACCAAGGAAAACCTCTATCCACTAACCCCACAACATTTTCCCCTCTTTTTTGTGTGTGATTTGCAAGTCTAGGTTGTAGATTTCATAAGGAGCAAGATTGGAGAAAATTTGAAAATTATTTAGAGTTGTCATTAAGCCTTAGAGAACCTTGGAGAAGACCTACAAGTTTCAAATTAGACTTTTGTATTTAGAGATCACTTGGGAAGGACAAATCAGACAAAGAAGAGTAGGATTAGCTTTTGAAGTTACAAAAAGCCCAACTAGACTGATTCACCACTTCTGGAAAATGAGTCCCAATTTGATGCAAAGTTGGGAGGTATTAACCAAAACAAACTCAAATCAAACTCACTTGAACACTTTCCCAATCCCTAAAACCCTATCTCAATGGATCTTCACTATCCCTTGACAATTCCCTTGTAGGTGTGCAACTAGGGTTTCTTGACCCCAACTCCCAATATACTCAACAAACCAACTAACCATTGGTGTTTTTAGAGACCCATTAACCCCTCGTGCTACATATATCAAAGCCACATAGGCTTACTTCAGACCAACACTTTCAATTTCATGCAACCACGCTGTCCACAAGGCCAATTAGGCCAAATTAACAAAGCAACCACCTATGAAACAACCTAAAAACCTGAAAAATATATGGGGTAGCACTCACCAGATAAAAAAACCTCTAATTTCCCAACTTATCTTCAAAAACTCGCTTCCCAAGACCCCATTCCATGAAACCCTCTTTTTTCACAATTTAGGCAAGGGTTTATTGAAAAACCCACTTACAGACCCTACCACACTGGCCCAATGCACTCAACACTTCCAAAAAAGTCTAAAAAAACTTAAAAGAACATGAAATATTGCTTCCCTCAAAGATTTATCACTTTTCCCCTCTCTAACCTCTCTTTTTCACTCCAAAACACAAAAATGCCATCTAGGGCATCAACAAAAACCACCATTCAGACCTCCCCTTCCCTTGAAACCTTGCAAACATGTTCCCTACCTCTAATTATGCCATTCCACCGAGTTATAGAAGGAAACAGTGGGTGGAATGGCTAAAATGTCATTTTAATACACTCAAAACCCTCAAAATAGGGTACACAGATCAATCCTTAGTTATTTGCCCCTAAAATGCACAAATTCAATTAAAATCAATCCAAACCAAATCTAAAATTATGTTAGGCCTTTTACCCACTAGGTTCAATCCATAAGAGAGCAAGAACACCTTGTATGGACCCATACATGTCAATAAAACATCATATTTTCTAGAAAATATAGAAATTTGCAAGGAAAACAATGTATTTTATTGCTTTTTCTCAAAGATCAACCTCTCCAACCCCCAACCTCGAGAGGTGTGAGGTATTTTAAACTCAATGAAACCAAACTAACCTATCCCAACTGAATTCAACCACCAAAAACCAACTTTCAAATATATGACCGTTGATATTCAAATTTGTTACAATTTTGCAACTTTACAAATTTGACAACTTTTCAATTTTAACACTTTTTTGCACAATAAACACTAAAACCACCCAAATGACTCAAAATAACTCCTAAAACATGAGAATGACCTTATTACATAAAAAAGACTCCAAATTCACAAGACTAAAAGTAGGAACTCCTAATTTAATGATATAAACATAGTGCTCTTGCACCACAGTTCCAGTCAATTTTCATGACTTTGCAGATTTGGATACCCTTTTGCCAGATTTCTATTTGTGTACAGTTTTCCAGAAACTAGAATGATTCTCCCAACTTAGCGAATGAGTTCCAATCAACTTTAAAGTTAGGTTTTCCAGTGATTTAGATCCCAATTCAACCATCTCTAGTTTTCTAGGTGCACACCTTGCTATCTTCAGTTTTTTGTTTCATTTCATTCACTTTCATAGGTCATTTAGTGTTAGTTTGCATTCAATTAGGGTTTAGTATTGCATCTTGCATTTCATTATCTTTTCCAAGTCTAAACTTGGTGGTGAACCTCTTAGTAGATCATATTCAACCCCTAGGACAACCCTATTATAAGATTTCTTTCTCTTTTGCATTAAGATCTTTAGGGTTACCCTTGAATGAAATTGAAATGACCAAAACAATATGATAGCAACATCCCACAAATCATCATTTTAGGTATACACCCAAAACTCCTAATTCTCATTTCTATGAATTAGCTTGTGGTTTTTTTCCTCATAGAAAAGCTTTGAATTATGTCAATTACTATTTTCCAATAACAGATGTATCTCAAGTTCACTTAGATGTCAAAGCCTTGTTAAGAATACTGCCTTTATTGGAATACTGAGGATTGTTTATTGTAATAAAGGTTTATTACTTAATATTGTTGTTAAAATAGTTAGTTTCTCGAAGAAAGTATGGGGTAGTTTTGAGAATGGTTTATAAATTTTTGCATAATTTATTGGAAACCCCACATTTCTTCATTTTTCCACTTAAAATACAAGCTTCTTGTGGTTGGGGTAGGAAATTGCAATGGAGTATGGCCTATAAAGAATATGAAAGTAGGTTCTCTTTAAACATTGTGGGTCAAATTGCATGGGATCTTCTCTCATTTTCTAATTTTTTAATTTGTAATTTGTTTCAGGGACACCATGAGAGCGATAAAATCCATGGGGAACCCCTAGAACCCCAACAAAAATGGGATCTGAAAAAAGAGAGAACTTGCAAAACCCAAAAGCCTAATTGTATATGACCGGTTAGTCTTATAAATCACTAAACTGGTACTTGTTAATCATTCATATTGTAGACACATAAAACTGACCTAGGCCTACAAGTTCTATTTTCTCCATATTTTCTTCTTAACATAATTAATTTATTTAATTATGTCTTATAGTCTAATTCCAACTATTAATTAAATAATTTTTAATTATTTAATTAATTCATGTCTTTTATTCCACTTGATTATTTAAATAAATAAATTATGCGTCACTAATTTCCTAATGTCTTTATATGATTAAATAAATTATTAAATTTATTTAATTACCTCTTATTCTTTATTTCCTCCTGATTATTTAAATAAATAAATTTTATTTATTATTTAAATATGTCATTAACATCTTATGCCATCTTATAATTAAATAAATTCTTTAATTTATTTAATTATTATCTTCTCTAGCTTTTTCTAATTTTAAATAATGTCATTTATTTAAAATTATCCATTTTCTATCACATGGTCCCACCACTTTTGAATTAAATTAATTTTTAATTCAAGAATTCAACTTTCCCCCTTAAATCAAATAATTCTAAAATAATTATTTGATTTTCCATCTTTTTCTTTTTCCGTGCCATTCTTATCTCTTGTCACATACAACCTTGTCCATTGATTTGATTTTCTAAAATCAATCTTGACCACTCATTTTAAATTTTTCCTAATGTTGCCCTAACCCTAATTGTGGGATGTCACATTCAATCTCAACCATTGATTTTAGGGCATTTCTCATCTAACAATCTTGGCCATTCACCTAAAATTGAATTTTCTATAAAAAGGAAATTTTGGCCTCATTTGCACATTTCATGTCTCTTTGCTTTTGACTACATTGTTGTCATAACATTTTCTACATACTTTAGGCTTTGCTTCATAGTGCTTAGTTTCATTGTGAGGTCTTTTGAGTAGAATCCTTCAACATTTGCTTAGGACATTGGCATTATCATAGTTTCTCACAAAAAAATCTAAGGCAAAACACATATTGCAACAAATAGAGAAGGTGTAATGGAGGTCAATCATGGAGGTTGAAGACATTTGGTAAACTCTTTCATTTTGTTTTCATGTTTATACTCCTTTGTGCTTCATTATATACTCTGGGTTATCTTGTTTTATGCTCTAATATGTTAACCTGAATTTTACCCATAGTTGTACATTGGTGAACCCGATGCCAAAATCATGTTTTTTGCAGATTTTTGCATAAATTTTTGTGTTTTTGCAGGTACAGGTATGGAACATTGCATTCATAGTTTTCTAAGTTGTAAATGTTCTGTCGCAATGCATTTGCTCTGTAGAGTGACACATCCACCATCCTAAGACACATTTGATTGATAGAAAGCCGCATTTGCTTTGCTGTGACACATACGCGGGACCAAACGACGCATTTGCTTTGTAGGTCGATAGATTTTCTTGAAAGATTCGAGATTCAGTCTTGAGACTCATTTTCCTTGCAGAATGATGCAATTCCCTGGTAAAATTTTATTTTCAGATTTTGCAAATTTTTTCTAGATTTTTCTTTTCCATTTAGTAGCTTAGGGTTTTTGGGTTGCTAATATTCTGTTTACAGCATGTGGCGAGGAGTCTAACCTTGGTTTTTTTTCATCTTTTTCAATTCCTTAAGGAAAACAAACAACAACAAACAATTTTTCATTCAGACTCATAGGGTTAAAATTTACTTGCATTTTCATGTCATGGGTTTAAAATGAACACAATCATGCATTAAAACTCATATGGTTAAAATGAACATGCATTCTCACGTCATGGATTTAAAATGAAGCTTGTCTTTCTCACATCAAGTCAAAACTTTAAAAAGAACAAAGTGTCTTAAGTGTCTTCCTCACATTATAATTCACAAGTGTTTCCAATTTATGTAACCTTGATTCAATAATAGAAGTATCCTCTCCCCTTGTGCACTTGTGCGATCCTGGGTGCAAGAGAAATTGTTATTGACTCTAGGAATTGGGCCTTCCTTGGTGGGAAAAAGTACTCACCCCAAGGCAACTTAAACCAGAAACAAAGCTCTTTAGTTGAGTTACTCTTGACTGGTATACAAATGTGAATCCTAATGGAAAACTTAGGATTACAAGTGCGGATGTGTCAAACAGACAAGTGAACTCCCCAAAACCCTGTTGAGCATAACCTCTTTAGGTTGGAGTTCCTCCTTATCAAATCTAATCTTTCCCTATGTTTGGCCACTCAAACGAGAGTCTCGAACTAAAAACATTTGTGTAGTTGCAAAAAACCCATCAATTTGTTAGCACAACAACAATCATTGCAAAGGCATACACATTCTTGCAGTTCTTAGTAGAGGTGATCAACCTGCCATGGGAGGTTTATAGGGATGGAAGCTTGGTCATCCTGAGAAGTGAGTGCACTGTAAGTGGGAGCCCTTGTGGCCAAGCTTCTAGATTCATTCGCTAAGAATAAGTGTGGCTAGGGAAACCCATATGGAATCTAGCGAATATAGTCCTTACCTAACCTAGGGTTGTGCTTGTCTTCATTGTGCATGTTTTCATCCTTCGAAGACAAAATATTGTGGTTTCCAAGTGTTTTCTGAGACATTGAACAAATAAACACCTTTCACAAACCTGGAAACAAACATTCACACTCAAACAAATCTGACATTTTTCCAAAATTGCAAATAAATTAGATCTTCATTCTACCTACAACACATTCACTTGGCTGAACCACATTTGAGACATTCTGTGCTGCAATCGCTTTGCTAAAATGCATTTTCTCCCTGTAACGACACATTTGACTGGTTTGAACCGCATTTGCTTTGCAGAAAACCGCAATCGCCTTACTGAGCTACATTTGATACCTGTAACACTACATTCACTGCAATTGTGATGCATCTAACAAATTGCAACACATTTGTGACTTGAAATGATGCAATTGCCTAACAAAACAAAAAATCTATCACAAACCAAAATTCAAATCCAAATATTTTCAATCTGCTGTCAAATATCTTTTTCCAGAGGCTTCTATAAAAAAACAAACAAGGAATTGCTCATATCTTCCATTCTTTGCATCCTTTAGTTTGGATTTTTCCATTGGTTCATCCTTGCAAATATTAGTTGCACCCATAGGCTTCATCATCATCATCATTTTCCAGCAATAAACCAGTCTTTAGGCCCTCATTTTTCTGCAAACTTTGGATTAGGAAGACTTACCATACTTTCCAAAATCTTTGCCTTCAAAAGTAGGTTATCATTGGACTTAGTCAAAATTATTCCCTTTAGTCATTGTCCTTTTGTGAGACCTTTCCAACCCATAAGTCTAGTTAGGAAACCTTGCTTAGTCATCTTGTCATTGTCATTTAGCCCTTTAATCAAGTCATTTTATATTCCAAAATTAAGACACAGACCTAGCTTTGAGTGGTTGAGTGAACCTTTTGCAAAAGTCCATCAAAATTTCCTTAGATTTTAATCATTTAAATCCTCATTTAGCATCCCTTATCCTAGAAAAATCGTAAAAAATAAAAATAAAAATAGTGTCATACCTTTCATTTTAGGCCTCATTGTCACCCTTGCATTGACATCCCTTTTAGACACTATTGAAACCTTGCATTAGTCATTTCCTTTAGAAAAGCATTATCATCCCTTTATTCCCAAAAATACAAAAACATAGATTAGAGTCATCCTCATACCTAGTTGTCATTATCATTCCCTCTATTATCATCTTGCATTGTCATCCCTTTATTCCAAAAAACAAAAACATAGATTAGGGTCATCCTCACACTTAGTTGTCATTTTCATCTTCCTCATTTGAGCAAACCCCTTTTATGGTTGAGACTAGGCTTCAAAGAAAAAGAAGACAAATGGATCCTTTCAGACAAAGCAATAACCCCTATAACATGAACACAAACACAGACATGGGGGCGAACTTTATCAATCCTTTTAGTGAACTAAACATACCATCTTCCATGAGCATACCATCTTCCATGAACATACCATATTCCGTGAACATACCATCTTCCTCTTGAAATCTATTTGAACCATTCATAAAAATAGACCAAAATGGGCAACTATTCACAAAGGACTTAGTAGTCGCTGCCCAAAATCCTGAGGTGGCCTCCTTTCGTAGATGACTCGGTCTTGAATGATCCTAACAAATATTTAGCTGTGCTCTTAGACCAAGGGGCCAAGTTACCTCGATGCTTTGACATTAACACCATAAGACCAACTTCTCCGAACCACACAACACAAAACAATTAGTCACACTTGACACCACAACAAAACACAAACAATACCTCCACCACACAAAATAATACAAACACTATTAATGCCACTTCCATTGGCACTACTGCTCAAAACATCTCTAGTACAGTCAATGCAACATCCACTATGGGAACATCCACCATTGCACATTCTACATCTCATTCAGCCCCACAAGTATCAAACATTTCGTCACAAAATATTGGAGCTAACTTTGGAACAAATTCATCAAATCTTTTATTTGGGTCCTCATCTAATGCCATGGGTATGACATCGTCAAGTCATATGCTTGGATATTCACATAATACCATGGGAACAAATTCCTTGAATACCTTTGGGAGAAACAAGAGATGTATCAAAATCCTAGGACCTCAACCAAATTTGTCTCAAATCAACACCAACACTAACATTCCACAAAGGAAAAACACAAACATTCCCCAAGGTCATATCTATCAATTTGGAAAAGGAAATCAAGTGACCCAACATATGGCTTCATTTGGGAACCAAAATATTTATGGACAACAAATACCACAAATACAAACTAACATGGCTAGATCACACATCCCCACATACACATCACACATCCATACCCAACAAAACATCCCCATTCAAAACACACAATTTCAACAAATTCCAAATCAAAACATGTCACACATTCTGCAACAACACATCCCACAACAACATATTCCACAAAATCAGAATATACCCATCACCCCCATGTGTGATGCAACAAACAATCCTATAATTGACGCCTTGACAGCTCAAGTGGAAAACTTGCAAAAGCAAATGGAGACTATGCAAATGTCCAATAAAAAGCCACACACGTCATATGACTTATGCTTGTATCCTTTTGACACAAATTTATACATGCCAAAATTTCCGCTAGGGTATGTGGTGCCAAACTTTACTAAGTAAAAGGGCAAGACAAATCCCCTTGAACATATCAGAGAATTTACCACTATGTGCATGGATGTTGCTTATGAACCTACTTATTTGATGAGACTCTTTCCTAGGAGTCTCGCAGGTCCCGCACTTGAATGGTTTTCCACCTTGTCCAAGGGAATAAAGACGTGGGATGAGCTTGTCAACAAATTTGTAGAAAAATATGCATACAACATTGACATAGACATCACTGTCATTACTTTATGTCAATTGAATCAAGAGGAGACTGGTGAAACCTTAATTCCATTCTTTCAAAGATGGTGAGGTTTAGCTAGTTGATGTCCTATAGAAATACCCGAGAAGGAAAAAGTTAACATGTTTTTCCAAAACCTTCTTGGCCCATTAAAATTCAACTTGCTAGTGCATTGTTGCAACACTTTTGCAGACTTGGCTGAAAAAGGAGTTCAACTTGAAAAAGCCTTAATTTCCAAAGGAGAACTTAAATATGGCACCAAGAACACGAATAACCCAAGTTCGAACCCACCTCAAGACAAAAATAAATACTGGGTCAAAAATAAGCACATCACTAATGACAGAGTTGTCAACGCCAAAGCTGTAAACACGACATGTCCTATACTCACCCTCAAAGGAGCTCAACCGCAAAGTGCACCTACTACAAACACCATCCAAAATAATCAAAATAATCAAAATAATTAGAGCAATCAAAACCAGAGGAAGACTTGTCAAACCAGACAATTCCCAAAGAGTCGCACATACACTCCTTTAGGCGAACCAATTGAAGAGGTCCTTAAAAAGCTCCTTCAAAACAGTGTCATCACATTACAGGACCCTAAGCCTTATGACCCATGACAGTTCAAGCCATCTTGGTGGGATGACAATGCATTTTTCAATTACCACTATGCAAAAGGACACAAAACCTCCTCTTGTTGATAGTTAAAAGACCTCGTATAGGACCTCATTGAGAATCACACCATTGAGCTAGGTGGACAATAGTTTGCATCAAACTTGGATTGTACTATCCAAAAAACCCACTATAGGACCATGGTTCAAATAACCCCTCCACGTCAAAGGCTAATAACAATAATTGAGCTAATTATGCCTTCATTGTGTTTGACTATTCTAGTGGACCAATTATTAATCACATCAGAGCGACTGATGAATATGTCAATACAATTACCATCAAAAGAGCACCTGAATGTAACGTCACTACTAGTGGTGGAAAAGTCACCATAGTTGGTCCTCCTCCTAGACAACCAAAGATAATGATACTTGGTCCATCCACCCAATAGTCACAACCCCGTCTATTGACCAAACAACCTCAATCCAAAGGACAGTTCAATCCCATTGACCAACTAGGGAAAACACCCACTCAAATTTCCATACTTGAGCTATTACGCATTTCTCCAACACATAAGGCCATACTTGACAAAACCTTACAAGAGTCTTCTGTCCCTTAGGAAATTTATGTTAACCAATTTGAGGCCATGGTAAGATACCTAACCACTCCCCATCACATAACATTCTTAGACCAAGATTATTCATCACCCAAACCCTCACATAATGATGCCCTCCATATTGAAGTCTTCGTCCATAAGCACACAGTTAGATGAGTTTTAGTAGATGGTGGAGCAAGACTGAACATATGCTCCCTAAAACTAGTTAAGGCTCTAGGATTTTTTGATGCTTGTGTAGATGTTACCAAGAGCATAGTAATAAAGACATATGATGATGAAGAATGCTCCTCTCGAGGAATAATCACACTTCCTATTCTAGTGGGGCCAATCATTGTGGATACAACCTGCCAAGTCTTGGATCTGGAACTTCCTTACAACATCTTGCTTGGTCAACCTTGGATCCACACCCTAAAGGCTGTCCCATCTACTTAGCACCAATGCTCTAAGTTCCCTTTTGACGACACTAAAATTACCATACATGGAGACCCTAATGCATTTAAGCATTGCACCAATTTGAGAGGCATCAATGAAGATCAAGTTCCCATTAACCGTGAGGCTTCAACATCCACTTCCACCAAGTACATCGATCCCTCTACACTCATCAAGCCCTCCGCGTCCACATCTTCTTCTTCGACATCCACATCCACTTCTTTGACAACCATATCCACTTCTTTGACATCCACCACATCATCCACTATCCCAAGATCCAATCCAAGTGTGAAGATCTAGGACCAAGGATGTGGAGAATACAAGCTAAACACAACCTATTGTATAACAAAAATACCCAAGTCTCCTAAGGTCTATGGAAAGCCTTGTTTCAAAATCGAGCCAAAAGAAATTTTCAAAGTTCCTCTGACAACGACATTCATAAAATGGGGCAACATGAACAAAGAAGACATTGAAGACATATTATCTTGGATTTATAGAGACCCAGAGAATCCACTTGCATTGCTAGTTCAAATATATGGTAAAGGCTATGAAATAATGAAGGAAAAGGGCTCTGATGGAACTAGTTCCTTGGAAAAAACAAAATAGGAAGATGAGAGCCTCTAATGCCAACTGGAAGACTAAAATGTCTTGGGTTAGGGTTGGGACCGCTTGAATCTAGCGATCAAAGTACCAATGTACTTTATAGTGAGAGTGTGAATGCTTCTGAGTGTGTCAAGATAGCTGAGGATTCCTTTACTGAAATTGACTCACATGCATGGGAATTTGGTTCACAAAGATCCTTGAGTGACTTTTTCCTTGATGAATTACTCCTAGAACCTGGTGAACCTACTTTCGAAGAAATATTTTGGCAAATGTTTAAGATTTATCCAACCCAGAATTATTACAACCCCAAAATCCCAAAGAAAAGAGAAGACTGGAGTAGACTCTTTTTCCCTCAAAATGATGAAAAGCCTAAATCATCTTTTGATCTTATTTCTAGTCACTCTCAGTCGTTTATTCGACCATCTGACCCCACTGTCAATCATGTCGACTAATTGGACTTGCAATTTGACACCAGGGACCATGATTCCAATCCATTTGTCCCCTATTATGCTGATGAGTCTGATTTATCTGAAACTAATGAAGATGGTCCTTAGATAGAGTTCGAGTGGGAATTTGATGAAGAAAATTTTGTCTTTACCCTTTCTGCCTCTGTTTGCATGCTTTCCACGTCCTCCCCACCATTCACTAACACTGATGATGGTATTTCCCTCGTCTACCCTCAACTCATTGATTTGGACCAACAAGGGCCACCTGCTATGGACATATTTCAAAACGATGAAGCTATTGCAAAGTTCATGGGTCTCTGTGAAGGCATACCAAATGTGGACCACAAGGTAGGATTCACTATAGACCTTGATTGCGCAACATATCTTGGGGAGACTGTGCCATCCTCTAGCCACAAAAATAAAACAAAAAATGACATGTCTTTAGGTGAAAATTGCAAGGTGCCTACTGACGATACAAAAGAAAAAATAAAGGACGTATCCAAAGGTGAAAACCTCTTTGAGGTGCCCAAGGATGGAGGATTGGACTTTCTTCCCATTACATGAGAGAAATAAGCAATGCTTATTGAAGACACCATCAAAGTTAATATTTCCACGATAGAGGATCCCAAAATGGTTCTCTTTGCTGCATCTTTGACCAAATAAGAAAAACTTGAATTTCAACAATTCTTCTTAGAACAAAAGGTTAAATTTGCATGGTTTTACACTGATATGCTAGGACTGGACCCAAAATTAGTCTTGCACCATCTAACTTTGCTTCTAGATGCTAAACCAGTCAAATAGAAATTAAGAAAGATGCACCCACAGATTGCCTTATTGGTAAAGGCTGAACTCAAGAAGCTGCTAGACTTAGGTTTCATAAGATCAATAGACTACACAAATTGGATATCCAATCTTGTACCTATCACAAAGCCAAATGGTCAAATCCGTATTTGTATAGATTTTCATGATCTGAATAAGGCATGCCTGAAGGACGACTTTCCACTTCCCAACATAGACATCATTGTTGATCTCATAGCAGGATACGAGATGTTGTCCCTTATGGATGGTTTCTTGGGTTACAACTAGATTCAAATTTCCCCTGAGGATCAGCATAAAACTGCATTCACATGTCCTTGGGGAACCTATTGCTAGAACGTCATGCCTTTTGGTCTTAAGAATGTAGGTGCCACATATCAAAGAGCCATGATGACTATATTTCATGGCATGATGCATACTCTAATGGAAGATTATGTGGATGACCTCTTGGAAAAGTCTCTAACACGCAAGGATCATCTTAAGGTACTAGAAATTTTTTTGAAGAGGCTGGAAGAATACAAGGTTCATTTAAACCCAAAGAAATGTGTCTTCGGAGTGAATTTAGGAAATTTTTTGGGGTACATAGTTTCTCGTAGGGGCATTGAATTTGATCCTGCTAAAGTGAAAGCTATAGTAGACATGCCTTCGCCAAAAGGAATTAGTAATCTAAGGACATTGCAAGGAAGATTATAGTCTATCTGACATTTCATCGCACAACTAGCAGACAAATGTCAACCATTTTAGTATCTCCCGCGCAAGGGAATCCCCTTTGTGTGGACAGATAAATGTCAAGTAGCATTCCAATAGATCAAAGATTATCTATTGACACCACCTATTCTAATGCCACCCATTGAGGGAAAACCTTTGATCTTATACATCTCTACAACCACTTCAACATTGGGGACATTGCTAGCACAAAATGACCATGATGAAAAGGAACGGGCTATATACTACATCAGTTGCACCTTGGTCAAATATGAATTCAACGACACACTGATCCAATGTGCCTGTCTTGCAATTATTTTCACGGCCCAAAAGTTAAGACATTATATGCTGAATCACAAGACACAATTGGTGGAAAATATTGATCCCTTGAAGTATTTCCTAAGTAGGGAAACATTGAAGGGATGATTGGAAAATTGGGTTATGATGCTGAGTGAATATGACATACACTATGTAGACCACAAGGAAATAAAATGATAGGTAATAGCCAACCAACTAGCAGATGCACCTGTACAAAGTGATCACCGATTGATAGTAGACTTTCCTGATGAGTTCATCTTTCATGCATAACCCAAATCACCGTGGAAACTTTACTTTGATGGATCTCACACTGGTCATGGCTCAGGAGTTGGTATATTGTTCATCACACCGCAAGGGGACTCAATTCCTAAGTCATTCTGAATTGCTTTCCCTTGTACCAACAATGTTGCAGAATATGAGGCACTCATTAGAGGACTTCGAATGGCCATAAGATAGAAAATCAAAAAACTTGATGTCTTTGGAAATTCTCAGTTGGTCATAAATCAAGTCAATGGTGAATATGATACAAATGATGAAAAGTTGATGCTCTAAAAACACATGGTTGATAGCTTTCACTCATATTTTCACATGCTGGCTTTTGAACAAATTCCAAGGGCACAAAATAAGGCTACAGACGCAATGGCGACAATTGGATCTCTCCTAGAAATTCCCAACAATGTGTCACAATTCGAGTTCTTGGTAGAACAACTATTGGTTCCTGCATATGACATCCCAGATTCAGAAATGATTTGTGAGCTTGTTGGTCCCAGTTCCCCATGGCATCAAGATGTATATGACTACCTTCACTCCTAGACCCTTCCCTTGAACCTATCCAATAACCAGTGAAAATCCTTTATCTGCAAAGCCGCCCACTACACCATCATTAGTGACACCCTATACCATCGCAGCTTTGACAACACCCTTCTTTGTTGTCTCGACACTGACGAAGCACAAAAAACCTTACATGTGGTACATGAGGGTATATACAGATCCCATTCGAGTGGCCCAACCTTAGCTAAGAAGATCACAAGACTTGGGTATTATTGGCTAACTATGGAAAATGATGCACTTGAGTTTGGAAGAATGTGTCGCCAATGTCAAATACACAGTGACTTAATTCATGCACCAACACAAGAATTGAGGCCGATTACTTCTCCTTGGCCCTTCGTACAATGGGGACTTGACCTCGTGGGAAAAATCCATCCCACCTCCTCCAATGGCCATAAGTTAATCATCACTGCCACTGAGTATTTTACTAAGTGGATCAAAGCCATCCCCCTCACATACATAACCAAATTTTTTTTTCCAAATTTATCCTTAATTACATCATCTGGTGGTATGGTATTCCATAGTCCATCATCACAGACAATGATCCCCCCTTTAAAAATCAAGACATCTGTGAGCTTTCTGAACGCTTCCACATCCAACACCATTTCTCCACACCATACTACTCGTAAGGAAACGATCAAGCCAAGGCATCCAATAAGAAAATTATCAAACTTCTTAAGAATACCATCAATGACGTTGGTCGTGACTGACATTTACAACTTAACCTTTCTTTGTGGGCTTACCACACCAGCATATGCACACCCACTAGAGCCACTCCCTTCGCTTTAGTCTTTGGAGCTAAAGCTATATTGCCCATCGAGGTTGAAATCCTATCTTTACGAGTCTCCATGAAGGGCTTGATCGATGATGAGTATAAACAGTCTAGACTACATGAATTGGAAATGTTAGACGAATGCAGACATATTGCCTTGAATCACTTATAGGCATATCAAAACTGGCTTTGTAGAAGCTACAATAAGAGAGTAATGGTTCAAAAATTTGACATTGGTGACATGGTTCTATAGTAGAATCCTAAGAATCAGTCTGATAGAGAGAAACTCGACAAATTTGAGCCCAATTGGCCAGGTCCATACATCATCATGGCCTCATTTGGTTTTGGTGCATATCAGTTGGCTACTCCAGACGACAAACAACTAACATAGCCCATCAACAGTTTGCATCTCCAAAAATTCTATACATAGCATCAGAAAGCCTAGCTGAAAACCACAAAAAATACAAAAAAATCATCACCTTGATGAAAACCTAGCAAGTAGGCGTCTTGGTGACACCAAAAAGAAAGAAAAAATGGAAAAAATAGTAAAGAGAAATAATTTTTCCAATAGTGAAAACCTAGTAAATAGGCACTTTGGATAAGTACCATGGTGAAAACCTAGCAAGTAGGTGCCATGTGTAGTCAGTCATTGCTTCGCCATCTATTGTCACTCTATCTACCTGGGTTCATAATAAACACCCACTTTTTTGACATTATCATGACATTCACCATGACATCTTGCCATTTCTTTACATGGCTGACAATGGTTGACATCAAGTCTTGCATATCATCCACTTTTCATACTTGATGTGTCCTTTCCATCCCCTTCCACTTGGCTAGCTCTTGACTTGACAAGGGGAAAATTTTTTATCATGTGACTGCAGTGGGTATCACACATGGTCCTGTCAATTAAAAAAGTCCTAAAAAAATTATAAAATGTCTTGAAAAAATCCTAAAAAATTATAAAAATTTACTAAAAAAATTCTAAAATGTCTCGAAAAAATCCTAAAAAATTATAAAATGTCCTAAAAAATCCTAAAAATCATAAAATGTCCTAAAAAAAATCCTAACAATCCTAAAAGTCCTGAAAAATCATAAAAAATCACAAAAAAGTCCTAAAAAAGACATAAAAATCACAAAAAGTCTTGAAAAAAGACCTAAAAATAAAAAAATGTCCTGAAGAAAACACAAAAAACATTAAAAAATACTAAAACAAAATCAAAAAAAAAAAAGAGAGTCAATGTCTGTCAAGTTTGTCATGTCAGTCCCTTGTCATTGTCAAACTACATTGTCTCTACGTATTTGCTACGTAGGCAAGGCTCATCTTTGAGCCCTTGAGACATTAGGTTAGTCCTTTTAGGTTTGTCAAAATAAAATCATGACTCAATCTTTGGTTAGCAAGAAAAATTCATTGGTCGTGTCAAACTATGAGGTCTCAAAGTGTATGATGTAGGTAATACCATCAATCGATGAGCCCCTGAGGCCACACTATGTCAGTCCATTAGGGTTTAGTGCACTGCACTGACACACAAGTCAAACGTCTTCAAATTAAGCAAACTCTTTATCAATCTTAAACTAGACAACTCTTAAAAAAAACTTTGGCAACCATTTAATCAACATGTCAATTATATCAACATGTCAACATTGGCATGTGGTCAATCCTGTCATCTAGTCAACTATGGTCAAACTCAAGCACTACTAGTCAAACTTAGTCAACTCCAGTCAAACTCAGTCAAAACAAGTCAAACTATCAGCTTTTGGTTATTCTTCGGATGTGTCCTTCTGAAGAACAACCCCTGTCATTTATCTATGCCTTAGGATGTGTCCTTCCTAGGCATCAACACTGTCATTTGGCGTTTTGAGGGATTCTCGTGACATTTGAGAATCATTCCTCTCGACACTGACATCATTCAGGATGTGTCCTTCCTGAATTTGACATTATTTGGCACTTGTCATCTTGACATCATCAAACCTAGAATGTTTACATTGAAACACTTGACATTCAGACACACTTGGCAAACACTTGGCAAACATTGTTCTGTCATTTTCATCATGCTACTAGTTCCTTGAGGATGTCCAAACAATAGGATTTAGAGGAGCAGTGGCATATCAGGATGATTGTCTTGTCTTTTTGGCAGTGATGTTGCTAGTTCCTCGAGGATGTCCTGGCAATAGGATTTAGAGGAGCAATGACGACTTGTCTCTCTTGTCTTTCTTGCTTATGGTTTATTGTGACAAAAAGAATAGGGCAATCACATTCTTAGTATGAGTCATGACCATCCTTGTCTGTGATTGCTTGTTTCATGTGATGGTATGACCTTTCACACCATTGATCTATTTCATATCATGGTGTTTGTTGGCCATTACAACAATCCACCCAATGATGATTAGAGAAAAAATTATTAGTTCTTTGGCAATATGTTGAAGGATTCTTTCGCAGCACTAACATCCATTTCCTTCTGTCTAATCACTTCTCTTCTTCTTCCTCGCGATGATATCCTGTGACATACAAAAATATAATTACAGACATGATCATATAGGCATTACATTAAGTTCATCACACATTTATATACATCCATTCACATTAGATTGCATTACACATTAAACACTCATTAGGGCATACATTAATTAAATATTCATTTCCATTTACATCGCTAGCATATATCATTTGCATTCATATATCATAAAATTTGCATAGTAAACATTTTCATACATGGTGCATATCATCAATGCATACATAACATAAAACATCACATGTCACATTATCCATATTCATATAGTAATGCATCCATAATCATAAACATGGCATTCATTAGAATCAAAACAATATGCATACATTTAGAACATTGTCAACATCATCATATAATCATCCATAATATAGTATCATCATGACATAATCATAAATAGCCATCACGTCACCATAGCATCTCATCATAAATAATTATCATAAATGCATACATCACATATCATATATAAAAGACATCATCATAAGAATCATCATCATAAATGCATAAGTAACATCACAAGCGCATAATAGAACATATAAAATGCATCATCATATAACACATCACATACAGGCCAAATCAAAACTACATTATATATATAATCTCAAAAATCATGTAACAGGATAGAGTCTCAAGGTATCCCAAAAATAGAGCTTGTAGGCTTGATGGTCAAAATATAAATGTCATAACATAATGTCCCAAAGAAGATAACAATAAAAAATCCCTGAGAGGGGCTCTCCTCATCCCCTCGTGGAGAAGAATGGGGTGACAGATGCTCTATAATGGAAGCTGATTGAATCTGTGTCGACACAACAATGTGAATCTATGAGGCTGACATCATCTGTATGGATACGACAACATGTGTCTATGAGGTAGATGGATCTGTAACTAGCGGCTGGTTGTGATTTGATCTATGCCTTGAGCCGGATGAACCATGATTGTGGCTAGATCTATGACCCAAAAAATTCTATGGTTGTGGTGAGAGCGGTGGCTCGATGAATGTTTTGAGGAGGTAGATCCCCCCATACTGCTCTGGTTGTGGCTACTACTCTCTGTCCTATTGCTGCTATTGCTACCTGTCCTGCTACCACTACTTGTCCTATTTCAAGATCGCGTCAAGGTGGGATATCATCTCTCTGGTGGCACTTCTTGCTCATATAGTAGCCAATAGCATGCCTGAATGACGCTAACCCTGGCCAACTCTCTAGCCATGTTCCCTGCTAGTCCTGTGCATAACTGTGCAAACTCTGTGCATCATCTCTCTGACTCCTGTGTCTGGATCACGACCTGATCCCTCTTCACTCTAGCAACCTCTAGCTCTACTTGCAGGGCCCTAATCTATGCTACACCCTCATCCAACCTCCGCTGCATATTTTCCAATCTTTGGTCCACAGTGGCATCTAGTGGCAATAATGGTACACCAGATGTATCCTGCTCTCCATCAATCATCCTCTCTCGGAGCTGCCTCTCCACCTCATCCATATCCTTTCCACCATTGTCCAACTCCTCATCATCACTAACATCCTCCTCACCCCCAATGGCCTCCTCCTCTTTGCCGATGTCAAGTGCCTCCTCCCTCAACACCTTTGCCTCTGGCTTGACCTCCACCTCTGGCTTTCTCTCCTCCTCCTGTCTAACCTCAGCCTCTACCCACCCCTCCTCCTATCTAACCTTGACATCCAGATGCTCCACATCTTTTTTAACTACCCCCTCCTCTCTCTCCTCCTCCTTGACTACGTTGGGGATCACCACTAGTGGTACCCTCTCCACTTGCTACCTCACCCTCTTGGCCTGCCTCCTGTCGTCTCCTCCTCTCCTCCTCCTCTCGCCACCTCTGCAACTTCCTCTGTCACCTCCATCATCTCCTCTTCCATCCCTACCACCTCTCCCCCATCTCTTCTCACCCCATCTCCTCTCCCTCCATTTCCTCGGCCTCTGTCTCTCCCTCTCCTCCTACCTCTCCGGCCTCCTCATTGCACCCATGGTATAACTAATCTGTGATCAGTAGGTGTTGGTCCATTAGGATCTATCAAAGGAATAGGTTTGTGTGTCTGCCACCACAAATCAAAATCTGTAGTCATCTCCAAATTTGCAGGACCTCCACTCCAACCCCACGGTTGTGCCACCAACCCATCTATCTGCTATTCAACAAAAGGAACTAATATGGTGGGACCCACATCAGCTCTTGTGATGATCTTGTATACTCTGCAGTCCCCATAGGCACACCTTGTGGCTCCCCAAATTGATGTAGTACTCATTGGGGCAAGTACATCTCAATGATGAGCTGTGACTATATAGTGCGGCCAATTAGATATCAAAACTATTTATAGAATGCCAAATGATCTCCCTCATCAGCCCACTACGCACAATCCCTGTATGACGTCCAAAAAATGATGTCATGGTGTCTATCCGATGTTTCTAGAATCCAGTGTCTCCAACTCTCATCTGTTGCAGGGCACTTGCATAAAAATACACATAGGGCATCTCCTTTGCCAACTATGGTCTCTGAATGGGTGGATAAAAGACAGGAATATGCTGCCAAGCCCAGATCATAAGCAATGTCGTCCTACAACTGATACTGTGTACACCCCTATATGCTACCATATGCAACTGATGATAAATCATGCCAAGTAAACAGGGTCCCCATGTGAACATTGTCTTATCCCGTCACATACGCACTAACACATCTCCCCATCCAATTGGGAATCCGTGTCCCCTATGATTTGGTATAAGAACTCCCGCAATCAAAGTGCACAACATCGCATCCCACCAAGGATAATGCTTCGCTATGAACTTCCATTGTATCTCATATCCCTTGATTCCTAGTCCTACGCCATCATTAGCCTCATAGTATTCAGTAATGGCCTGATGTCCCTGGTGTGGATCATAAACCACCCGCTCTCTTTTGATCGGAAGGCGCAAAATCCTATATACATCCTCTAGTGTAATGGTGGCCTTCCCCATCGACAAGTGAAACGAATAGGTCTTCGAATACCATCTCTCACAGAGTACTGTTAGAAGCCCCCTATTAGTTCGAAGAATGGGCATATAGGTGACATAATACAACCCCAGCTACATCAATCGTCTCCAGTCCCTATCTCGCAACTAATCTTTGAATCTGTATGTCGATGGCCTGAACTCATACGTATAGATTGGTGGTAATTGTCTTTGCACATGCAGAAACAACCATTAACACATTATTGGAAATCATCATTACCATCTATCAAATCAAAAGAATTTAGAAAATTGAGCCTAAACTAAAGTCAACCATGTTCAAATTCAAATGTGTCATGTTGACTTTATTTGCGTTGTGCCCCAACAATTGCGTCATTTCATTCTTCTCTTGCGTCGCGATATGGAACTTGTGTCATTTTGATTGTCGATGCATCATGATCTATCACTTGCATTGCACTATCAATCAAATGTGTCATTGACATTCGAATGCACCGCTTGGTGCCACGTATGTGTTGTAATCTAGAAAATGCGTTGTTACACCTATCACTTGTGGTGCGAAATGACAAATGCGTCACACCTAACTGACCCCTTTAGTAGACCTGTTGCATTTGTGTTGTGACACATCAAATACGTCAAACACAAACTCGAATGCAGCTTATCACACACATATGCATCGCTGTGCATTCGTTGACCTACCCTAAAACCCTAAAAAAACATGAAAAGTGATGAAATGATAAAGTGGGTAAGGCGTACTCACCGGTGGCTTCGTTTCCTCTGGCCATCTAAAAGTCCGAACGATATATCCGCAATACTCGGTCATTGGAATCACCATCTTCTCAAGGTCCTCTAGCTCTGAGCTCTCTAAATCTCCAAAGGTAAAAGTGAAAATGAATTGACTTGTTACCCATTTTGAACCTATTTATAGGATAAAAGTGGGATTTTCTTCAAAGCGTTATTATTTGAGGCTTATTTGACTAGCTTTGACTACCCTTTTGGTTGACTTAAACACCTAAAAATCCAAAACCTCTTGCACCACTATTTTCTAGACGCCAAATTAGCTTATTAGGACACTTTCCAAATTTTTCTGTTGCCAGGCCAAAATTTGAAAATTTTCCCGAGGGGGCATAGATACTCCGTACTTTCGTTGTGGCATGCTTTTTACTGAATTTTCTTTGTCACAATGTGATGGCCTGCATTATGACAAAGAGGGGAAAACTGTAGACACATAAAATTGACCTAGGCTTGCAAGTTCTATTTTCTTCATATTTTCTTCTTAACATAATTTATTTAATTATGTCCTATAGTTCGATTCCAACTATTAATTAAATAATTTTTAATTATTTAATTAATTCATGTCGTTTATTCCTCTTTGATTATTTAAATAAATAAATTATGTGTTACTAATTTCCTAATGTCTCTCTATGATTAAATAAATTATTAAATTTATTTAATTACCTCTTATTCATTAGTTGCTTTGATTATTTAAATACGTCATTAACATCTTATGTCATCTTATAATTAAATAAATTCTTTAATTTATTTAATTATTATCTCCTCCAACTTTTTCTAATTTTAAATAATGTCATTTATTTAAAATTATCCATTTTTATCACATGGTCCCACCACTTTTGAATTAAATTAATTTTTAATTCAAAAAGTCAACTTCCCCCCTTAAATCAAATAATTGTAAAATATCTATGTGATTTTTCCAGCTTTTTCTTTTTCTGTGCCATTCTTATCTCTTGTCACATGTAACCCTGTCCATTGATTTGATTTTCTAAAATCAATCTTGACCACTCATTTTAAATTTTCCCTAATGTTTCCATAACCCTAATTGTGGGTCGTCATATTCAATATCAACCATTGATTTTAGGGAATTTCTTATATGACAATTTTGGCCATTCACCTAAAATTGTATTTTCTATAAAAAAGACAATTTTGGCCTCATTTGCACATCTCATTTCTCTTGGCTTTTGACTACATTGTTTTCATAACATTTTTTGCATACTTTAAGCTTTGCTTCATAGTTGCTTAGTTGCATTGTGAGGTCTTTTGAGTAGATCCTTCAAAATTTGCTTAGGACATTGGCATTATCATAGTTGCTCACACAAAAATCTAAGGGAAAACACATATTGCAACAAATAGAGAAGGTGTAATGGAGGTCAATCATGGAGGTTGAAGACATTTGGTAAACTCTTTCCTTTTGTTTTCATGTTTATACTCCTTTGTGCTTCATTATTTACTTTGGATTATCTTGTTTTATGCTCTAATTTAACTTGAATCACCCCACCTATAGTTACACATATATACCACCTCATGGGCTATAAAAGCACCTTGTAATACAACGTAAAGAAGTTAATTACAACTAAATTGAATGTGTGAGATGAGGAATGGAGAAATCTATTAAATTCATCATTTATTTAATGAAAAGGGGATGCAAATATGATATATTTAATTAAAATACTCTTAGGCTGTCAATTATATAGAGGATCAGGGTAAAATTAAACACCTACTTTAATTAGACCAGATGTCATCAGAGAGGGGTGAATTAACCTAACTCAGCTGGACTAGATTGATCAGAATAGGGGAGGCATTAATTTTAAAGTTAATTAGGTTTACTTAATTAAAATGCTGAAAAGAAGACAATTTTTATTTAAAGTAGTAATATATTGACCAAGTGCACATATCATCTGTATATTTTTTAAGTGTTCACATTTTGTCTCGAAGAGAGACAACGGCTGGTCTCAAAGACTGACGCTTTTAGATTAAAAATTGCTTCTCAGATCAAAAAAAAAAATTTAAATTTTTTTTGGATGCCCCACTATTTCCCCAGTAGAAGGAATAAGCTAGTTCCTTGCCCCCTTGAGAAATCGGGTGGAAATTTGGAATTTAATATTTCAAAAAGATAAATCTTAGGGCCCCAAAGGCTCCAGTAGGATGAAAAACACAAAATGCAAAAGGAAAAAATAAGCTTCAATGGAAAGATTATGAAATTGTGTAAACCTTATTTTTATTAAAGAATTAGGCAAAACCTCAGCACTTTTAGGCTTAAATAGGTGATGGAGGGTCACTTTCAATTCATTTGTGCATTCACATCTTAGAGAATTCTTGCAATTTGAGCTCTGACCTCCTGATGAAATGGTGCAATGAGTGCTCCCACGACACATTTCCGACTAGGTTCAAGAGTACCAAAGACCTCTAGGCATAGGACCAGCAATATGTGATTCAAAAATTGGCTTGCATTTTAACTTTTGAGTGCATTTATTGCAATTTGAAATTTAGGTTAGGGTGGTGTCACTATATTGCGACGCTATTTTGAGAATCGATGGCATTATTTTCATTTTTAGTGACGCTACTATAATGAGTGATGCACTTCACAATTTGAAATCAGGGTTTCTAGATTTCAAATTATGACACGAGTGTAAATAGCGACACACC
This sequence comes from Sequoia sempervirens, assembly GCA_007258455.2. NCBI lineage: Eukaryota > Viridiplantae > Streptophyta > Pinopsida > Cupressales > Cupressaceae > Sequoia > Sequoia sempervirens. The sequence continues at coordinate 286,993,982 of VDFB02105785.1, read as the reverse complement.
TACCCAATTTGCAATTTAGATTTAGGGTTTTCAAATTGTAAATGGCGATATAGGTGTGATGAGTGACACTAGTCGTGATTTTGAATTTAAAGGTATATAGCATCATTATTTGGGATTTAGACTATCGCGACACTTTTGTAAATAGCGACGCTTTTGTAAATAGTGATTCTTTCGTAAATAAAAACACTTTTGTCATTTGGGGGATAAAAACTCCAAACTTTAGCCAATACATGGAGGTTATCCAACCTTTGATGTTCTATGAGCATCGACCTTTAGTTTTTGTCCAGACTTGATTTATTTGAGCTTCGACAAGAGCACCTTGGGGAGATCAGATTGTGGTACATTGTGTATATGCCCATTGTGTGGACCCACTTGGCGATGATGCCAGTGTTATGCGAGTGATGGCATAGTGAGACTTTGCCATTCCACTTACCCACCGACGAGGTGATAGTGATGCTAGAGGATGTATGGAAGATTTTGTGATTGCCCATACATGGAGAGCGGGTTATTTACGAAACTGATACATGATATGATGCTTGTCATGAGGTTCTTGACCATGAGACTGTTGTCTTGGTCAACTCTTAGATTGACCTGAAGATGTACAAAGGCCGCTTATCGACCTTCAAATTGATCATTGTTGTAGTGATTTCGGGTTTGGTTGCCCCAGATCTACGAAGTAGGGAATTCAGTCTAGGATGGGGGTTGGCATGGAATAGGATGCTTTTTGAAAGGATTTAGTATGCATGTGGCCCAGTGATGCTGGCCTCCCTTTACCATGATATGTATGAATTCATGTATTGTGATGGAAAATTTATTGGTATAGTAGTCACTCTTCTACACATATGGGCATGGGAGCAAATTGTGGTGCTTTGACCTATTGTCCATATGGAATATGTGGAGCTAGATGATTTGGTCATTTGGAAGTATAGAGGCGCCATCACTCTTTAGCATACAGGGCAGCTCGATATCCTGTACTGGAGGAGAGTGATTGATGATATGACAGTGTTCAGATGGTGGCCATGGCTTCAGATGTCGACATAGTATGATGATGTACAATAGTTATTTTTTTCTCAATAGACCTGGTCTATGTAGGGTCAAGAGCACACCATGATTGAGAGGCACCTGCTTGATAGAGTTTCTAGACAGTTTGGTGAGAGATAGGACAAGCCCAATGATGCCTATATGGCCATTTTTGCTAGATTGGCATGAGAGACGACATGGGGACACGTGATCCCACCCATGAGGTTGTTGAGGGCTTTAGAAAATTGGTCGCAAGGCTACGGGCCTATGATCAGGGGTGGGTAGATGCATAGATGATGCTCACATATGATGCATGGCTTGTACCCCCTCCCAGACTTATAGATCTACCAGGCATACCTCCACGAGGGAGGGGAGCAGGTAGAGGTCGAGGCCAACCACATGATGGGTAGGGCAGAGGACAGGATGGCCATGATGACCAACAATAAGATGGATAGGTCCTGGGTGCACCCCCACCACTATTGCATCAATAGTTACCACAACAACCACCCATACAATAGTAGCCACCATAGTAGCCACTGTCAAGGCTAGATCCCCGTGATGTTCAAATTCCACAGTTGCAATAGCAGTTGTAGGTGGTTACAACTGAGTGAGATCAGGATCAACAACAGGTACTCACACTCACAGCTAAGAGGGATTGGGCCCAACAATAGAGAGATCACGAGAGACAGCTGAGGTAGACATCAGATGTCTAGTTAGCTTAGGAGGTTGCCTGGTAGCAATAGCTAGAGGCTATGTCTCAACAACAATCTCAATAGGCTTAGGGTTTAGTCTGTCATAGTGTGTCTATGCAACTGTATGGTACAATGAGGGAGGAGGTAGCATATTGGAGGACTTTGTACTATAGAGAAGTTCCTCCCCACTGTAGGAACCCTAATTTTGAGCATCGCAGCCAGGTTCAACCTAGTGCCTCTACTTCAATTAGG
>VDFB02105785.1:286968303-286991918 GCA_007258455.2 Sequoia sempervirens | reverse complement strand
AAGGTTGTTTAGCATCAACCAATTAATATTCAAGACAAACCATGAAGGATAGAAATGATCAATGTTAGGGCTAACCAATTAATAAGTATACATGTGAATAAGTCAAGCATGTACTTGTGAATAAGGGAAGCACAAGTACTCAAAAACACATAAGCCTTGAAGTATACACACAAATACATAGTATGCACAAATTAATACAAAGTATATGCATGAATACAAGGTATACGCATGAAAACATGTAAGTCACAAAGTATACATTGGAATACACGTAAGTCAAAAATTATACATTGGAATACACTAAGTCACAAAGTATACATGTAAGTTGTAAAGTATACACTTGAATACATGTAACTCATATCTATTGAACTATGAATTTATAATACAAATATGGACATCATCGATAAAAAATATTTGTATTAACCAAATAGCCATGTATGCATACATCAATATATGTCGATATAAGTATAAAATATAGGTACAAAATAGCCATATAGGCTTACAAGAATGCCATATACGCATACAATGTCAAATATATCCAATAAAAAATATGTACAAAAATGCCATATAGGCATATAACAAAGGGCTTTGGAATCAAAAGTCATTGATCTCCATTCTCTTGAAATAAAATCTTTCCCTTTGCTTGTCGATCGGATGGTGATACGTCTATTACTCGTTTATGTTGTGGTCGAGGAGTGCTCCTGCTCCTCCTCCTAGTGTTTAGTTCTTGGTGAAGTTTTACCTATTACAATAAGAAGTAAAGACATTAATATATTTACATTATAAAAAATGATATATTTAACAAAATAATCACTTACCGCCATCTGATGATCACTCTCTACAAAGGAAATATTCACATGCCCATGTTGAGGCGTGTTGAAGCCCTGTATAAACCATCCAAATAGAAATTAAACTACGAATAAATAATGGTTTTATTTTTCACTAACTAACATCTATAACAACGAATGTAAATTGAAATTTAGTAATTTGCTTCATACCTCCCTTGTTAGAGCCATCAAGGATTCTATAACAGATGAAACACCGATCTCCATTTCCCTTGAAACATTCAAAGGTGTTTCCACTTGCAACATCTGAAAATAAAACAAAAAATTATTCAATCACGAAAACTACAATAGCGATCCACGTCATGACTTATAATGTATGAGATAATGAAAAAAGAATTGAGTACTTATTAAACTATATATTTTTGACTATCATGCTTACTATTTTCTCGATCTATATCTTGTTTGAAAGTATGTGTTTTTAGGCTTTTACCTATAGCAGCAAGTCGGTGAACCATTTGATAAAATACTTTCGTAGAGATGCACAATAACCATTGTGGCATAGAGAAGGCAGTGAACTGTTTGGAAAAATTCCTCGAGGAAATGGGGTCTCATGGTGATGGAATGCCATTAAAAACAAATGCACATCATGGCATTCCATCACCATAAGACCGCATTTATTTAAGGAATTTTTTCAAATAGTTCATTTCCTTCTCTATGGTATTATTGCTTACTATTATGCTTTGATAGAAATTTTTCCAAGCATCCATAGTTTGTTGGAAAGCGCCTATTTTAGGCTTTTAGCCATAGCAACAAGGAAGTGAGTAGTTTGATAAAATGCTTTGGTACACATGTATGGAAAATGTGGTATCATAGAAAAGGTGTGATTTTTTTGAAGAAATTCCTTGAAGAAATGTGGTCTCAAGGTGATGGAATGGCATTCCATCACCATGGGACCACATTTCTTCGAGGATTTGTTTCAAACTACTATGATTTAATAGATTTTTTCCAATCATCCATAGTTTGTTGGAAAGCACCTTCTTTAAGCTTTTATCCATAGTAGTGAGGAAATAAACCATTTGATAAAATTCTTTGGTAGACATGTATGGAAAATGTGGTAGCATAGAAAAGGCAGTGAGCTGTTTGAAAAAGTTCCTCAAAGAAATTGGGTCTCATGGTGATGGATATCACCATGAGACCACATTTCTTTGAGGAATTTTTTAAACAACTCATTGCCTTGTGTATGCTATTGCTTACTATTATTCTTTCATATATTGCTTCCAAGCATCCATAGCATAAACAAGGCAATGAATTGTTTGAAAAGATGCCTCAGTAAAAAGTGGTTTCATGGAATACCATGATAAGAAAATGCAATTGGAAGCTGCTCCTACTTATTACTTATGCTATGTCAAGTAATTGCATCACTGCTTATGTTGACTTTCTAAACAACTATATTGTAGTTGAAATTTTGTCATCTATCAACATCTAGTTATTAGTTATGGAATGCGAAGTAATGTTTTGAGTTTGAAATATGTGCAATGCAATGTAATCAACGATATGAATATAAACTACACAAATCTATTAAGTACAATTCATTAGTTAAACTCTTTATTCTATTACCTCCATGTAGGTTTGACTAAATCCACTGGCACTGGGAGGTATTCCCACAAAACCTCCAATATTAGCCTATTCAACATCCAAAATCACATATTAAAATACCATTCATCAAACAATGCTATTAACATGTAATAAATTTATAATTGTTTACTAGTTACATACCTCAATGGTAGGTGCAGTGGAGAAATAAGTAGGTGCAGGGCTGGTGTGTCCAATATCAACATTGTGACCCTACAATTTAATTAAAATCATAAAACTAAATTAGTTAATCCTACATTTCAAAATCAAAATTTAATAAATTAAATTCAATGAACATGTTAACTTCTACATGAGTATCAATGTCATACACCTTATGCAAAATGTCAACTACCCTCGACATCTCCATAGCTACAGATGGATCATGTGTAGCAACCTCCTGAGTGTTGGTGGGATCATATGAACAAGTTTCCCCACAAGATTGACACATATGGGATAAAATCCAACCACTTGAAAACTCCCCTAGATGGCGTTGTAGAATAGGAGTGGCATGTTGGATGACACTTTGGGTCAAAGAGTTGATGGCCTGCAAAGTCTCTACGTCAGCACTCTCCTTCATAACGTAAGGGCTAATTATGTGCTATGAGGTGGCCTAGCGAGAGGTCATCTCCCTTGCCCCATAGGATCTTTGATAGGGAGGTTGGATGAAACAATCATTGTTTCATGCTTTGGGTCTTGCTTAGAAGACTCCTAGGGTGTGTTCACTCCACCATTTCAACCTATAGGACCTTCTAGTACTTAGGATCCCTTGATCTTGCTTTGCCAACCCCAACTATCAACACAAATTCCTTCTACCAAGTCAAACCTTGGTGCAAACTTGATCTCTACCTTAGCCCTTAATCCACCCTAAAGGCTACAAACCTCCAAATTAAAGAGTTAAAATTTGCAGGAGTGTGGAGGTGCTTCAAAAGACTTCAATCCATCCTACTGTGGTTCTTGAAGGTCCACTTGACCCCATTTCTTGGTCTCTTTCACCAAACCCTCATTAGGGTCTTAAAAAGGCTACTAGCCCTAGGAGCCCCAATTAGGCCTCCTGCTCCGAGAAAACAGGTTGATTCTCTAAATCTTCCCAAAGAACCCCCAATCTTTCTTTGACATTCCTAGTTCATCTGGACACCTCTCAAATATTTTTGAGGTCTTGGGTCTTAACTGCCCGTACAAAGCCTTAGCTTGAAAATGGGCAAATACTAGGGTTTCTTAAGCTATTTTCTGGTTACTCTCAAATTGTCAAGTCTTTCACCGACCAAATGAGTTGGTGGAGTTTCCTCCTGATTACTAGACCTTGGAAAGACTCCCACCTGCCTTCTCCAAAAGGAAATTTGTTAAAAACTTGTCACCCCTGCAAATTATGTGCTCTGCACTTAAGTCTTCCTAGCCGGGCACCTCCCTGGTTTGCCTAGGGAAAGACTTCCATAGTGGCTCCTTTGCTTCCACAAACCCTAAATCCTACCATATATACACACATGGAGTCTAGTCACTATTCCCAAAGGTCCATACAATTTTTACGGTGGGAAAGTGAACTAATACTCCATTTTCTCAAAACTATCCGATTCAGACCAACAACAGTGTGGAATAAAAAATTATTTACAAACAAAGCTTGAAACTGCACAAAGGAACTATTAATGCTACACAAAGCTTGAAGAAACACTACCCTACATCCTACACAAATTTTAGTGCTATGATCAATCCATTAAAAGCTTGCTTCAAAGCAAAAATCAGAAAATTCACTCAAACACACACTATTTTCTTCAATTCACAAACTTCAAAGCAATACAAAATGCTTCCCACCCTTCTCCACTATTGAGGCATTCCTTAAATAGGGTTCCTCAATCAGTTATGCTCCCTTGGGCTCTTCTTGGCCATATGAAGCTCTAATTGAGCATTCTTTTCCAAAATTGAAAAGCAATTCCTAAAAATCCTAAAAAGGTCAAACCTTACAAGCAAAACCCTTAGGCCTAATCATTGGTCATCATGACCTTCACCAGATGATCAACATCCAATCCAAAATTCCATGAGGCTTACATCTAAAAAAAATAAGATTTATTGCCTAGTTGTCCTAGACAATACTAAGATAATTGTTTGTTGATTGAATCTACATGTTTTAACATTTTTTTTAGTGAAGTTTCCAAGGTCATTCTTTCCACGGTTGAACTGTTTGGATCGCTCAACCTCTTGATTAAATCCTTAATTTTTTTTTATTGTTCTCAATTTCACTCATTAAGTTTTGTTGAGTGCCAAGTGGATGTTGAGGGATTGGTGAAGGGGATTGTTTTTGTGGTTGATTAACTTGAGGATTTTTTTGTTGTTGTTCTTGTTGTGCTTGTTGAGTATTTTGTTCCTCTTGTTGTTGTTGTTCTTGTTGAGGATTTTGTGGAGGGTTTGCAAGTCGATTAACATCTCCTACAAATTCAAAAAAATAAATCAAAAAAAACCTAAAACTAACAAATTCAAAACAAAAAACAAACAATCCTTACCTCTCACACCTCCTCATCAATGTGGCGACATCCTAGAAAAGAAACAACAACTATTGATGAAGAATTTCACAAAATACCTCCTCCTAGAACGCGAGAATAGAAAATTGGGGTTTTGGCTATGAGTAAGACAAAAAACACTGTGACAAGTTAAAATGAATTTGATTTCTTCTTTTTTGCTTTTAATAGGTCATAACATGAGAGTGTTATAACATTTTCACATTATGGGCTCATTATGGCCTAGCCTCATGCTCGGCACACCAAGCCATAGCACGAGCGCATTACAACGTGCTCGCATTATGAGCTTTCAAAACTTTTTAAAAAATTTGGCCACAAATTGGCTACCCATCTTCATGCACCAGCCCAAGAAATTTATCATTGATTGTGAGAAAACTATATCTCCTTTATCTTTCAACATGCCAATGCCATTCCATGATGGTCATATAAGTCCTTCATTAACTTTATTTTATATTTGTATTTGTAGACCTTGTGTAATTTAATGTAATTTATTGTTTCCTTATGCAATGATTTTATATTGATCTACTTTGATAACATTATAATGTGTGAGGGTGAGTTATGACATGTGTATGTTGCAATTGTACACAAAAAAAAATGGACAATTTATTGTTCATTAATGTCTTAATATAAAAATTGGGAAATTACATCTATTGTTTAAGTTCCTAGGTTGTAATATCAAGATATTTGAACTATTTGTGTTGTGTGTGTTTTGTTCTTGCTCATGTTTTTATGCATATGTTTTATAACATGTGCATCAAAATTTGTATCTTTCTTATGAATGAGGATGTCCCTTATTATTAATGCACTGATCAATTTTGTCAAGAAGAATGTAATATAGAGTCTCAATAGATTTAAAGAGAGGAATCTCTTTTAATGAGATGTCAACAACTAGATAATATTGGTTTTTCCTTAGGTAGTGGAGTTGTTGAGAGAGTTACTATCAAGATTTTCCCCTATGAAGGAGAAGACTTTGGTAGGTAGTTTTAAGGCTTATTTAGAGAAGGAGGTTTCCTATTCAATGGATAAATATTAGTTTATGAGCCATTACAAATTTAGAGTGGAGGAACAACCTTGTTAGGAGGGTAGGTAAGTAGTTTTTGGAGTGAGTCAGTAGGGCATATGAGGGATATTTTTTTTGAAACCACTAAATTTGATGGTCCCACTAAAGGAATAGGGGTAGAGGCTTGGATCTTATTATTGGATTGATGTTTTGGTATGTCACCTTATGAGAGAAATCTCAAGGCTCATTTTATTGTGTTGTATTTATCTAGTTTTTTCCACCTAGTATTTATAGGAGTATAAGTGAAAACTTTATATTTATTCAATCATGTGGGAGTTCCTATTGTACATTCTTTATGTGTGTTATCTTTTTAGCACAACAGGTAACATAAAATTGATGAGTTTCATGATCTTCAATAGTTGGATATGATAATTGCTCAATACTGAAGGGCACACAATCTCCTAAAAAGGGGGTGAATCAATAGATCAAAACAATTTTTGGAAACCTTTAATTTTACAACTATTATATAGATTTTCAACATGAAGAGCATTGAACCATACAAGCTAGTAATCACTGTAGATAGGTAAATAATTCAATCAGATTTTAGAGTTGAAAACAATAAATTAACTAATTCCTATCAAACACAATAGAGTATGAAACAATACCAAAATCAAAATAAGAAGGAAAATGCAAACCGATCTCCCCGCTAAACTCGATTTATCTCCATTGCTCTTCTCCACCTACACAAGGATGCAAGATTTCGAAGTTTGATAATAGAGGAATGTTGGATGCTCATTCCTGCAACATAACAACTTGACGATGAAGAATGATAGAGATGGATTGAAGAATTATTTTGATAGAGTTAGGATGCCCGATGAAGATTCGATTTGAAAGGTTTGATTTATAGATTTTTGATGTGGACAGAGATAAGATTTGATAAGATTGATAATGATTTGATTTTTTTTTGTTTGATCAAAGAGGAAATAAAACAAGACAAGACAAGAAGGATAATTGATGAATTATCTAATTAAATAAATTAATTAGATACACATGAGTTCAGTTTTGGAAAGAAAGCGCGAAGATATTTTTAAGATTTTATTAATTAAATAAATATTTGATTTATTTAATTAATGCTGGATTTATGATTTCATTAATTAAATAATATAAATTATTTAATTAACATTAGAAGAATTAATAAAAATGATTCAATTAATTAAATAATATAAATTATTTAATTAACATTAGAGGAATGGATGAAAATGATTTAATTAACATTAGAGAAATGGATGGAAATGATCTAATTAATTAAATAATATAAATTATTTAATTAACATTAGAGGAATTGATGGAAATGATTTAATTAATTAAATAATATAAATTATTTAATTAACATGAGAGGAAATAAATGAAATTAGTCAAATAAATAAGATTTATTTAACTAATTAGATGATGACATGGGTACCTAGGGAAAAACATGATACAAGGTGTCTACATGATGCAATGTTATAACAAGGTATCGTAAGAGGACTTTTGATGTCTACATTTTGCCCCTCTTTGAGATGATGTTCAAGATGATGAGATTTGTGTCAAGTAACATCATTTCAAAGAAGTTAAGGTATGGATAGAGGAAAATGGATAATGATAGAAAGATAGAATGATGAAATGATGATGCCCCCTCGAGAGGATAGGTGAGTTGGACAAACATAGGTAGGCTCTCAAAATGAAATGATAAAGGGAGGGATAAGACGAATAATGCAAGATAGAAAGCGGATGAAGGAGATGAATGATACATTATGCTGCAATGAAAGTGAGCAACCATGATGTTTGATTTAGCACTAGGTGTTATGCACCAAGATATAAGGACCAAGGTGACGATGTGTCTTGTGCCCCAACATAATACAACCTTGTCTAGATGTATGAGGAAGTAGACTTAGAGCATTAAAGTCCTAATGCACAAAAGGTATGATGTGACCTTAGATGCAAAGGATAGTGCAAAAAGATATTCCAACATACACAAGATATGAATATTAGTTGGAATGATATAGATTTGATACAAATGCAAGATAAAATGATAACACACACAAGCAAGCATGCACAAATGATACAAAAGAAAACAAGGTATTGCCCCTGTCAAGCTGTAAACCATTGATTGATTGATTGATTTATGATGTTCATGGTGTTGTCATTGTGGGGAGCGACATGTCCCTAGAGCAACACAAGGATGATGATAATTGATTGATTGATTGGTTGATTTGGTTTACGACAAGATTAGGATCAAGACCAAAGGATGTGATTGGATAATTTGACAAGATTGATCGACTTGATTGGTATGGATTAAGGATTGAATTGCATTTGGATAGTTGCTTGGAATGATTGAAGGTGATTTGAAGAAACAGTTTGTAATGATATGATGATTGATTGGATGATAGGATGTGATGAATTGAATAGAAGAATTGATGTGATTGGAATGATTTAGGTTCAAGTGATTTGGTTAAATGATTGATTGATTGAATTGAGGAGTTGATTTGATTGGGATGAGGTGAGGGATTGAATTGATGAAGAAATGAATTGATTTGATGATAATGATTAGATTGATTAGTAGAAGTGATGTGGTTTGATTTTATTGCTTGTATTTTTGAAATGTTTTGATTTTTTTGGATTGTTTTGAATTTTTTTGGATTTTTGAAATGTTTTGAATTTTTTTTGACTTTTGAAATGTTTTGACTTTGTTTTGGAATTTTGAAATGTTTTGACTTTTTTTTGGACTTTTGAAATGTTTTGACTTTTTTTTGGACTTTTGAAATGTTTTGAGGTGTCAAAGGATGAAAATTTGAGTAGCCTTTGTACTAGATACCAATGACAAGGGGAAAACCAAGTCTAGGTGCAAGGGTGGGTGATGGGATAAAGGATAAAATGCTGATATAGATGGATAGATGGTATGGATGTATGCATCATAAGAGAGCAAGGATCTGATCTCCAAAGACTATGTTGCATAGGAATAACATGCCCCATTCTAGGTACAATACTTAGGATTTTTCATGACAAAGCTTATGACAATAGGATAATGATAGGCTTGTTTGGAAGGATGAGGTATGTCAAGAGATACCCAAAACATGTTTCAACATTTTCCCCTATATATTCATCAAGATCAAAAGAAGAAGGGTGGATGAATGGACTCAATATGATAGGCATGTATGATGGCTAAAGATGGTAGGTAGGATGAAAATGATAAGACATGAATGATAGGTTGGATAGATAAGACATTCTACCCCCAAGTGTAAGTGACATAGAAGATCAACCTGCACATGACGCCTATTTGCTCGCTTTTCATCATGGTACTTATCTGGGGCACCTATTTACCAGGTTTTCACCGTTGGACGAAGGGATTTCTCTTTACCTTTTTTTTCATTTTTTTTTTGGATAGAAGGGGAATATGGATAGGATGGACTCAAGTGTCTAGTTGCGTGAAAGGTGATAGTCCCACTAGATATGGATGTCCTTGTATGGACCATGTCAAGTGCTCATAGATTTTGGTAAGGAAGGATATGAAAGGGATGGATTAGGTAGATGGTGGATTATGATGTAGATTATGGAGGAAAATAGTGGATTATGATATGGATTATGTAGGGAAGATGATAGGGTTTATATGGGATCTATGCAAAAGATGAATGGGGAGGCTTAGCCAAAAGCATGGACCATAGAAAGGTGGTGGGGGAGATATGTAGGATAATGCATGAAGGATGGGGAGATGCAGGTATGTGGAATTGTTGTGAAATGGAAGGGAACCATGACCAATGGTTGCACACACTGTGATAAACGTTGAAGCTTTTGATGTGGATGGGGTGTAGGAAGCAATGGAGATGTTTTCTTAGGAGGTGGAGGATGTAGTGCTTTTGGTACCCACATAGACTTAGTATTTTTATGATTTTTATTTTGCTTGTGGGTTTTAGGAATTTGAGACTTTTGAATGGAATGAGAATGTGGGATGGAAGTGGATGGTTGAGATTTTTGTGATGTGAATGCCTTGTTCGACTTGATTTCTTTTTTCTTAGGTACTCAAACCATTTTTTTTTTAGACTTTTCTTTTGGAGGTATGGGCTTATATAACTTTTTAGATGGATTTTGCTTTGACTTTTTGTATTGATGTCCTAAGGCACAAGAACCCTTAGGATTTTTTACTTTGTAAGTAGAGGCATTGAAATTCTTGCTTTTGAATCCCATGGGTATGGTGGAATGGGTGGAAGCTTCATGTTTATACAATGTGTGCATTTGTTGGTCATGATTAGGAATGTTAGGGTATTTATGGATGGAGGGATAAGGGGATTGGATAATGGGGATATTAGGTGTTGGGAGTAATGGTGGTAAAGTGGATGGAGGGATATTAGGAGTCAGAAGTAATGGTGGCAAAGTTGATGGAGGGATATTAGGAGTTGGAAGTAATGGTGGAAAAGTGGATGGTGGAATATTGGGAGTTGGAAGCAATGGTGGCAAAGTTGATGGTGGAAAGTGTATGGTCACATGCTTTTGACATTTGTAGGATGATGGAGGGGGGATGGCAACATATTTTTTAGGTGTATGATAAGCTTCATTATGGAAAGTGGACTTAGGATGCATGGAGGAAGTACCAACATCTTTAGGTTGTTGTCCTTGGGGTGTATGTCCAAGGCCACAAGAGCGTGGAGGAACTTTGACATGGATGGGCTCCAAAATACCTTGTTCATGAAGGTCTAGACCTTTACCTTGGTGGTTCATGTTTTGGAGCGTACAATGGATAATGGGACTAGGTGTAGGTGGAACACTAGTCACGAGTTACTTATTGGATGGAGAAAATGAAGCAAGGGAAGATAATGGTTGTTGTTGTTCAAAGGAGGAACATTCATGAATGAGGGTGGAAAGACCAAGTGGATATGATGGAGGACTTGCAATGGGGTCGATAGTGGGTGATGGAGGATCATTAGGATCTTGATTAGCATTGTGTTCACTTAGATCCAAGGTATTTGTTTGATCTTCTATGTGTGCTTGGGAGGAAATTATCTCATCATGGGAAGTGGATGTTTGTGCATCGTGAATGGGTGAGGTGGAAAGCTCTTGACCATGGAATTCATAAAGTTGGCTAAGAGGATCATCATGGTCTTCTTGATCATAAAAGGGGTCTTGATCAAAGATGGAAGATTGATCATGAATAGTATTAGGTATGTTATGAATGGAATCATTGGGAGGGTGTTGATCTTTATGTGGATGAGGGGATAATGTTTCCTCATATTTAGGATTGTGCTCTTGACATAACTCATGACTTATTTGAATGAAGGTGGAAGGGGATTTCTCATGGAGAGACTTGTCATGTTCTTGATGGTCAACAACATAGGAGCATGATAGAGGGTGACTTGGAATTACGAATGGAGACTCTTGAATTGGATCAAGTGGTTGTGGATGGCATGGTTGGATTGAAGGGATTGGCATGATGTTTGAGGACTCTTTTGTATGTTTAAGTATATGTGTTGAATGACATGGCGACAGTTGATTCCTTGCTTGTAGCCCTTGGGTCACATCCTTTGGAGGTGTAGGGGTGGAAGGTGTTGGCTTAGGGTTTTGATTTTGATTGGATGGTGGTATGATAAAGTTATAGGGTGCATGCGCTAGATTGGTGTTCCCCTTATCGATGGTTGCATTAGAACATGAAGAATTTTGACCTTGTTGCAAGGTAGAACTTAAAGTCACATGTGTTTGTTGTGATGTGGCTTGATAGGTTGATGTGGTATTGACATATGAAGAAGTGGATGGATTAGATTGGTATGAGGTGGAAGGAGATGGAACATTAGGTTGAGGTGGCATTGGTTGATAATAAATGGATAGGGGATGATGTTGTGGTTGTTGAATTTGACAAGTGGACATGAATTGATTGGCTTGAGCTAGGAGGTGTTGGATTTAAGGTGATTGAATTTGTTGAAAATCTTCAAAGATGGTTTGAAGGCTTTGTATGGTTTGGTGGTCTAGGGGTTGGGGTATTTGGTGAAGTGTTTGAAGGAGGTTTTGAAGTTGAGATGCTAGATCTTTGTTTTCGAATGCGGGCATGATGTCACACATGTGTGTAAGCTCTTGCATATCAATTTGTTCCTCAAAGTATGCAACATAGTTCATGTCATCATTAGAGGTGGTAGGAGAAGCCCCTTGAAGTATGATTTTAGGTTTTTGTTTTGTTTCATTATTTGAACCAGAGAAAGAGACTCCTTGAATTATTATTTCAGGCTTAGGTTTTGTCTCATTATTTGGACTAGAGGGATAGGCCCCTTGGATTATGACTTTTGGCTTATGATTAGGATTGGGCTTGTTTATGATTATGACCATTTTGACAAGTGGTGATGATGATGAAGTGGAATGATTAGATTGGATGAATTGGATTGATTAGGATGAAATGGATAGGATGTGACTAAGAAGAGTGATTAGGATGAAAGTGATTGGATATGAATGTGTTGGAAGAAGGTGTAGAGTGACTTGTCTTTATGTGTTTGGTGTTTAGCTTGATTTGGAAATGTTTAAATGAATGATCACACATGTACACACATGAATCACTCACGCAAGACACATAAGCAAGTTTGAATTTTGAAATTTGAAGAATGTAATGATGATTATTAAACAAGCACACATGGAAGACACATCAACAAGCCCTATGACTAGTTAAGTGGGGTATGGCCAATTAGGTCTCAAGCTAGTCTACACAAGGTTGACTAAGGATAATTTGGAAGAAAAATCCTGCCACACAGCTGGGAGAAAGGGGTAACCCACCCTTCACCTTCACTTCCCAAAGGTATAAAGTTCTTTGGGGCTTAGCTCAGAGTGACAAGATTTCAACTCCCAAACAAGTGTGTCTTTCGATTCACACTTCAATTGAGGTCATCCCCAGGGGTGATGAAATCCCCTAGCAGGCCTCCTATGAAGGGTTTGACAAAAGCAAACCAAGTGAGGTGTTTATGATCACACCCACACTTGATTCACACTTGCAATGGTTAATTTCCTTTAGAAATGAAATGTGTGAAAGAAAACAATGAAGCACTCATTCCTTTTAACCCCAAATCAAGATGTGATAGAAGACAATGATTAATTTTAGACCCATTTTTGAAGTATGATTGAAGAAAAAAATTGTTTTAAGCCAATTTCAATGATGTGATCAAACAAGATTTGATTTTATGCCCCAAATTGAAATGTGTGACAAAAAAGATTAAGAGATTAAAAATGGAATGTGTGCACCTGATTATTCGCTTTCCAATTTTTTTTTGTAATTGATCCCAATGATTTTCCAGCTCTGTATGATTCACCAACAAGTTGCCAAGACAAAAAGAAACAAATTACAAATCTGTTGGAACAAAAGTCATATGCGCCGAAGAATATATGAGAATTTGAGAAATTTAACTCTGTCAAAGTTCATAAACACCTACACCATTGGATAGCTTATGAAATTCTACCCCATTTAAAAAAAAAAGGTCTGAAAAAGACCAAAAAATGACCAAGATATGGCTATTTTAAGATTTACTATCAAAAAGCTAAAACAACAGCATATGTGCTAAAACAGTCATCGCATGCGCTAAAAGAACTGTGAAATAAGCTAAAACAGCCCTAGATGCGCTAAAAGAATCATTGTATGCGATAAAAGAACTGCCAAATGTGCTAAAACAACGTTCTATGTGCTAAAACAGTCCCCATATGCGCCAAAGAAAGCCTTAAATTCGCTAAACTAACCCTTAAATGTGCTAATCTAGGAAAAATAGATTTTAAATTCTAAAAATAGTGAAGATAAATGAGCTAATCTGTTCCTTATATGAGCTAAAATAACCGTCGGATGAGCCAAAATAGTCCCTAGATGCACCAAAAGACCTACAGAAGAATCGTTAAAACCCTGTATGCGCTATAGAAACCCTCGAATGCGCTAAAACGAGAATTTTTGTTAGAAAGCCGAATTGCAGAATGTAAAACGTATCAGAAAACCTGCAAGTAGATGTTAAAAACGGGGCAAGGCCCCACGGTGGGCGCCAAAATGTAGATAGGTAAATAATTCAATCAGATTTTAGAGTTGAAAACAATAAATTAACTAATTCCTATCAAACACAATAGAGTATGAAACAATACCAAAATCAAAATAAGAAGGAAAACGCAAACCGATCTCCCCGCTAAACTTGATTTATCTCCATTGCTCTTCTCCACCTACACATGGATGCAAGATTTTGAAGGTTGATAATAGAGGAATGTTGGATGCTCATTCCTGCAACATAATGACTTGATGATGAAGAATGATAGAGATGGATTGAAGAATTATTTTGACAGAGTTAGGATGCCCGATGAAGATTCGATTTGAAAGGTTTGATTTATAGATTTTCGATGTGAATAGAGATAAGATTTGATAAGATTGATAATGATTTGATTTTTGTTTTGTTTGATCAAAGAGGAAATAAAACAAGATAAGATAAGATTGTAAAAAGATAGAAGGATTTCATTTCTTGTTTTAAAGGAAATAAATCTTGAAAAAGACGAGAAGGATAATTGATGAATTATCTAATTGAATAAATTAATTAGATACACGAGTTCAGTTTTGGAAAGAAACAGAGAAGATATTTTAAAGATTTTATTTATTAAATAAATATTTGATTTATTTAATTAATGCTAGATTTATGATTTCATTAATTAAATAATATAAATTATTTAATTAACATTAGAAGAATTAATAGAAATGATTCAATTAATTAAATAATATAAATTATTTAATTAACATTAGAGGAAATAAATGAAATTAGTCAAATAAATAAGATTTATTTAACTAATTAGATGATGACATGGGTACCTAAGGAAAAACATGATACAAGGTGTCTACATGATGCAATGTTATAACAAGGTATCATCAGAGGACAATTTTTTGATGTCTACAATCACAACACAACACAAGATAACACATAACACCAGATATACATGGAAACCCAAGATGGGAAAAACCACGGTGAGAAATCTCACAAGAAAGAATATAATAAGTGAATTTTACAATGTGATGTAGGCACCAATCTACTAGAGAAAACAATCACCAAATGAATTTTTAAACACCAACCTATTGGATACAACAATCCCCATCGGAAAGAGACATTAATCCCTATTGAAACAATACAAGTAGAACACTAGTTTTATCGAAATACAAAAATAATGGCATATTTTAAATTTAACTTTGATATCGTCCAAAGACATAGCTGACACTCTCTCACATTCAGAATGACCCTCTGATACTGGCGCTCACTATTTTCTTCACACTTTTGTACTCACATACCTTCCATTCATTACACTTGATACAACTTGTTATATCATCTCACTCTCTTCTCACACTTGTTACATTTCAATGTATTTGAGCTTTTGAAATATATACATGGAATTACATTAATACTCTTCCATGTCGGCTACGGATTCACACAAAATTGGATGACATAGAGTGGACCTTAATTCAAATTACATGAAACATGTAATACAATGGTCTGAATACAAATTTCTTTCCACCAAGAGATCTTGACGCCTTGCATTACCACAAGAACCTTAAACAGGTCCTATCCTCACTCCACATGTATGATTTGAATTTTGTATGCTTTAATCCATTACCACACATGCCTCAAACTTTGAATAGCTTTATTAACCTTCTAAATCTTCAAAATTATTACACATTGAGCCTCACGTTCAAAAACTCAAGAAACTAATAAAACTAGTTTAGACACACTCTCCTTCCAAACCATAGAGAAGCACTACATTCTGAAATAGATTACACCCATATTTAAAAATATCTCTACCCAAAAGATATCCTTCCAAACCATCACACTCATGTTGACTACATACCTGACATGGTATAATAAATGCATTAACTATCTAAAGGCAGTCATGCCTCACTAGACATGATACAAGATATGATTGATTAGGCAGTCTACACACTGATGCACAACATGCTTTTGAAACCTTAATACAAATGACAATTCTAGTACTCCTACAATATTTTTCATCTTTTGAAAACCTTTACATCTGACAGCCTTGACACATTTTGATAACCATTATCAGCAATAATCCTTTGACATCAGTTCGACATCAATGACAACCTATGTTTAAAAATCTCCCCCTTTATCATTGATGAAAAACAACAAAATGTTGGGGCCACCAAACACTCCTAAAATAATACATTTGAATGATTTCTTGGTTGTAACATTTACTCCCATTGTGATAGATATATGACATTCTAAGATCACTTTCTACTTAATTTATAATTTCCTCAAATCAACATTTTGAGCCCAATTTCTCCCCCTTTGACATCAATGACAAAGGGTCAACAATTTCTCCCCCATTTTACAACAATACATTGCTTCATCAGGAAACCTATTTCTCAGATCGACTCCCCCTAAGTCCATGATTCACTACCTTTGAAAATATTCCACAAGAGAACCAAACCTTCTTGTGGAAGGGAGACCAAGGCTCCCCTTGACCCTATACTTCCTCTTGATTTAAGAGGAGGGAGCAACAACTCCCAACTTCAACCAGAGAAACTCAAATGTCTACTTAGGAATTGTCTTCATAAATATGTTTGCAACTTGCTCCTTTCTTTCCACATATTCCAATCTTACTTCCTTCTTTGCAACCTTCTCCTTCAAGAAATGATACTTGATTTCAATGTATTTTGTTCTTGAGTGCATCACCAGATTCTTTCAAAAAATTTATTGCACTTGTGTTATCACAAAGAATAGTGATAGGATCTTCAAATTCAATCTTCATTTCCTTCAAGTTCTACTTCATCCAAAGCACTTGAGTGCAACATGATGCTACAACAATGTATCATGCTTCTATTGTAGATAAAGAAAGTGATTCCTTCTTCTTACTCAACTAGGACACCAAACTATCTCCAAGGAAGAATGTACCACCACTTGTGCTCTTCTAGTCATCCACACATCCTACCCAATCAACATTTGTATATGCAGTCAGAGTGAAATTTTCACTCTTTGAAATAGTCCAAATTCTTCATTAGCATTCAAATACTTGAATATCCTCTTCACTGCCCCAACATGAGTTTCTTTAGGTGTTTCCTAAAATCTAGCAACCATTCCAACTACCTGCATAATATCTAGTTTGGATGTTATCACATACAACAAACTACCAAACATAGATCAGTATAAAGTTTGATCTGCCAAAGCAAAATCATAATCTTTACTTAACTTACACCCGATAACCATGGTTGTTGCAATAGGTTTGAAATCTTCCATTTTGAACTTTTTTTTTTATTCAAGGGGTAAACGCTTTTGACCAGAGCTAAGAACCAGATACAACCATTCAACAATACCACCCCAATAGGGTTTGAACCTTGGATGCAAGGACAACAATGCCACCTATAAACCATCACACCATGCCAATACCGACATCTTCCATTTTGAACTTTCTTAACATCTCCTTTATGTATTTGTGTTGTGAAATAAAAATCTCTTTGTTTGATTGAACAATCTGCAACCCCAAGAAGAAAGATAATTCTCCTAACATAGACATCTCAAATTCATTATGCATATCCTTCTAAAAGTTCTTACACATTTCCTCACTGCTACCTCCAAAAATGATGTCATCAACATAAACCACAACTATTAGCATTTGTTCTCCTATTTTTATGTAAAAATTATTATTTGCACAACCTCTTTGGAATCCTTTCTATTGCAAGTATCCATCCAACCTTGAATACCAAGCTTTCTTGCTTAAGACCATTCAAATCCTTCTTCAATCTAAATACATAATCTGGATCATTAGTACATTGAAATCCTTTTGGTTGTTCAATTCAAAATTCTTCTTCAAGATGTTCATCCAAGAATGTCGACTTCACATCCATCTAATAAACATTGAAATTCTTGAATGTTGAGAGAGCTAAGAGCATCCTTATTGCTTCCAATCTAGCCACTAGATCAAATATTTCCTCAAAGTCTATACCTTAAACTTGAACATAACCTTTTCACATAAGTATTTCTTTGTTCTAGATCACAACACCTTCCTTCAGCTTGTTTATGAATACCCATTTTGTTCCAATCACATTCTTATCTTTAGGTCTTGGGAGAAGTTCCCAAGTTTCATTCTTCATGATCTAATTCAATTCTTTCTCCATAGCCTCCATCCATACTTGTTATTTGCTTGCTTCTTTATATGTCTTAGGTTCTATCTTTGACAATAAAGCAAAAATTACTTGTTCACCTGATCTTTCCAACCTCTTCTAGGTTTGAACCACACTATCTTTGTCACCTATGGTTTGATCTATAGAGTGATTTTTTTGAACATATTTCGTTGGAGTTTTTGGGAAAAATTCTTCTAAGTCTTCAATGTTTCTATGAATTAATTCTTCATCATCTTCTACTTCTAGAATAGTAGTGTACTAAATAGTTTCATCAACCTTCACATTTACACTTTCAACAATCTTCTTCAACCTCTTATTATAACACCTGTAAGCTTTGCTTAGTAACCAAGGAAAATGCCTTCATCTGATCTTGACTCAAACTTACCTAAATTCTCTTCATCTCTCTTGATGTAACACTTGCTTCCAAATATTTTAAGATTTTTTTATTGATGTTCATCTTCCTCTCTATAGCTCATATGGAATCTTCTATGTTTTATGCCTAATCTAAAATCTATTTAGAATATACATAGTTGTCTATGTAGATTCTCTCCAGTACATATTTGGTAGATTTTATTGGCATAGCATAGACCTGTCCATCTCCTATTCAATTTGGTTCTTTCTTTCTGCAACTCCATTTTGTTGCAAAGTTCTAGGGGCAAAGTACATCCTTTGAATCCAATGCTCTTAATAGAATCTATCATACTTCTCAATAGTGAATTATCCACCTCTATCTAATCTCAGGACTTTGACTATACTTTTGGTCTCATTTTCTACCAATGAATTCTCTTTCAGAAATGTTATCCAAGTCATCCTAGTACAATCATCAATCAACATCATAAAATACCCATCTCCTTGTGGACTCTTAGTCCTCATTGGTCAGCATATATTTGTATGCACCAAATCTAATGGTTTTGATGTGGAATACTCCTTAATAGGATACTTTCTTCTTGTCTACTTCCCTTCATGACATGGCTTACAACTGATTGATTGAGGTTTCTTGATTTTTGGTATGTCTCAAACCAACCCTTTTGAACTAATCTTTACAATATCATCAAAATTCATGTGTCCTAACCTTCTATGCCAAATCCAACTATCATCCTTCTATATAGTGAGACAACTCTATCCATTCAATTCATTGAGATAATAAATATCACTATCTATCCTATTCCTTCCACAATCATTTCACTGGTATTTGATTCTCTAATTTCACAACCTTTACCACTAAAAGATAACTCACTAGTATAAAAACAACAATAAAGTACTAAAAAAACTACTAAAAACTACTTATAAATGACTGAACTTGGTCACGTGACTAGTAGTAGTTTATTTCCAGTCATTTATAACATGACCAAATTGATGAGTAAACCATTTTTAGTCATTTATTAGTTGTTTTGATTGATCAATTTGGTAGTATATTTAGTCATTGATTTAGTCATTGATTGTTGTAATATGGTCACTTATTTAGTCATTTTTTATTCACTGATATATTTAGTCATTGATTTAGTCATGGATTGTTGTAATTTGGTCACTTATTTAGTCATTTTTATTTACTATTTTTTGTCCATTGGTAGTGTATCTATTCATTAATTTTAATCATCATTTTGATCAATTTGGTAGTATATTTAGTCCTTTTATTTCATAGGTCATATATTTAGTCATATTTATTCACTATTCACTAATTTCTATTAATTGGTAGTATATTTAGTCAATTTAATTATTAATTGACGTCAATTAGTAGTATATTTAGTCATTTTAATTGACTGATATTTGAGGATTTAAACATAAAACATAGAAATACATATCAATCATCAATTGCATACAATAAGATAGCCATTGAGAAGGAAAAATCGATGAAATTTATTAATAAAAGAAAGGTGTTCTAGTTACAACTTAGAAATAGAGTATTACAATTTTTGTTTTTAGACACAAGAATTTGAGTTACAATGCACAAAATAAAATGAGTTTCACTTCATAAGTAGCCATTCTCCTTCAAAACATGTCTTGAACAACTCCCATTTCCTATATGAGTATTTGTTGAAAGATATAGCATCCTTGTGGCTTTTGGACTTATCATAAGGTTCAACAGTTCTTTTGACACCCCATGCCCAACATGAAATTTCTTGAATCTTTAAGAAAACCGCTCTACTATAAAGTATACATATGGTTTTTCCCTACTGTACCAATACTATTCTTGATCCTTTTGAGAGGTAACCTATAGTTCCATACAAATAGATTTAGATAACTAGTATGATGCCAAAAAAAAAAAATAGCATGCAAATAAAAATATATTTTCCTCCTAGAGAAAATTTGTAGTGTCCTTACACTACAATGCAACAACACAAGTATTGCACATAAAAGAAAGTGACCATAATGGTGTTTAAAAGTATGAAGATCATAAATTTGAATTTCATTATACTCAATGAAATAGTCTCTCATCTCTTTTCTCCAAATCTTCTTCAACCTATCATCCATGATGGTAGGTATGGTGCACACTAGTTTAATTTCCCAAAATCCACATATGTAGGCATAACATTAGTAAAGCACAATAGAGCCTTTTTGTGGGATAAATGGAGCATTAATCACATCTTCACGAATAAGACTACTATAACTAGAAGCTACATCAATATTATAAATGATCAGTAATATCTAGGCAAGAGATTCACATACATGTCTATAGAGAGGGAACTATTTGGCTCAACCCTTACCTAGACTTTGTTCTTGACCTCAAAGTATTGTGAAACCTATAAGAGAAAAAACTTGAATATTTATAAAACCCATAAGAGAAACCTAAATATTTATAGCAAATTTAGAGCAAATTTATGCAAATTAATATGTAATAGGGAAAGAAACCCACCCCATCTTGTTTTCCTTTTAGAGAAAATTTATGCATATTAATATGTAATAGGGAAAGAAACCTAAATATTTATAAAACCTATAAAATATTTTTTTTCCAAAGTAGCATAGATCATTAGCTTGCCAAGCCTTAAAAACTACTAAATGCATAGACAAACAAATTTAGAGAACTGTGATTTTTGAAGACAAAAAGCATAAAATCATAGAGTAATACCTACTCTACAAACTGGATTATGGAGTGCCCTACTAGACATACATGAAAATGTGGAAGCATAGACAAGGCAAGCAAACTATTTCAAAAAATGCCTCAAAGAAATGTGATTCCACTCTCTCGCAAGCACTTCAAGTCATGCTTGCGGTGATGTGGTTCTTTGCTACATCATCACAGGCATGACTTGAAGTGCTTGTGGGAGAGCAAGTACAAACAATGATGACTGTAATGAGAGGATAGAAGCTCTAAAAGACTCAATTTATCAAATTCACTCTAAACATTCAAAATAATCATAAAACAAAAGTGAAAAAGATAGCAGAATCATAAACATGCCTAGTTCATGTCCAAAAACTATTTCCTATGGAATGAGTATTTCAGTAATTAATATCTCTGAAGATGTCTTTAACTTGAGAAAAATGAAATTCATGAACATAAACCTTGATATATAGTTGCAAATGTTAGAATTCTGCAAATGTAGGTTTCATAAAAGCAAAAAGAGGACAAAAGATGGGCTCACCAAAACCTGACTATATATCTTTTTTTCTAGATGCTATGGACTAAGAAACCAATTCAAAAACGATAATTTTTAACCTAACCATATATCTACTTCTTTTTTAGGTGATCCAAAGAATTTAGAGAGTCACTTCAACATCATAGAATTGGATCATATATGAATATAGGCTAAATATTCTAGTAACACTACTTTTTAGTTACATCCTAAAAATGTTGCAACTTATGTTCTTCTCTAAAACATATGTGCAGAAGAGGGAAGATGTGGTGAGGTTCAAATAGTAAGGAGATTGATGAAAGATAGAGGAATTAAAAAGATACCAGCATGTAGTTGGATTGACGGACATAAAATGGTATATTTTTTTTGTGTAGGAGATAGATCACATCCACAAACATGGGAGATCTATGCAAAATTGGAGAAATTGGCTTGTAAAATGAATGTAGTATGGTATTTCCATATTCAATACTTTTACTTAATGTTGTGGAATAAAAGAAAAAAAGAACCATTTATCTGCCACCATAGTGAAAAGTCAACAATTATATTTGGTTTGTTAAACATGGCCTTAGGTACAACTATTATAGTTGTTAAGAACCTTTAAATATGTTATGATTTTCAAAATGTATCAAAAATTCATCTCCAAGATTGTGTTAGGGTTAGAGATGGCAGATATCTAACAATTAAATGTAGATTTAATTAATAAACAAAGAAACTAAAACATGCACAAAATAAATCATAACACAGAAATTTAACATGGTTCACCCAATCTAGGCTACATCCACCAAACCGCAGCCATCCAATACTTTTATTATCCAGTGTAAAACCTATTACAATCTTGCGAATAATCGTGTTTTTCATCATACAGTAATACCCATCTGAACCCCTTTTTAACAAGCTTAGAAGCTTCTAGATTTTTGGGTTCTACAAAATTAGATAGGGGCCGAGGTGTATAGTAAACCATGGGCTATACAATATAGCATGATCAGTCGCCACATACCAACAATCTCCCACTTGGAGACTGATCAGGCTCCATACCAACACAATCTCCCACTTGGAGACTAATCCTGGATGACATTGTTGCAATTATAGCTCCCCCTGAAAATAAGTACCTTGGACCTTGCTGCTCTGTTATACTTGAATTCAACCTTGAAGACCAACCGAAGCTGAAGAGGAGCTCAACTTCTCCCTTGTCACCGCCTTCGTAAACATATCCGTTGGATTGACATCTGTATGTATCTTGTTCAGGTTAACCTGTCCATCCTCCAACACTGACTGAATGAAATGATATCTCATCTGGATGTGTTTTTTTTTAGAATGCAGAGTAGAATTCTTTGCAAGATGTATAGCACTCTGGCTGTCTGTAAACAAGTAATTTCCAGCCTGTTGTTTTCCCAACTCATCCATGAAAAGTTGCAGCCATATCATCTCCTTTGCACCTCTGTTGCAGCAACATACTCTGCCTCTGTGGTGGATAAAGCAACCACCTTCTGCAATCGAGAAATCCAACTCACTGCTGTCCCACCAACTATAAATACATAACCTGTGGTACTCCGCCTGGTATCTATATCCCCTGCTAAATCTGAGTCAACACAACCTTTTAAATCAGTATTAGAGCCCCCAAAACATAAACAATTATTGGATGTACCTCTCAAATACCTAAGAATCCATTTTACTGCATTCCAATGCTCAACTCCAGGATGACTCAAATACCTGCTAACAACTCCTGCAGCATGTGCAATATCTGGTCTCGTACATACCATGGCATACATTAAGCTGCCTACAACTAAAGTATATGGTACCTTGGAATTTTTTTCTTCCTCCTCTTGTGTCTTTGGACACATATCCTTAGTCAATTTAACATGACTAGGAAAAGGTGTGCTGACAGCTTTTGCATTCTCCATATGAAATCTCTACAACACCTTTTCAATATAATTAGCTTGAGATAAAGAAAACAATTTTTCTGTTTTCCTATCTCTA
>VDFB02105785.1:286900331-286966978 GCA_007258455.2 Sequoia sempervirens | reverse complement strand
ACTCCATTTTCCTGTGGAGTCCTTGGAACCATTTTCTGCCTATGAATACCATTAGAGGAACAATAATCTTCAAACTCTTTACTGCAATATTCACCACCATTATCAGATCTGAGACATTTTAACCTTTTTCCCATCTCATTCTCAACCAAGCTTCTCCATTTTTAAAAAAATTCAAATACATCAGATTTCTACCTAAGGAAATAAATCCATACCTTTCTAGTTGCATCATCAATGAATGTAACATAATACATAGAGCCACCGAGAGAAGATACCTGAGCTGGTCCCCATACATCCGTATGCACAAGCTCCAATTTCATCTTTCTTTTACTCACCAACTTTGAGAAAACTCTTTTGTTTTCTCCATACACAACTAATGAACTAAAGTTAACACATTTTGTGACTCTTTTGTAAAACATTATTTGAATGAGTACTTTCTGATACCTTTTTCACCATATGCCCAAGTTCATTATGCCACAAGCACATTCAGAGTCCACATCAATTGTATGATCTTCTACCTGTTGAACTGCAACAACTGTTCTTGAACATTGACCTTTTTCTATAACAATTAAAGTAGAAGGAACAATATGACCTGTACAAAGATATAAGGTGCCTACTTTCACACCTTTTGCTACCACTAAGGAACCCTTTGTGACCCTCCAGTTTTTATCACTAAAAGTAACAACACAACCTTCATCATCTAGTTGCCCTGCTGAAATTAAATTTTTGCTAACTTTGGAACATTCCTTACCTCACGTAGTATCCAATGATTCCCATTTCGCAACTTAATCTTGATTCTTCCCTTTCCAACAATCTGATGGGGTTCGTTATCTCCTAAATAAACCAGCCCAAAATCCCCTTGGACATAATCAAGAAAACAACTTCTATGGGGGGTAGCATGAAATGAAGTCCCTGAATCTAACACTCAAGAATCATCAACATTATCAAGGGAAAGAATCAAAGCATCCTCATCAGATTTATTACTTACCACATTTTCCTCTTTACTTCCTTCCTTTCTGTCTCCTTCTTTACTTTTTCGAGACCAGCAATCTTTCTTCAAATGACCCGGCTTACCACAGTACCAACAATCCATCTTGTCTCTAGATTGGGACCTTTTGTCCTTTGATTTTCCTCATGACTTCCCATGATTTCTGGAATTGTTTCCTCTCTCCTTTGTTCTGCCTCTGCTTTCTGCATTCAAAACACTGCCTGATGTGGATGTTCCACCTGAGATTTTCCTACGGATTTCCTCACTCAAAATAACACCAACATCATCAAATTTCAATGTATTCGAACCAGAAACAAAATTGCTAACAACCATTACCAAGCTATTCCAACTTTCAAGCAAAGAACATAGAATCAAAAGAGCCCTAAATTCTTCATCAAAGTTTACTTTTACAGAAGTTAATTGACTAGTGACCGTATTAAACTCATTCAAATGATCAGTAACTGACCCACCTTCTACCATTTTCATATTAAATAAACGCTTCATAAGAAATACCTTATTCGAAGCGGAAGGCTTTTCATATAACTTTGCCAGGGTTTCCATCAACTCTTGAGTTGTCTTTGCTGTTGTAATATTGAACGCCAATCGACAAAGTGCCAAACATACTATCAATGCCACAGCCTTTCTATCCAAGATCTCCCAGTCCTCATCTGACATTGTTATAGGTTTCTTGGTTTTCCCTTCCAATGGCCGCCATAAATCCTTCTGATAGAGATAGTCCTCCATCTGCATCTTCCATAACTGATAGTTCTACCCGTTAAACTTCTCAACCTTCTTACCCTCGTCTGCCATTGCTCCCACTCAACCGTGAGACTCCCACTCAGCCGTGAGACCTTCCTACAGACAATAATCAAAACACAACTTGGTCTGATACCACTTGTTAGGGTTAGAGATGGCAGATATCTAACAATTAAATGCATATTTAATTAATAAACAGAGAAACTAAAACATGCACAAAATAAATCATAACACAAAAATTTAATGTGGTTCACCCAATCTGGGCTACATCCACCAAACCGCAACCATCCAATACTTTTATTATCCAGTGTAAAACCTATTACAATCTTGAGAATAATCGTGTTTTTCATCATGTAATAATACCCATCCGAACCCCTTTTTAACAAGCTTAGAAGTTTCCAGATTTTTGGGTTCTACAAAATCGGATAGGGGCCGGGGTGTACAGTAAACCATGGGCTATACAATATAGCATGATCAATCACCACATACCAATAGATTGTTGCAAGAGAAATTGTTCTAAGAGATGTGAACCATTTCCATCATTTTAAATAGGGACAATGTTCTTATGGACAATATTGGTGATGCTAAATGAAACAATCTAAAAAATAGCCTTCTCAGGGCCTTCCCCACTCTCCCGCAAAGATTTCCAACCATGCCTACGGTGATGGGGGAAAGCCCCACATCACTATGGCCATGGTTGGAAGTCTTTGTGGGAGAGTGGAGAAGGATGGGAGGACTAATAAAATCCAAAATATTTCACAAAGTAGTCATGATTTGATTGTAGCCATCAAATTTGTACATGAGGGACTTGATTTCATGCCTCTTTCCTCCTTGAAAGTTCAATCCATTAAGGGAATAATGGAAGGGTCTTCCTTAATGAGTACATCCATCTGACAAAAATTAGTGTATGGATGGATAACGATGATATCATTTTGAAAGGCTAAAATGATTGTTGAGCCCAAGCCTAACATATTTATGTTGAATACAATACATACAAATAATCTTGTATAGACCTTCACTTCCACACTCTCAGCAAACTTGCTTTGTAAGGACAACACTTCATTTTCCTAGTTTTGTAGGCTAAGCTAAATCTTGTTCCCACAAGCAACTTCAAATGTCTCGTACACTTCCATCTTCTTATGAAGAAAACCTTTATCTAAATTGACTTCACCATTACAATAGTGCTTCAAATATCATAGGGCCATCATGTGGTTTTATATGTTACATTTAGGGTTCTAATAATATCATTTAATAGTATGGACTAGAAAGCTTTCAACCACCAAATATCAAACCCTACATTTTATCTTGATATTCCTGCTAAAACAATGCACTCCAAATGAATCAACCAAGCTAGGATGATCATCAAAATAACCCTTATCATGAGAATAGCTTTAAATGATAGCAACCCCATAGACCATACTGGGTAAAACAAAAAATATTCACAGACAATTCAATATGCATATAAAGTTATATTTCAAACCACACACCTACCCATAATATGATTAACATAAAACTTAAGAATAATGGTACTAGGAGCCTATATGAGCCATAAATATTTGTAAAGTTATTACAAACCAATATTAGTACCACTATTCCCTCTGTACAAAATCATTACACATTCCTTCCATGGCTACTCAATAAAATGCCAACTAGCCCAACAATGATAATAGAAAGAAAAGATCTCCAAAACAAAAAAAAATTGTCCTATTTCTCCAAAATGATGTCTTAATAAGTTATATCAACAAGTTCATAGTAATACTACACTTTTCCATGAAAAGAGTTCAAGAGCATCACATACTACATTGCTGCAAAGAATGGAATGCTTGAAGCCTCTCATAGAAAGCAAACAACCAATTGAATGGATTCACCATAAATTCTCATGAGACATGTGGTCATAAGAGATGATAGACATTGTAGGCACAAATCAAAGACAACCTACTAAGCATGATGACTACCATATGAAAACTCTTTATGGGTAGTGAATGATAAACAAAGAGGAATCAAGAATACATTAAATGAATGTCTAATAAATTTTGATGTCATGTATAGCTAAACTTGTAAAATATATAAATACATATATATTCCCAACCATCCCCAAAAAATTTCCCCTTTGGACTACCACTCCCATCACTGAAATTCCATGGAGCATAGTTGTGTACTATTAAGATATTTGTTATATAAAATTGAGACAATCTATAACCTATATAAAATTTCCTGATAAAAAAAATTCATCTGGTTTGACTTCAGTCATAAAAAATAGTGTATTAGTAGGAATTCCAAGTCCAAAGTCGACCTCTTCAACTAATTTCCAGCAACTCCATGGTTTTGATATGCACTTGGTAGTGCATATCTGCATGAGAATCTGCAATGCCCATTCATAAGTGACAATTTGTGGTCAAAACAAAAAACTGAATTACAGATCTTCAGTTACAAATAAAGAAAAACATACTCTCTTAACTATTTTTCAATCTATTAATCCATATTTCAATAGATAAAGATATTCTTAATGGAAAGTATAATTTTGTATCTTGAAACAAAAAAAAATCTACAAATTCAACCAAACTCTTAAACCTCTAGATACAAATGTTAGAATTGGAACAAAAAAAATTATTCAATAATGCTCCAACTTCACCATCAAAATGTTCAATGGCTTTTATATATTCAAGAAGATGTCTCTTGCCAACTTTATTTGAATTCATATAGTCTCGGGTTAGGAAAAATCACTTTTGTGCTCATCAATTGTATTAGGTTTTGGTCTAGCAATAAGATGGACATATGAATACTTAAGCCAACAATGATCTAGGTTCAAAACTCAATGAGAGTGCCCCTCACATTAAAGTGCTTCCTATGTTAGTGCAGCTTGGTGGATGTGACACAGAAATTGGCTTTTGAGAAAGCTAATGACTACCAATCATTAAGGCATCATAAATAGCATGGAATTTTGTGAATGAAAGTGGCACATTAATTGCCACCAGACACATGAATGGTAGATGAATAAATAACTTTTATTGCCTTGGTTTTGCAAGAATAAATGTATTTTACACACAAATTTGCAAGTATGAAGATGATTAGATGAATATATTTGGGAAAGGCCTTAGATGGAAAGGAGAATAAATGATTACTATCTGCAGTTGTGTCAAGTAAGTAGCAGGCATGTTGGTTAAGCTGCAAACCTATTTAGAGAAGAGGACAATTGAAATGCAACATAAAGCTTTAGGAAGAACATTATTTCTTGTCAACAATTATTTGATTGAAGAATTTTAGTGTACATTGTGTTGCCTCTCCTAGATTAAAGAAGAATACACCATGAAATATTTTCCCATGGGAGCACAAGACTCAGTACTTTATTTCTTTGCATATGTAGTGTGATATTTTCCTTGTACTCTAATCTTCAGGTGATGTAAATAAAAAAAGGACACATAAAATTAGCCAAGGCACCTTTTATTTACTGTGTACATTTGGACATAGCTATACATGTTCAATAAATAATCACAATGTAATAAAGTCAATATAACAATAGGCACTTAAATGGGGCATATTTAATTATTTTTTAGAGTGACTATTCGTGTAAGCGGATTTGAAGGCCACAATAAAATTGCTTGGAGAATATCCACCTAACACAATAATCAAATGTTTTCTTGCATGATTAGGTATAGTATTTTCCAAGGTAGTTGTGGGGCCAAATGAAATAAGTGTTGGAAAGAGACACTGGAAATTTTTTCTAGTGTTGTCATTAATGGAAACCCTAGTCGATGATTGGATTTTTACGTCATCATTTGATCATACCGGCAGTCAGATCGAAGACAATTAAGCTAGAACAGAGCATCTGGCAGTTTTGTGTTCATCGATTCACATCAAATTATTTTTTGTCATTTTGATTTTTGGATCTCAGGGAAGATTGTTTGATGTATGATTTGTGTTATCTATGAATCTTAGTGCCTCGTATCAATTTTTGTGCAAGTTAGAAGATCTGGTTGGTTAATTTTTTGAACTCATCAGTGTATGAAGGTTGACTTGGTGAATATACCATGTTGCAGATATTTGAGGAGTAATTATTTAAGTGTTTTCGTGTTTGAGAATTTTGATTTGGGTCCTATCTATATTGAGGCCAACTTTTGTGGATGCGCATTGAATATTACTCATGATTTGAGCTGACAATCTGTAAATATTTTTCATGTTCTATTGAAGTCGACATGTTACGACTAAATCTTTAGTCGTGGATATATATAAGTGATCGATTATATCATTTTGATATATGAACAAAGTGTGTTAGTGTGTGTTACGAATATCAAAAGGGTTATAGAGCGATTATGCACAATTTCACTTGTCCATTAAGGATTTTGTGATGCAAGTTACAACAGAACAAAGCAAAAGAGAAGAATCAGTTAGAAGGTCAAGAGATTGATTGATGAGCCTAACCGGAACTGTAATCAAGCATTTGTAGATGCTACTTTCTCAGTTCAATATTTTGGACCTAATCTAAACTTTTGTAAGGTAGTGAGCCTTTCTATTTTGAGTAGTGAGCTCTAGGTAGTGTTCCTAAATGCAAGTTCATTCCCATTTTGTAAACATCTTTTTGAGTATACTCAAATCATATTGTGGATTGTCCATCCACCATGGTTTTTCCCCTAACAGGGTTTCTAAGTAAAAATCCTTATGTTATGGCATTGTGGTTGCTTTATTTATGTTCATGCATATTTCTTTTGGTTGAATGATATAAGTGCTTTAAAGATTAGATTAATAAAGTTAAAAATTGTTACAACACTAATTCACCCCCCCTCTTAGTGTTGCTTGTTTCCAACAATTGGTATCAGAGCCTAGTTTCTCAGAAGAAGTTTAATAGCTTGGGGAAGATCTTGGAAAGTGATTCAATGGATTCAAGTAGTCTTCAACAACAACTTTTGGTGGCCCTAGATGATCTTGATCAATCAAAATCTGAGAACCATGAATTGCAAGAAAGTCTCATGAATACTAAGAAATTCATTCAATCATTGAAAGACAAAATCAATGAGTCAAGAGAAAAGAGAAGGGAACTCTATGATTAGCTTAAGCAAAAAGAAATTAGAAGCATGGAAGATGAACATCTGAATCAAGCCTTGAAAGAGAAGACAAAAGAATGTGAAAAGTTTACCAAAGAAAATGTTGTCCTTAAGCATGAGATGGAATCTATTATGATGAGGATGACCAAGGAGATTGAAGATAGAAAGAAGAATGAAGAGAAGCTTGCACAATCCTTGAAAGAAAAATTTGAAGAATGCAGCCGAATTACTGATGGATTCAATCAGTTGGAGCTTGAATTGGAAAAATCTAAAAATAATGAGGAAGATCTTGAAAAGAAAATAGATGATCTTAGAGATGAACTTTCCACTGCAAATGAGTACAAGGAGAAGTTCAAAGTTAGCTCAAACAAGCTTGATGAACTGATTAAAATTCAGAGGACTGAAGGTGACAAGCAAGGTCTTGGTTATGAGGAAGGAGAAAGTTCCAGATTTGGAAAAAAGGAGATTTAGGCAAGGAAATCAGATGAACAAAGTTGGAAATTATCTGGTAAGACAACCTAATGTTCAAAGATTCAATGGTTATAGTTTTACCTATAATAAATTTGGTCATATGGCTTCTTAATGTAGAGGTAGAATGAATCCAAGTGGTCCATCATTCTCAGGTTAGTGCTTTAATTGTGATAAGTTTGGTCATAAGTCAAATGAATGCAGAAATGTGATGAACAACTTTTATAGAGATGTCAGATGTTATACATGCAATAGCTTTGGCCATATTGCTAACTAGTGCAGATCAAGAGAAAATCAATGGAACAACTGGTTTGGAAAAAGAAATGTTGTGTGCTACAATTGCAACAAATCTGGTCATATTGCTATATTTTGCAAGAGAGGTCCAGTAAATCAAAGAAACTTGTAGAAAGATAAAAAGGGGAAAGGAAAAGTCTCTAGGAATGAGATCAGGAAGCAAATGAAGAAGAGTCCCTCTATTGAAGGAAATGAGCCAGCACCAGAACCTGCTTCTGGTAATTCCTCTAGAAATTAGTTTTAGGCCTTTGGCCTAGGGGGAGTTGTCAAGAAAATCTTTGAACCCCCTGCCATTAACCGACACCGGGATGTGGATGATTATAGTGATTGCATAGATGTTCTACAAATGTTGTTCAATCAATTGGGGAGAGTATTATGCAGTATTGAAGGTTCGTAGAAGAATTATCTTTCATAGTGCATGAAAACAGGGTATCCAAATGACATGGTGTAAAAGAATTTATTGTGACAAAAATGTTAGGTGTGTGAGTGATAAAAGGAAATTTCTATCTTTCACTTGTCACTTTGCATTTTGACGAGAAGAAGTTTGGAGAGCTCTGAGGCGAACTTTAGCAAATTGTTGTGAGATTCAAGTGTGAAGGAGATTCAACGATCAAACCCTAATTTGACTTAAAGGTATTTATCGAAAAAAATTACAAATTTATGAATTTTTTAAGATGGCTACTACATTGGTAGTTGATGTCAAGGATATACCCCATCCGAAATTCAAGTGGAATTCCTTCAAGTCTGTTGAGACCGAGCCCTTAGGTGCATTTTTAGTTTGTTTCATACAACATCTTGCACATTGAAGACATTAGAGCATAAATTCATGCAAATATTGTGGAGTTAGGGAGCTCACAATTGTTGAACTTGTATTCCAATCATATAGTTGGAGAGGATTTTTTTGTTAAGCCCGACTTCAAAACCCTAGAAGAGAAGACATTCACACATATTGTGAAATTCCCCATGTTTGATGAAAAATAATGGGTTTGGTATATTTTGAGTTGAGTTCATGTTGAATTTATGTGGTTGAGTCAACCTTTTAAGATTACAAAATAATCCATAAGCATTGTTATAGGTTTAAGTTCTCTAGTGGGTTGTCGATCTTGAGGTCCATGAAGAATCAAACGGTTACATAAGCAACCAGTTCAAATTTTGATAAGAGAGCTATGACCATTGATGATATCATTGAAGTGGATGTGAAATTTTCCTTGATGGTCATTCGTTACAAGCTTTATCACTCTAGTTGATATAATTCAATATCCAGTGCATCTATTTATGCAGCATATCAAATGGTGAAGGAGAATGTAGATTATGACCTATATGAGTTACTTAGAAGTCAACTGATGGAGAATCTTGGTAAGATCGAGAAAGATAAGAAGAATTCATTTAAGTATGGTAATGTTTTGTTGTGTTTATTATTTTACTTCATGAATGAAGTTTCGAGAGTTGGGAAAGTGCATTGGCAAGGTGGAAAGCCTATAGTTGTTTAGATTAGAGATATTTTGTATGGATTTGGAGATAGTCAAGCCAAGAAAACTACAATCTAGGGATATTTCAAGAACTTTAAAATGTAATGCAAGCAAGGGAAAGAATTCATAATTCTATTGTGGAGAAGTGTAAGGACTCAATCTATTTTATGGTGGAAAATGATCAATGCCTGATGGAAGCTGTTGATCCTATAACGGTTTGGATTATGCCAATGGGCTATGAAGTTGAGAACATCTTGGAATTATATGCACAACATTTGTTGAGTAAGCCTCGGGACCTAGTAGAAGAGAGGTTTGGAACTTATGCAAAAAAGGATATGCAAGTACATGAGCATTTGAAGAAACCTATGATAGTCTGAAGAGTAAGAAAAGAAGAGGAAGCCTTTGTAGAGATCATGGGTATATCTACATAAGCTATGAGAGAAGCCAAAAGGAAGAGAGAACAAGGTAAAGTAGAAAAAGAGCTAGCTATAACTGAATCTACTAGTCTGACAACATCCTTTGCTTGAACTAGATCAACAAGGAGCTCTACACCCCTATCTGGCCCTGCAATGAAGTCAACCCCTGTGAAAGTTCAAGCCAATGCGTCTGGTAATAGGAAGAAGAATAAGAATACAAGAGTCTATGCAGCTGTCTCAGAAGATGAAGAGATTGAATCTAATGAAGGAGTGAGAGAAATAAAGCATATGGGCACCTAGGCAAAAAAGGTCACTAAGAACAAGCCCTCCAGTGAAGAAGACAAAGCAAAGAAGGTAAAAAATGACAAACCTAGTATGTCTGTAAAGGAAGTTGAGAGAGGTATAATCAAATATGGTAATCTTAAGCCACTATGTGAATGGTATGGTACCTTTGATAGTGTTGGTCAAAGAATTCTTGAGGAGGCTACAATAAAGTATTTGAACAATTTCAATATGACGCTTATTAAGATCATGTCTCAATTGCCTAAGGAATTGTATGCAATTTTGGAAATGAGAGTAAGTGCAAGAACTGAAGAAGAGAAAATGAGAGAGCGAATTCTTGTAGATTTATGTTTGGTGATGTCTATTGAGGAAATGAAGACAATCCTGAATAAAGCTCAAAAGGAATTCAAGAGCAAGAGAAGGGTGGACAAGCTTATGATTGCAAAGACTAAAGAGGTAGCAAAAGAAACTGAAAGAATCCTTAAGGATATTATGTTAAAGTACATAATCAATTTTTTCTCTGAAGAAGTGCATGTTGAAGGTATTTCATCTAGTTCGGTGGATGAAGAGGTAAAGGAAGATACAGTTGAGGACACTCAGATTCCTCCAAATGTGCATGATACAGAAGTACCTATGGAGACTGAAGCTCCTAAAGTTGTGTCAGATGAAGAAAAGGAGATGTCAAGTGAAGAAATTGAGGTCCCTAAAGGCAAGCAAGAATCCGTAGCTAAAGAATTAGTAGTTCAAGAAAAGAAGGTTCAAGAAAAGGAAGTTCCAATGGAAGGAAGAGACACTATAGAGGCAGTGACGAAATTTCTGGTAGAACAACAGGAAGACTTTGACCTTGGATTGGGTGAAGGTCCTATTAATTTGTCTACTATATCTCTGATTCAGAAATTCAAAGTTGCATCATTTGCACAGGCAAAGGCTAGAGAAGAATTGTTGAAGTACCACATTGAATATAGTGAACTTTTGAGTCTTGCATCTAGTGTTATGGAGAGAATCATTCCTACTCATTTGAAGGATCCATTCAGTTCTTCCTTCGGTGAACAAAAGAAGCTCATTAATTCTATAAGTACTCATTTTGAGTCACTTGACAAGTCAGCCATGGTTAAAGTTCAGAAGGATTTTGATGCTAAAAGGTTCAGTAGGTTGAAAGGAATGATAGGTAATGATAAATCTCTATTAGCTACCTATGTGAAGAATACTCAAAGTTCTCTATCTAAAGGTGGAAAGATCTACAAGTCATGTTTGTCTTTGTCTAAATTTACTGAGGACAATGAGAAGAAGGTTAAGGATCATGAGAAATAGTTAGCTGCTATTTTTGAAGCCTTTGATCTTTTAACTGTTTCTATTGGAAAGCAAGAAGGCCAGGTCATATCTCTACTTGACAAGATAAAGAGCCTAAAGCATGATAATGACATAATTGTGGAAAGAACATGTGAGCTTAGAGGCCTAATTGGTTCAAAGATGGAAACAATGTTGAGTGCATTGAAGGAAGTTGAAGATGCTATGGTGGTAAGTGATCTAGTGAACCTTTATATCAGCATAGATGCAATCTTATATATTATGTGGTCACATGACGATTTTAGAGAGTCTCAAGAAGGGTTGGGACACAAGTTTGAACTTGTTGAAGAAATTTTTTGCAGATATTTTCAAGTTTGTGTAAGTTCTAAAAGCATGTTTGTACAGTTTGAAGAGCTTGTTTGATTTTTGGTATGCAGTTTCCCCATTTTTTCCATTGATGCCAAAAGGGGAGAGTAGTACAGTGAAAAATGTATATTCATCTCAGGGGGAGTTATAATTTTGAGTTGTGATTGAAGATCTTTTTCAATTTTTGAAGTTGGCAATGTAATTCATGTTGGTACTAATCTGACACTTAGTCATTTTTCACTAAGTGTTGCCATCAATGCCAAAGGGGGAGATTTTTGGCAAGAGACACTGCAAATTTTTTTTGTTGTCATTGATGGCAACCCTAGTCGATGATTGGATCTACACGTCATCATTTAATCATACCGACAGTCAGATCGAAGATAGAAAAGCTAGAATAGAGCATCTGGCAGTTTTGTGTTCGTTGATTCACATGATGTTTTTTGTTGTCATTTTGAGTTATGGATCTCAGGGAAGATTGTTCAATGTATTATTTGTGTTATCTATGAATCTTAGTGCCTCTTATTGATTTGTGTGCAAGTTAGAAGATCCGGTTGGTTAATTTTTTGTTCATCAATGTATGAAGACCAACTTGGTGAATATAGTGTATTGTGAATATTTGAGGAGCAATTATTTAAGTGTTTTCATGCTCAAGAATTTTGATTTGGGCCCTAACTATGTTGAGGATGAATTTTTTGGATGTTCATTGAATATTACTCATAATTTGAGCTAACAATTTGTAAATATTTTTCATGTTCTATTGAAGCTGACATGTTGTGATTAAATCTTTAGTCGCAAATATATATAAGTGATTGATTATATCATTTTGATATATGGAAAAAGTGTGTTAGTGTGTGTTGCAAATATCAGAAGGGTTATAGAGTGATTATGCATAGTTTCACTTGTGAATTAAGGATTTTCTAATGTGAATTAGAGAAAAATAGAGCAGGAGAGAAGAATTAGTTAGAAGGTCAAGAGATCGATTGATGAGCCTAACTGAAACTATAATCAGCCATTTGTAGATGCTACTTTCTTAGTTCAATATTTTGGATCTAATCCAAAATTTTGTAAGCTAGTGAGCCTTTCTATTTTGAGCAGTGATCTTTAGGCAGTGTGCCTAAATGCAAGTGCATTCCCATTTTGTAAACATCTTTGTGAGTATACTCAGATCATATTGTGGATTGGCCATCCATCGTGGTTTTTCCCCTAATAGGGTTTCCACATAAAAATCCTTGTGTTATGGTGTTGTGGTTGCTTGCTTTATGTTCATGCATATTTCTTTTGGTTGAATGTTATAAGTGATTTAAAGATTAGGCTAATAAATTTAAAAATTGTTGAACACTGATTCACCCCCTCTCTCAGTGTTGCTTTTTTCCAACAATAAGTTCCATAGGAGTACTACTGTATGCAAATTAAGTCATCTCTCCCAAATTAAATTTTCCATTTTCAAGAAACACAAGACAATGAGAGTTTATCAAATCAAAATCAATGTGAAGGGTGGTGCTCTTCCTCCCTGAAACACATCTAGATTGGACTACTAAGAGGAGGATCCCCATACTAGCACAAAGGAAAGACATAACTATCATAGCCTAGTTTGTTTTCTTTCTTGGATTATTGTTTCCCTTTTCCATGAATATTTTGATTTGTGTATTTTTTTCTTGTCCATTCAATAAATTGAGTGTACACTGCATGTCATTACCTTAATTAGAATTTGTGGTTACTAATGGAACTTTCAAGGAGGTTCTAGGAATGACATGTTTATTGTGGTATTTTTCTCATCATTTTGGTGCCATTTTTGGGGACAAACATATCAATTGTAAATGGTTGCAGTTCTTTGTAGTGAAGGGAAATTTGGAAAACACAACAGTAGCAATGAGCAAGGCCAAAGCTATGAATGGACATGGAGGAAACTAGCCTAGTAAATTCAATTCAATTCTCAATTTCCTTCTTTCAAACTTCTGATTTCATCACTTCCATAAAATTAGGAAGAGATGGATGGACGACCACCTAAAGCATAGGGAGAGGTTTACTTGCACCTTTCAAGGCTTCATTTTATGTCTCCTCTTTTCTACATCAATTTTCTAGTAGACATTCCTTGTGTGGTAGTTTTTATGGACGAAGCATATAGGACATTCTACATTCTTTTTTCCTCCTTTGAAAGTAAAAATATTTGTTTCCTTACAAGGAGATATGAGTGTAGAAAAAGAAGAAAGAAAAGCCTCATTCTAGAACATACAACCTTAAAATCACTTTTGCAATCCAAAAGATATCAATCTAAAGAATTAGACTTGGATATCAATTGCTTCAAAATTTGAATGCATTTACCTCAAAAAACAATTTAAATGATGATTTCCTCATTATAAAAAAATATCATATCATCTATAAATCAAATAGCCATATTCTTTTATCTATACTAAACTCTTGATACATAATGAACATGATGTTGTCGAAAGGCTCCTTTGGATATCAATGTGAACACATTAGATTCCATACCAAATGAAGTAGAATAAATATGTAAATAGTCCAATTGCTTTGTAATGCATCTCTAAGATGGGCCTTATCAGTATTGATCCATAAATTAGACTGAGATATTCTTGGAGAAACAAATGTTGTCACTTTCAATCAAAAGCTATCAAAAACTTGAAATTCATTTCCATGACAATTTTGGTGCCAATAATTATTCTTCAATGATTAAGATGGCCTTGGGGTGACTGAAAGCATCTCAGGGAAGTAAAAAAAAAAGGGAAGCAGATGAAGACACAGAGTATTTTTGGTTGGCAATAAAACTATCAGTTGAAGCAGAGGGTGGTTTCTAATTTCCCTGACTATTTATGCAACCAATAGTTCACATAAGAGGTGATTTCATAACCACCCCAATGAATACTAACCACTGGTCTATGGGAAGTGGTAGTTTCATCATTTTGTCTCGTGAGAACTAAGGAGATAGCTGCAAAAAAATTCTCTTCCACTTCCATGAAAAATTTTAGTGGAAACCCACCCATTCAAAACATGTAACTTTCGAGGGATGATAGCTTCAAAGTCCAAAGTCAAACTGAAGATGATACAGTAATAGAGATTAGAAATTTAGGACAAGGTTAGTGAATGATTTACTAAATTTATCCAACACTTTTTTCAAGAAAAAATGGATGAGTCAAAGAAGAGTGCATAATTTGAGTGGCTACGCCACAAGATAAATGCACCTAAGATGGAAAACTCAGTCCAAAGCTACACTAAGTTAAAATCGTTCCTTTTAGTGGTGAAGCTTGTCCAAAATGGTGTCTAAGAGATGGAAAAGAGATAAGGAAGAAACAAGGAGAAAATATATTCAACTAAAGTGGAAGTGGCACTTTAATAATGGTAATGCTAGCCCAAAACTTCAATCAAGGTGGTGATGACATGAAGAAATTGCGACAATAAGAAAAGTAAGATGTTAACACCATTTCAAAGTGGTGAAGCCTGGAGGAAATTACACCAACAAGATAGGTGAACAATGAGCATAATGTGTTGTGCTTTTCATGTGGAATTACCATTAGGAAAATATAATTCAAGTGGCAAAATGGTCTTAAAATCACAATTAGTGAATGGAGTAAAAAAATCTTAAGTGAATTACACTTTTAAAGAGGTAATGCTAGCATAAAATGGTGAAGTAGATGGTGGAGCTAATGCAAAAGTACAATAGGGAAAATCACACTTATTTAGTATTCATGCTAGCATAGAATGATGATTTAAGTGGTGAAGTGATTAGTGAATTATGATGAGCAGTTCAGATTTAAAGACATAAAGGAGGATGTTGTTCCTTGTGTCAAAAAAAGGCACTTGAAAGTTGTGACCTAACTGGGAATCGTATCATAAAACTCTATCACTTAAATGCAAGTAAAAAAACATAAGACTAAGTTATGATTTCCACCAAGGAGTTAAGTTGGCCAAAGATAAATCAAGCTCTATGTCTTAATGGTAGATAGTAGCAATATTTTATTCCAAATGACAAGGAGAATATTGTAGACTTGTAGATGATAATATCAAAAGTTTTCAAGAAAAATATTTTTGTATAATGTTGAAGGCTAAGATGAAGGTTCGATGAGAAAGGAACAAATGATAGTGAATTTAATCAATAAAAGATTGTGTATCAAATACCACATGATTGTCACTATGAAAAGGAGGAAGAGGTATGTGCTTGAGAATAGTGATGGTCATGAGAAGAAACCTTGGACAATTTTAAGATTAAAAAGACTTGTATAAGTCTTAAAAAATTCAGATAAGATAGTCAAGTGGGAGATGATTAAGAAGACTGCCATAAAAAAATGTTGGAAGGGGTAGTAGATAGTTAGTTTCATAGAGAGCTTGATGACAGTCCATGAAAGAATAGTGTGTAATCAAAGGAAAACTCACATGACATATAACATAAACAAATTTTATTTTTTACCAAATAAATAGAATATCCTTTTCATTAGAATACAATATTCCACAAAATATTGATTCCCTACAACTTATGGAGAACTTGTCATTGAAAAGAAAAGCATTATTAATTGTATATTTTTAGTTTGAGTCATCATTAAAAAACTATGAAATAAGGTGTAAACAAACTAAATAAAAGGAGAATCAAACAAAACCTTTCAATGCAACAAATTGTAACAAATTGATGCAGGAGCATCCTTAGTTCTTTGTTATCCTGCATCAACCAAAAATATTTTCTTTCAGTGTTGTTCTTGTTTAGTTTGAGTTGGTAGATTCATCATCTTTGCTCACCAGACCTTGTAGATCTATGTTTTCATCGTGGATATGTTCATTTTCCTTATTCCAAGATTTCAGAGCATTTGGATCTTTTTTCGGCAAGTTATTGCTTCCGGAATAAGCAACATTTTCTATAATAGAGCACCAGAATAATTTCAAGCCTAACGGCTAATTTTGTCTCTTGTGGATCCTTCCCGTAACTTGCAAATCTTTGTGGTGTGATTCGAAATGTTTCATGGATTGTTTTTGACCTTATTTTTTGTCCACACTTCATCCTATGCACCCACTGAGGAGAAATTCAAATTTGAAGGTCAGCCTTGTGCGCACACATTACATTTTCTTTCATCGGAGATTGTAATAACCTTTGGCCGATGCAGAGGATTCTAAATCCATGGTCATGCTATAAATAAATGCAATAGATCATTAGAAATGAAGTATTTCTAGATGAAGTAGAATATGGGATTTAAAATGTAATAGTTTTTCTTGAATTAAGGATCATATAGGAATAATGTATTTTGAACATGTTGTATGACGCTTGTGATCTTGAAACTGTAAGCTCGGATGTAGTTGATTGAATGTAATCAAAATTTTTGATAGTGTGAATAATTGAATCTGCATTTGCCTCCATATTTCGTGTTACTTTCATTGTGTAACTCTTGTTGCATGGTCTAGATTGGTCTCTTTGAGGACCCTCCCTTCCATGTCTACACCAAGTGGCATCAGAGTGAGGTTCATTCCATGAGAGATCATCAAAATTTGTGAAGTCATGTTGAAGATGTTTTGTGGGGTGGCAGATTGAGGATCTGACCTACAGCTGCAGAGGACTTGTGAAAAGATGGCGGGAAGAAGAAATGGTAGAGGAAATGGAGCGCGTGAAAATGTAGACCCAGTGATAATGGAGATGTTGAGAGGAATTGTTGTTAGATTAGATGTAGTCAAAATGACCCAAAGGAGAGGTCGACCAGTTGATGATGTGAGTGATGAAGAGGTAGAAGAACATGAAGAAAGGGAGAGAGGGAATCAACTTGGCCTTGATCAAGAAGAAGAAAGGTTCATAAGAGCCCTAACTAGAGTAAATACCAGGCCACATTTCAATCCACCGGATTATAGTGGTAAGTTGGATTTAGATGAATTGCTAGATTGGATAATAGAAATGCAGAAGTATTTTGATTTTGAAGGTACCACTGAAGATAAGAAGGTGAAATTTTCTTGTACAAAGTTGAAAGGACATGCATCCCTTAGGTGGGAACATTTGTAGAACGATAGGAAAAGAAGAGGAAAGGAGAATATAAAATCATGGGATCAAATGGTGAATAATTTGAAGACAAAGTTTATTCCTGCAGACTATCAGATTAGTTTTTTATGAAAGTTGCATAATTTGAAGTAGAAGGAGTTGAGTGTGATAGAATCTACTAAGGATTTCTACAAGTTGAATATCAGATCTGAAAATTCAGAGGATGAGATTGAGTAAGTGGCCAAATATTTGAATGGTTTGAGACCATTTGTATAGGATGAGATCAGTTTGATAAAGTTGCAAAGTGTGGAAGAGGCATATCAATGTGCCCTAAAATCATAAGAGAAGCTAAATAAAAGACATGACTAGAGATAGAGAGGAATAGGTGGAAGATTTCAAAGAGGAAGAAATTTTACTAGAGGAAGAGGTTCTTTTGCATATCAGAATAAAGATAAGGAAGTCAGGAAGAATGATAACTTGTATGATAGAGACGATGGAAACTCTTATCGAAGAGGAGGATATGGTGGTTACTAGAATGAAGGTTATAGAAAAGATGATAGAGGACAAGAGAAAAGAGTATTCAAAGGAACTTGTTTTAAGTGTGGTGGAGGACATAGAGCATTTGAATGTAATCCAGGAAAGACAAGAAAAAAGATAGAGAATAGTAGAAGAATAGCCTTTGCTAAGGAGGATCATGTTAGATCATCTAATAAATCGAAAGAGGGACAAGTGTTGGTGAACAAAAGAGTATTATGTCAAAGTGAGATGGAGCAGGAACCGTTACAGAGAAAGAATTTGTTTCGGACCCAATATGAGGTAGTTGGTAAATGTTGCAAAGTATTTGTTGATAGTGAAAGTTCTAAAAACCTGGTTTCTAAAGAAATGGTGACCAAATTGAAGTTGGAAAGATTGAGACACCTGAAACCCTATCAGATAGCATGGATTCAAGATGAGCATAAGATACTAGTAAGTGAACAATGTTTGGTGAAGTTGAAGATAGGAAATTATCATGACGAAGTTTTGTGTGATATCATGCCTATGGATGTATGCCATATTATGTTTGGAAGGCCTTGGTAGTATGATAGACAAGCTATTCATTATGGAAAGAAGAACACATATACCATTGTTGCTAATGGGATGAAGCAGACCTCATTTCCATTAGAGGATGTTCCTAAAGTTAAGATTTGTATGAATGCTAGAATTTTTTTGTTTGATGGAGAGAGATTTTTACATGGACTGATACATGAGAACATGTGTTATGCCTTGGTTCCTAAGAAGGCTAAAGACTTGAAGCATGTAGAAGAACAATTGGAAGAGAAAAAGGATTTGTTGACAGAGTATGAAGAAATCATTTCATACAATGTACCTAATGGACTGCCACTTGTGAGGAGTATTAGTCATTGCATGGATCTAATTGTTGGAACTATTTTT
This sequence comes from Sequoia sempervirens, assembly GCA_007258455.2. NCBI lineage: Eukaryota > Viridiplantae > Streptophyta > Pinopsida > Cupressales > Cupressaceae > Sequoia > Sequoia sempervirens. The sequence goes on along the minus strand of VDFB02105785.1, from coordinate 286,948,223 downwards.
CCTAATAAAGAAGCACACCAGATGACACCTGCAAAAAATGAAGAGTTGAATAGACAAGTGAAATAATTGTTGAGGAAGGGTTTGATCAGAGAAAGTGTAAGTCCTTGTATAGTACCTCTTGTGCTAGCACCTAAGAAGGATGGAGAATGGAGAATTTGTACATACTCTAGAGCCATAAATGAAATCATAGTGAAGTATAGATTTCCTTTTCCCTAGATGGAGGACATTATGGATTGTTTGAGTGGAGCTAAGTACTTTACAAAGATAGATTTGAAGAGTGGATATCATCAAATCAGAATCAGAGAAGTGGATGAGTGGAATACAACGTTCAAGACAAATGAAGGATTGTATGAGTGGCTAGTGATGCCTTTTGGACTAACAAATGCACCAAGTACTTTCATGAGGTTGATGAATGAAGTATTGAACAAATTCTTGGGTAAGTTTGTTATTTTTTACTTAGATGAAATATTTATTTTCAGTAAGACTAGAGAAGAACATTTGTTGCATATAATACAAGTTTTGCAGAGGTTGAGAGAAGAACAGTTGTTGATAAACATTAAGAAGTGTAGTTTCATGAAGGAAGAGTTGGTATATCTGGGATTTGTGATATCTGTGGATGGATTGAAGATGGATCCTGAGAAAGTGAGAGAAAATGTTGAATGGCCTACACCTGAAAGCATTGGAGAGGTAAGATCATTTCATGGATTGGCTAGTTTCTACTGAAAGTTCATTAGGAATTTCAGTTCTATTTGCAGTCCTATGACAGAGACAATGAGAGGAGATAAGAAATATTTTAGATGGACGTCTAGAGAAAACATAATTTTTGAGTTGTTGAAGCAGAAAGTGATAGAGCAACTAGTATTGGCGTTAATGTATTTCAATAAGGTATTTCAGGTAGACTATGATGCAAGTGGAAATGTAATTCGAGCAATATTGAGTCAAGAAGGGAGACCAGTAGCTTATTTCGGTGAGAAATTGAATGATACTAGGAGAAGATATTCAGTGTATGATCAAGATTTTTATGCCATAGTTCAAGCCTTGAAGAAGTGGAGACATTACTTTTTGCCTAAAGAGTTTGTGTTGTATACATATCATCATGCTTTATAGTATTTGAACAATCAAGGTAAGTTGAATCAGAGGCACATGAGATGGGTGGAATACTTGTAGAGTTATACTTTTGTTTTGAAGCATAGGACTGGAAAGTCAAACAGAGTTGTTGATGCTTTGAGTAGAAGTAATTTATTGACAACAATTAGAGTGGAAGTACTAGGCTTTGATGAATTGAAGAACTTGTATGAGGAAGACCCAAACTTTGTAGAACCTTGGAGAGCTTGTAAAGAACCAGTCTTGGAGATAAAATTCAGTGGTTGGATTATTTCATTCAGGAGGATATTTTGTTCAAAAGAAATTAGTTGTATATACCCCAGGGTTCCATGAGAGAAAATCTGATAAAAGAAAAACATAGTGGAGGATTGGCAGGACACTTTGGAATTGATAAGACAGTAGCATTGGTAAGTGAGAATTACTTTTGGCCATAGATTCATAAGGATGTTAAGAAATTTGTGCAGATTTGTAGAGTTTTCGAAGTTGCAAAAGGGAGTAGTCAGAATGTTGGACTATATAAACCTTTGACATTTTTGGAGAGACCTTGGGAAGACATAAGCATGTATTTCATACTTGGATTTCCAAAGTCACAGAGAGGTAATGATTCTATATTTGTGATGGTGGATAGATTTTCTAAAATGGCACATTTCATGCTTTGTAAGAAGATAATAGATGTAGTACATGTACCGAACTTATTTTTCAAGGAAGTGGTCAGATGGCATGTATTACCTAGGAGTATTATTTCAAACAAAGATACAATATTTGTTGGTTACTTTTGGAGGATACTTTGGAAGAAGTTGAAGATAGATTTGAAGTTCAGTTCTACTTTTCACCCATAGACCGATGGACAGATAGACGTAGTAAACATGAGTTTGTGGAATTTGCTAAGATGTTTGGTTGAAGAGAATACCAAAAGTTGGGATTTAGTCCTTGCACAAGCAAAGTTTGCATACAATAATTCAGTGAACAGGAGTATTGGAAAGACACCTTTTGAGAGTTCATCCTAGAGGAGTATCAAAGTTGAGAGACATCATTAATGAAGACAAAAGAAGAGTAGATGTAGAAGAATTTGTAGAACATATGAAGTCAGTGCATGATCAGGTCAAAAAGAATTTGGAAGACATGAACAATACATATAAGGAGAAAGTAGATGAAAAGAGGAGACATAAGTAGTTCAAAGTGGGAGATGAAGTGATGGTGTATTTGGGAAAGGAAATATTTCGAGTTGGCATATATAATAAGTTGAAGATGAGGAAGTTTGGACCTTGTAATATTTTGAAGAAGTTTGATTCAAGAAATGCATATGAAGTAGAGTTACTAGATGGCATGGGTATATCACCTATATTCAACATTACAGATCTACATCAATATCATGAAGCAAAGTTTAGTGAAGATAGTATAGTAAATTTGGAGAAACAATTTTCTAAACAATCATAAAATGAGATAGAAGAGATTTTGGACATCAGAGATGGGAAGAAGACGCGTGGAAGACTGTATAGAGAATATCTTGTGAAATGGAGAGGCAAACCAGTGGAAGATTCTACTTGGATTTCTCAGGCTAAGGTGGACCTTATTGGTTTTCCTTTAGCCCTAGAAAAGTGAGGGACTCAATTTTCAAATAACCTCGGATGTCTAATGCAGGAGCATCCTTGGTTCTTTGCAATCTTGCATCAACCAAAAATATTTTCTTTCAATTTTGTTCTTGTTCAGTTTTAGTTGGCAGATTCATCATCTTTGCTCACTAGACCTTGCAGATCTATTTTTTCATTGTGGATATGTTCATTTTTCTTATTCCAAGATTCAAAGCGTTTGCGTCTTTTTTCTAGAAAGTTATCGCTTCCGAAATAAGTGACATTTTCTAAAACAAAGCATCGAAATAATTTTAGGCCTTACATCTAATTTCATCTCTTGTGGATCCTTCCTATAACTTGTGGATCTTTGTGGTGTGATTTGAAATTTTTTGTGGAGTGTTGTTGACCTTAGTTTTGGTCCACACTTCATCCTATGCACCCACTAAGGAGAAATTCAAATTTGAAGGTCGACCTTGTGCACACATGTTACATTTTCTTTTATCTAAGATTGTAATAACCTTTGGCCGACGCGAAGGATTCTAGATCCCTAGACATGCTATAAATAAATGTAATAGATCATTAGAAAAGAAGTATTTCTAGATGAAGTAGAATATAGGATTTGAAATGTATGATTTCTGCTTGAATTAAGGAGCATATAGGAAGAATGTATTTTGAATATGTTGTATGAGGCTTGTGAGCCCAAATCTGTAAGCCCGAATGTTGTCAGCTAAATGTAATCAAAATTTCTAATAATGTGAATGATTGAATTTGCATTTTCCTCTATATTTCATGTTTCTTCTTTTGTGTAACTCTTGTTGCACGGTTCAGACTATTCTCTTTGAGGACCCTCCCTTTCGAGTCTAACCACAAATAAAAGGAGAATCGACATAATCTACTTCAGTGGAAATGTAACAAATTGTAAAATTAAAAAAGATGCTTAAAGAAGAGTAGAATCCAAAAAAACCTTTCAATGCAAGAATTATACTATTGGGATTCATTAGAATTGAATATGTTGTAATAGGTCTCCTCATCACAGGAACAGGATTATTCGTGTCAATGATCACAACACTATTCACAAGAGAAATTTCCCGTACATAAATGTACTTGTTTGATTCCATAGTAACATGAGTGAATGTAATAAACTATGGATTTATCCCAAGTCTTGGCAACTACAAGACTATAAATGCAGGATAGTGAATCTTAGTAATATTATTATTCTCAACACCTATGTTTCCTTGATTCAAATTAACTCAGACATCAATATCATGGAGGACTTATGAAGATTCAACATCACCTACTATATAGTATTATTATTGTTATATATTTAGATTAGAATTGAAAACCTAAATGATACTTCTACTTAATAGTGAAGCTAGGAGTATTGGAATACATGATAAAAATCAGCAAGGAAAGAAATATGGATCTATTGTCTTTTCAATTAAATTTTTCCTCAAGGTTTCTAAGTTAAGTTATGATAAAAAATCATTTTTTCTCAAAAAGAAGGATCTGCACTATAAATTTAATGAATAAAGAGTACAAAATAGATCAAACTTAAATCTATAACCTTGTCTGCTATTCCACTCATGAGCATTGTACAAATACATTAGGCTTAAATCTTTGACCTATATAATTATATCTAGTAAGCATTGCAAATGATAATTTACCATTTGTAGATAGAAAGGGATCTTGAGTGGTGGACTAACCCAGTTTTTCCTACATTTGTAGAATTCCCAAGTGTGTAACGTCGCATCTAGCAATAAGGTACCATTGTGTAAGTATGCAATAGATGTGGCAAGCCAACTGTCATGTGAGCTAAGGAATCTTTCATAGATGTTATCTAATAATCTTATCCCTGATTAATTTTATTTAAATGACAAAAACACAAATCTTATCTAATATATTCAGTAGATCAAATATAAAGTAGCAAGAAAAACTAATCGAGAGTAAACTTGTATTGTACTACCTGAATAAAGTCAGAAACATATAAAGGTTGTTTCAGACCCAATCAATTTATATGAAAAGAAAAATTTCTAGAATAAAAACCCTTACATGACATTTTTAAAAAAAAACCTTACGTTTGGAAGCTTTATAGGGCTTCTCAATATAAGCTCAAAAAACACCAAAATACGAGAAGTCTAAAGTTATACTTGTCGAAGAAGTCCTCTATTCTCCATCAAACATATGCAAAATGGCTCGAGCTTCAAACCCTAATCCTCTTCATACATGGAAAAATCATTCTAAATTCCTTTGTGAGGCTCTCGAAAAATGACAACAGAGGAAATATTTGCATCCTTCCAATAATTTCTCAAATGATTAGCATCCCGCAAATAATTTTTTAATTCAAAATATATTTTTAATTATCCACTTTTATTTGTGTGACTAAATTTTTAGTCATTTTTATTTGTATGACTAAATAATTTTTTAGTGGACAACCAAGTTAGTCATTTATTTACTCATTTATAGTTGAGTTGCAAAAAATTAATAGAATTTAGTCATTTTTAGTTGTTGTGACTAAATTTTTAGTCACATAGTCATTTATTTGTCAAATTCTACTAGTGACTTATATCCTTTATCACACATCTAACTGACACTCAACAAGTTATGCTTTATGGATTCAACATACAAAGCATAATGTGTCTTTGTTTTACCACCATCAAGACTTAAAGTACCCTTACTAAAAATTTTAGCAATTGAATTGTTTCCAAGGGTAACAAAACCACCTTTAAATTTCTTGAAATTCATGAACTTACTTTTATCTCCAGTCATATGACTAGAACAACCAATATAAATAATCCACAAGTTCTTCTCTGTCTGAGCATGTAGCTCATTTTGAGCAATCATAGACTTCTGAGACTTCTTCCTTTTTTAGTAACAGAGAACTCACAAAATTACTTTTGTAGTTCCTTTCAATATGTCCAAAATTGTTGCAATTGAACTATATGATATTAAAATTATATAGAGGTTCAAATGCATTATTATTGAAAAAATTATTTTTTCTTATTAGAAATCTTCTATAATCCACAACCTTATGTATATAATAATTGCAACTAAAACAATAACCAAAGAAAGGAAAATTTGACTTGGTATTGTATCCTTTTCTTCTAGATATTCTTCTTTTGTTTTGTACTTGAATAAAGCCATCATTATGAGTCATACTTACATCACTTTCCATGGTCCTTTTTGAATTTGAACTTCTGGAACCAGTCACTTCTAAACTTTTGTTAGTATCCTTTTCTAACTATTTTGTCACCTTCCTCTTCTAATCATCAAAACCTACTACGATTTTTCCGTGCAAAGCTTTCTAACTTTCCAATATCTTACCTAGGGTTTCAGTACTTTTACTAAACTTCAAATGTAGTTATTGATTTACTTTATTAAGCCTTTTTTTGGCTGCTACAATTTCTTCCTCAAGCTTCTCACAATCTTTGTCTCTTGATAGTAACTTTTCTGTCAAAAATTCTTCTAATATTTTTGCTTCTTCTACTTGAGTCTTCAGATCAACAACCATCTTTTCTGTAATCTTCAATTCTTTTGATATTATTTCTTTGGCTCTCACTTCTTCTACAATTCTATCCTTTATTTTTATGATTTCTTTTTCGGCCCACAATAGTTTCTGCATAAGAATTTTTTCTTCTTCATTATCTCTGGAACCCATTTTAGCATCTCCATCAGTAGTTTCAAAAGCAATGAACACAAATTTTCCATTTTCATCTCTAGATGCATCTTCATCTTCTTCTTCAGTGGAATAGTCTTTATCCTCATAAGCATACAAACTCTTATGTTTTATCTAACCTTTGAATCTTATCTGAAAATATTTATTTCCATTCTTTTGTTTAGCATTGTTAGTGTTCTTATGGGGACACTTAGCCATAAAATGTCCAACTTCTCTTCAATTGAATCATTTGAAAGGTAATTTACCTTTGTACTTATCTGAACCTTTGTGTAGCTTCCTAAAAGAAATAACTTCTTCTGAATTTGATCCATAATCAAAATCTTGATCAACCTACTTCAAATATACTCTAAAAGCAACCTCTTTCCTTATAGAATATTCACTTTCAAATCTCATTTAAAATGTAGTTAATGTTCCATGAGACTCAATCAAATTTAAAGTATTCAAATCTTTAGCTTCTTCACTAGCAGAGATTTCAAGATCAAACCCTCTGAGGAGATATTTGATTACCTTTTTTCAATAGGGAAAATTGGGAGGAAGGCATGATTCATCAATAGAAACCACAAAACTATCTAATTTAAGCCATATAGACCCTAATATAAAAATGTAGTAAAATATGACAATAGAAGTCAAATTAAAAATTAGATATACCTCAACTTCTATGTCAAAGTTGATTCCCCTCCATTGCTCTTATCAATTTTACTTGTCTACTCTGAGATATGAAGTATCCACAATCTACAAAAAGCTCAATGTAAACAAATGATAGAAAAATCTCAAAGAATGTGGTTAGCCATCAAAGAGATATGAGGCCTAATTTTATAGAATCATTTGATTTGAATGGACAATTAGGATTAAGAGGTGGATGATCAAGATCAAGGGTCAAGAATCCTTGAGAGGATTTTGATGGAGTTAAATGACTGCAACTAGCTACAGGATTTCAATTAACTATTTTCATGGAGAATTTATTGAAGAGTTAACTCACACTAAGTGGGAGTGAACTAGTTTTATTGATCATTTTGGTGGAATTGATTATCTAGTCGACTGGAAAAGAGTATTCATTAAGAACAAGGTAGAAATGCATGAGATAATAATTAATTAAATTAATTTATTATTTGAGGAATGTGCAAGTGGTAATTAGATAAATAAATAAAATGTTTTATTTATTGTTGAGGAAGTGGATAATGTTTTTGATAATATAAGTTACATTTATAGGGTGTAGTACCCTTACACAAAAAATCTCTACATACCAAATTTCATCAATTCAAAATATCAAAACATAAACTAGTTACAACATATAGATAATTCATAAAAAATATCATAGAGACAACAAAGAAAAATATCCCAAAAATAGATAAAACCCACACCATCACCTAGCTAAATTCGACCATTCCTCCATGAGGAATTTATAAACATCTTCATAGGCCTGACTAGCACTAGGATTAGAATCAACAACATTCTTTTTAGCTTCCTCCTTCAGCACAGTTGAGAGAGTGACAACCAAGTGGTGAATAACCTTTATAGTGAAGTGGATTATTCTATTGAGCTTCCTTTCCAAGGTGCAAACACGATCCTGCAAACCATTGAAGTCTTCCTCCTTTGTAGAGTCTAACCTGTTAGTCTCTTCAACCTAAGCCTAATTATTGGAGGAGGCTAGAGTGGACTCCTCCAAGATCATCATGTTAATATTTGAAAATTAACTTGGACCTTTAGTGAACTTTGTTTCCTCCACAGTTTCATGCTTACTCTATTTTCCTTGTTTCAAGATGCTGGAAATTTCATCAACATGGACCTCTAGCTTTTTTTTCCAAACAATTAGACCTCTTGACACTAGAAGGTTCAACACAAGTTTCCATACTTATGACCACCACATTATCCTCCTTGGAATCTTTAGTAACAGTGTCATCCTCTTCATTTTTAGTGGGGGTTTCTTCAACATAGAAGGTTATGCCCCTTTTTTTCTTTTTTTGCTTGGCTTTGGATTTGGAAAGTAGTTTTCTTCCCTTCTTAGTATGAGTGTTTTTTAATTCACATAAACTAGTAGCAACATTTGTATGATCCTTCCCAACACTACCCTTTTTCTTTTTTGTAGGAGGTTTCGGTTTAGGGTCCACCAACCTACATTGGCTCAAATTGACCCCATTGGATGGTGGACATGGCATGGAAAGGATGTACCAAAGTTGAGGATGCTTTCCACTCGTCTCCTTTCATAGGTTGCTAGTTCCTTTGTTGTAGAGAGGAATTGGTCTACATATAGCTTCATCTAGTCAATCAAAAGGAATATGCTTACCTCTAGACAATTAGAGAAGCTATTGGCTATTCATAGTGCCTTACGGCTTCAAGATTAACAAACACTTGAATATTGTCAAACTCCAAGTGCACATTGGAATGTCGATCCTAAATATATCACACAAGTTGATGATGAGGAGGCACATGATGTATTGCTTAGGGTTCCATTGGATCAGTATGAGACAACTTTTCATAGTGGTAGTGAAGGAAAGTTTCCTCTTCGAACCCACAAAAATAACATGGGAAGGTTTTGAAGGAGGAGTTTAAGAGGGCTCAGGCTCCTCAACCCTAGTGGTAGATATAGGTTTCAGAGCAAAAAGGGCCAAGTGAAAATGGTAAAGGCGAAGGATGGGCCCCTGGTTAATGGGTAGGGGGGTTTCTCAATATTTTTGGTAGCAGGATCTAGGGTTTCCTTCATAGAGCTTTCAAGAGATGATAACAGAAAAATGGGAGCTAATGAGGAGCCAATAGTACAGATGGTTAAGAAGAGGCATATGGTAAAAATAATAACATTTAAAGTAGCCTTCTAAAGTAATGTATTTCATTAATACAAGGAAAACTTGGGTGTGCTTACTCTTGTCGTAGCCAACATGGATTTTAGTGGGATGCTCATTCTCCTTGAATAAATTCTGCAAAGTATCCATATCCTACACCTTTGTGTGTTTCTTGAGTCTTTCCCTATGCAAAAAAGCCTCGTGGATTTGGCTATAATATATTTTCTCACTTCAAATGAAATGCCACCCACAATCACCCTTCGGTCGCACCAGTTGCTAGTGAATGGAGCAAAGAGATTCTCCTTGTGATTTTTTAAACTTTTGATCAAGGCGGCCAAACCACCTTCCATGCAAATGTGCCATAATAGAGTGTCATGTTGAAACTCCTCACAAGAGCCAAGCTCATTTTGACATGATCACCACCCATCTTCAAACCAGTGAGGAGTGAACAATTAGAATGGTGAGAAAGAGTTTTTTTTCAATCTACAAAAGGGTTAGGCAAATAGAAAGCATTTCAAAAGATAAACCATCACAAAAAATATTCATATCATGCATAATTAAGGTGATGGGATCTTCCCACATACAAGTAGGCTTTGCCAAGAGGCTTAAGATAGCAAATCAATCACAAAGAGTGATAAAGTACTTCAAGATAGAACAAATAGCCATCATGAAACTAAAAATAATAATTATAGAGCCATAATAAAACAATATTTTAGAAGGGTAGAGAAATATATCAGCCACCTACATGTTCCAACTATTTAAGAGACTATTGATAACAAGAAAAGCCCCGTACACATGACAAGAAAGCACACTGATCTAGATGAAAATCCAACTTGAAAGAAGGTAAAAAATAGACCACATCCTAGTCACCCATAGGTACTTGTCCAGCGCATCATAGTTCCTCCCCAACAAACCAAAACCAATGGTAATTGGACAGATAGTCCAACCCGTAAAAGAGGTTTCAACACTCATCATTAATGATTAATTTTTTTTCTCTTCAAGGATAAATCATTGTATATTCAAAGGGAGGGCCTCAAGATTCCTCCAACATTTTGAAGATTCCCAAGAAGATCCAAAATTGGCCAAAGAGTCGACAACAGTATTTCCTTCTCTAAAAAAATATGAGTTAATTTCTTCCTTTCTAATTTTCTAAGCATAAAATGGATATCAACCAAAATATCCCTAAGATTCCATCCTTGACAACTTTTATTATTGATGAAATCAATCATAGATTTGGAGTCCCCCTCAATATGAAGATACTTTAGCCCCATAGAAACAATGATTTTAACTTAACTAAGCATTGCCCTAGCCTCTATTTTCATAGAAGATTGAGTCCCAATTCCACCAGCAAACCCAACAACCATTCTACCATTATGCTCTCTGATGATACCCGCAATGCTAGCAAGGCCAGGATTTCCTTTCACAACACCATCAAAATTGAGTTTGTGCCAACCTTCAAAAGGGTGTTTCCATTTCATGCTTAGCCTAGCTAAAGCTTTTGTATTATCAAATGAATTGAGATCCAGAGACATGTTCCAAGAATTTTCCATAGTGATTTCCAAGTAATAGGGGGGTTTTCTCGAAGGTTTCCAAGTATAAAGGGATAAATTCTCAATGATTAGTTTGAAACCAATATTAAAGACATCCTTTGGGATTTTTTCCACATTTTGAAATATCCTATTGTTCCTTTCCTTCCATAAACATCAACAAATAATGGGAGGGACTTATTGCTAAATTTCTTTAGGTAGATAGTGATAATAGGGGTAGAGCTAGATATCCACAAAGATGTTAAGATCTCCATTCAAGGTCCAATAGACCCCCAATTTTTGGAGGGAAGACTCCCAAACTTCAATAGCAAAGGGATAGTGGAGTAACAGGTGAGGGACAAAATCCTCATCACTTTTGCATAGCATGCATTTGTTAGGGATTTGAAATCCCTTTTTTCTTAAATTATCCTATCATGACCAATCATCCACCAAAATAAATTGATTTTTGGCATAAGATGCTTGTTACATATGTGCTTCCAAAAACTACTATGGGTTCCCTACATAGACAACAAATTGTAAGCTGACTTGATCGAGAGATTACCCTTGCTTTCCTTGGTCTAGAAGAAATCATCCTCCTGAGTAGAGATGGGTATTCTAGTTAGAGAAAGAACATCCTAAAGAATACTTTGATGGTGCCTTAACTCCAAAGAGTGATGACAAAAAATCTCCAAAACCTTCCACTTCTAAGAACCTTGTTGACCAGATAGATATTCCACCACGTTATTCCAAAAATAATTAAATGTAGTGGCTATCAAATTCTTTAAGTCAAATTGATTAAGGCATATTTCAATCAGCCGGGGATCCTCCCAAAACTTTATTTTGTTGTCATTACTAAGTTTCCATCTTGGACCAATTTGTAGCAGGAGTTTGACCATGTATATGATGTTCCAAATTAAGGATCCACAAGGGTGGTCATCAAAGAGATACCTAATCAAGGGGTGTTATTGAGGTAATTTGCATTAAAAATTATGCACCAATCCTTCCTATTTATCAGAAGATCCCAACCAACTTTCACAAGAAGAGCCTTGTTAGAGGGTTGGATTCTCCTTATACCTAAACCACCATTGAATTAGGGAGGAAAACAATATCCCAATTTAGAAAATCCAGCTTCTTATTCTCCTTAGTACTAGACCAACCAAAGAAAATTCCTTTGGTTTCTTCAATATTTCTCAACAATATATCTAGGGATTTTTAAAATGGATAGAATGTACACTGATATCCCTTGAAAAGCAACAACTGGTAGTTGCAATTTTTTAGCATGACTAATAATGGAGCCTTTCCACCTAGGCAATTTCCTCTGCATTCTTTCCAATATTGAGTTCCAAAAGTTGGGGGGTGACTTCCTTAACCGTAAGTAGAAGGCTAAGATACACAAACGAAAGGGAAGCACTCTTATAGCTTAGTATAATAGTCACTTTATCTTGGAGGGTTAGAGAATTGTTGAATTAAATCATGCTCTTATTGTAGTTTATACAATGGCTAGAGTTGGAAGCATAATTATTTAGACAACACTTCCACTTCCTAGCTTCCACCATCAAGGATTTCCCAAGAGAATGGTGTCATCCACAAATTTTTGAATAGTTGAAGGATCCAGGGAAGTAGCAGGTTTGCATCCCTTAGTACCATCATTTAACTTTCTAGAAATATTGCGACTTAAAACATCATAAACCATAATGAACATATAGAGAGAAAGGTGGTCTCCATGTCTGATCCCTTTACCAACCTCGAAGAAGCCATGGGGAACCCCATTAACAAGAATATAATACTTTACTATAGAGATACATTCATTAATGAGATTAAAAGAAACCTAATTTAAGTTGAACTTAGCATGCACTTTGAGAAGAAAACTCCAATTAACCTTATCATACGATTTGGATATGTCAATTTTGAAGGCCATACTAGTGGTGTTACATCTATCCATGGAATGAAGGATTTCATGAGTGGAAATGGTAGCATTAATAATGTGGTAGATAGGAACAAAGCCTTTTTGTCATGGACTCATCATCTTCTCAAGGAAATATTGTTGGAAAGATGTGCCTCAATCATCACAGGTTGTAACCTCTACTGGAGCAAACTCGGTATGACATCTATCATGTCTGGCCAACTATACATTCTATTTTGAACAGGTCGTTGTGACCTTGCAAAAGTCTTGCCGAACGCTTATGCTTTGGAGCCTTCACTGTGACATAGTGTATTCGCTATGACCTCTTATCGCGTGGAGTTCTTTGGCCGATAGGCCATTCAATTGTAAATCGGGGAGACTCATGATGACCACGGGCTTCAGGATAACCTATGTCAGTTTGGTGAGAAGTCTCAGCGAATAGCCAATGTCTCACCGACAGTGTAACACTTGGGTTCATCGGAGTAACATGTTTGTTTTGTTATGATGTCTCGGTGAAGTGAAAATGTCTCACTAACAGGAATACATATGATGTCTTCGCCATAACATAAAGACCCCAGTGTGAAGTCTTAGCGAACAGTGAAGGTCACGCCGATAGGGACACATCCAAGCGTTCATCGAAATAACTCAAAGCGATCGGGGAAAGGTCTTGGCGAGAGTGTTAAGTCTTGCCGACCGTTCGGTGTTTAGTGTAACACAAAGGATCTCGAAGAAACCTCTCGGCGAAGGTGTTAAGTCTTGCCGACTAGTGATTGGAGCTCAGTATGACTTGTTTGTATTCAGCACAACATCTCAGCGAAGGTGATTGGTCTTGCCGATAGTTGTATGCTTTCGGTGTATCTTAATGTTGCTCAATGACACCTCTTGCCAATATTGGTATGTCTTTCCAACTATCCTTTGGAGCTCAGTATGACAAATGACTTCGGTATGACTTTTGGTGACTCGGCGTGAGGTCCTGATGAAAGCGATACTCTTGCCGAATGGTAATTTTATATCTATGAGACTTTTGGACCTCACTATGATCTCCTGGTGAAAGTGATAGGTCTCGCCGACTCTTTGGTGGCTCGGTGTAACATATGAAGCTCGTTGGAATATCTTGGTGATAAGAATATCTCTTGCTGATATCGATATGAAGGTTATGTGGCATCGGCGAGACACTGTTAGTGTCTCACTGAGATGCCAACACATGTGGTTTCTTCTGACCGTTTTGACCGTCCTATGTGGAGTCTCGTGGACCAATAAGAGAAGCCGAATCTGAACAGTTGGAAGTCTGTTCATTGTGACAGTTCTGTGAGGGAGCTCGACGAACATGGAACTACAGGGATATACTCTGTGATTGCAGATGGGGATCGGTTGGTTGAATCGACAAATGATTGTATGATCAGTAGATGTTTTCTATTCTGTAATGACTATAATTTGAAGGTTCTTGTACAAGATTGTTCATGGTGAATGCTGCTGTAAACGACACCAAAAATACAAGTCCGATACTTGTCTGTAATCCTTATTACTGTAATACAAAGTTATTTCTCTTGGTGTGGTGGGTTTTTCTCCTGTAAGGGTTTTCCCACATATATCTGGTGTTCATATGTGATTGTCAATTCTCTGTTTCTATTATTTTTCTCAAAGTGCATCTTAATTGAACTGTAATTGTAAAATTTAAAAGTGTCTCTGCATTCTTCCCTGAGGTTTGACATTAGGAGAGTTGTTTCCACACCTTGAATTTCCTTTCAAGTGGTATCAGAGCCTGGCCAGTTGTGTTATCCTTGTGGGTACATTGGGTTTTTTGAGTCAATTCTTTTCAGTGGGAGTCTTGTAGAGTTTGTTGTTTCTGATTATAGGTTGAGATGGCTAGCACATTCGGGAAGATGGAAATAGAGAAATTCAACGGCAGTAACTTTGAGTTGTGGAAACTCAAGATGGAGGATCTTCTTGTTGATCGTGATCTGTGGCTTGCAGTGTCTGTAACGAAACCTCAAACCATAAAGCAAGAGGATTGGGACCTGGCAGATAGAAAGGAAAAAGGGCTAATAAGGCTCTGTCTGGCAGACTCTGTTCTTCTAAATGTGCATGAAGAAAAGACTATAGCCTCTTTGTGGAAAAAACTAGCATCTATTTATCAGGGGAAGTCCTTGGTGAATAAAATTTTCCTGAGGAAGAAGCTGTATAATTTGAGAATGCAGGAAGGAGGGTCTGTAGCTGATCATTTAAATACATTTAACATGTTGATTGCTCAATTGACATATGTTGGTGTAAAAATTGAAGAAGAGGGTCGCTATATGCTTTTGTTGTGTTCTTTTCCAGACTCATGGGATCATCTGGTGATGGCTATTGGGAGTACAACATCAAAGTTCAAAGTGGATGATGTTGTTGCATCTTTGTTGTCAGAAGAGATGAGGAGGAAATCTTCTGAGATAGAAAAGGAAGCTCTTGCTGTCAGAGGAAGGTCAAAAGAGAAAGGCAAGAAGAAGGACAAGAAGTCAAAATCAAAATCAGATGGGAGATCAAAGTCTCCTAGCAAGAAGTCAAAGGTGAAGTGTTGGAACTGTGGGCAACCTGGTCATGTCTGTACGGACTACAAGGAGGAGAATAAGAAGAAGAAACACTCTTCTGATAATGATTCTTCTTAGGGTCTTCTAATAATGATTCTTCTCAGGGTGATTCAGATGCCTTCATTGTTGCCTTGGCTACACAGGCATCAGATGATGTCTAGTTGATTGATTCAGGAGCATCTTTTCACATGACATCTCATAGAGACTGGTTCACAAAGTATGAAGAATTCGATGGTGGAAAGGTGTACTTGGCAAGTGATTCTACTTTGGAAATTGTTGGTCGTGGAAGAGTCAAAATCCAATTTCCTGATGGCAGAATAAAGGGAATTAATGATGTAATGCACATACCAGGTCTGGCTCGAAATCTACTGTCTATCAGTAAGCTGAATGATATCGGAGTGCAAGTCTCATTCTCTAGAAATGGATGCAAGATGACTAGAGGTTCAATGGTTTTGGCTAGAGGTACTAGAATTGGTACCCTATACAAGTTGGATGCACATGTTGTTCAATGTAACAGTGTCTCTAGAAAGTCATTGAAAGCTATTCATGGAGGTAAAGAGGAAATTGTTCCTAATTATGTAAACTCTATGGAAGTAAAACATCCAGCAGAGAAGACTATGCTTTGGCATCACAGGTTAGGCCACATAGGAGAAAAAGGTTTAAAAACCTTGAAGATTAAAAACCTAGTTGAGGGGCTTGATGATTGTAATCTTGAATTTTATTTCTGTGAACATTGTATATATGGAAAGCAGCACCATGTTTCATTTTATGACAATCCTCACAAATCTTCTGGTTTGCTAGACTATATTCATTCGGATGTGTTTGGTCCTATGAATGTTCCTTCTTTGTCTAAATCAAGATTCTATGTGTCATTTATTGATGATTATTATAGAAGCGCATTCATATATTTTCTGAAAAGTAAATCAGAAGTGTTCAGTTGGTTTAAGGAATTTAAGAACCTTGTAGAAAATCAGACTGGTAGAAAAATAAAATGCTTAAGGATGGATAATGGCGGTGAATTCTATTCTGATGAATTTGAAAGATACTGTAAAGACCATGGGATCAAAAGACACAAGACTACACCTTATACTCCACAGCAGAATGGAGTTGCAGAAAGGTTCAATAGGATGGTGATGGAGAGAGCACGAAGTATGCTTAGTAGTGCTGGTTTGGAGGAGAAGTTCTGGGTTGAGGCTACTGCTACTGCATGTTACTTGATTAATCGATCTCCAAACTCTGCTCTTGTTGAGAAGACACCTTTGGAAGCATGGTCTGGTAAGAAGCCCTCTCTTAGACATATTAGAGTCTTTGGTTGTGAAGCATATGCATATGTGTCGGATGTGAAAAGATCTAAGTTGGAGAACAAGGCTGTCAAATGTATTTTTATTGGCTATAGTGCTAACATTAAAGGATACAAGCTTTGGAATCCTATTACAGAAAAGGTTGTATACAGCAGAAGTGTAATCTTTCGTGAGCTAAAACCTTCCACCTTGGATCTACAGTCAGAGACAAAGTCAGAAAACAATAAGGATGTAGCAGTAATTCCTCCTACTCCAGAGAAAGAGGAATTGAAAATTCAAAATGTACCTGAAACTGAGGAGAGCTCAAGCAGATCTAAAAGTTTTGAAGAAGAAGAACCTCAGCCTCAGCCAGTGAGGAGGTCAACTCATGAAAGAAACCAACCAATAGGTATGGGTTCTCTTTGATTGATTCTACTTGTGCCTATGCTTTGATTTCTAGCACTATGAGCCTAGGACTGTGAAGGAGGCAATTAAAATGCTTGATTCAGATTCTTGGTTGGAAGCCATGGAAGAAGAGATGGCATCTTTAGAAAAGAATAAAACCTAGAGTTTGGTGCCCTTTCCTGAAGGTAGAAAATCTGGGGCTGCAAGGGTATTTAAGAAGAAGATTGGTCTGGATGGCAGTGTAGAAAAATACAAGGCAAGAATGGTTGCAAAGGGTTATTCCCAGGTGGAGGGAATTGATTATGGGGAGATTTTCTCTCCTGTAGCAAAGCTAACATCTATCAGATTTTTTTGTCACTTGCAGCAGCATACGACTTAGAGGTTGAATAGATGGATGTGAAGATAACATTTCTTCATGGTGATCTTGAAGAAGAAATATATATGTCCCAGCCTAAGCACTTCGTCGAAAAAGGTAAAGAAAAACTGGTATGCAAATTAAAGAAGTCTTTGTATGGGTTAAAGCAGTCACCTAGAATGTGGTACCAGAAATTTGATACTTTTGTATTGACTTTGGGATTTGTGAGATCAAAATCAGATCACTGTGTATATTATAAAGTTGAAAGTGATCGAGTTCTTATTATTGCTCTCTATGTTGATGATATGTTGTTCATAGGAAATAGTAAGTTAATGATTTTTGATCTTAAGTCTCAGTTGTCTACTAAGTTTCAAAATGAAGGATCTTGGTGTAGCAAGGTATATTCTGGGGATGGAGATAACCAGGAATAGGAAGAATAGAAAGCTTTGGCTCAATCAGAGTAAGTATATCAAGACTGTTCTTGAGAGATTCTGTATGAATGACTGCAAACAGCTAGTTGTTCCAATCTTGCACGGAACGAAGCTATCTATTGAGGATTGTCCAAAATCTTCTACTGAGATGGAGGACATGACCAGTGTACCTTATGCTAGTGTGGTTGGCAGTCTCATGTATGCAATGGTTTGTACAAGGCCAGACACTGCCCAAGCAGTGGGAGTTCTTAGTCGATTTATGGCTAATCCTGGAAGAACACATTGGGATGTTGTAAAGAGAGTTTTCAAATATTTGAAGGGCACTTCAGATTTTTCTTTGTGTTATCATGGGAACTTGGTTGAATCACAGAGGACTCTTAGTGTTTTTGGCTATGTGGATTCTGATTGGGCAGGGGACATTGACAGCAGGAGATCCACTAGTGGATACATATTCATGATGAATGGTGGTGTAGTGAGCTGGATGAGCAAGCAGCAGGCTATAGTCGCTTTGTCCACTACGGAGGTTGAATACATGGTAGCTACTCATGCTTGTAAAGAAGTTGTATGGTTGAAACGTTTGTGTTCTAACATTGGTTTTGATGCAAGCGAGATAACTATTTTCTGACAGTCAGAGTGCAATTTTTCTGGCAAAGAACCCTACTTTCCATGCCAAGACGAAACATATTGATGTGCAGTATCACTTTGTACGAGATATGGTTGAGGATGGAAAGGTCAGTTTGGAAAAGGTGGATACTCTGGAGAATGTTGCAAATGCATTGACAAAGCCAGTAAGTTCAGGTGGTATGCCAGTTCAATGGGCCTTAGTGCCCATGATTTTCAATAAGTTTTAATTGTGCTCTGGAGGTGCTTGTATGATCTTCATCAAGTGGGAGATTGTTGGAAAGACATGCCTCAATCATCACAGGCTATAACCTCTACTGGAGAAAACTCGGTATGAAATCTATCATGTCTAGCCGACTATACATTCTATTTTGAACAGGTCGATGCGACCTTGTAGAAGTCTTTCCGAACACTTATTCTTTGGAGCCTTCACTGTGACATAGTGTATTCACTATGACCTCTTATTGCGTGGAGTTCTTTGGCCGACAGGCCATTCAATCGTAAATTGGGGAGACTCATGACGACCATGGGATTTGGGATAACCTATGTCGATTCGGTGAGAAGTCTTAGCGAATAGCCAATGTCTCACCGACAGTGTAACACTTGGGTTCATTGGAGTAACATGTTTGTTTCATTATGATGTCTCGGTGAAGTGAAAATGTCTCGCCGACAGGAATACATATGATGTCTTCGCCATAACATAAAGATCCCAGTGTGAGGTCTTAGCGAACAGTGAAGGTCACGCCGACAGGGACACATCCAAACGTTCATCAGAGTAACTCAAAGCGATCGGGGAAAGGTCTTGGCGAGAGTGTTAAGTCTTGCTGACCATTCGGTGTTCAGTGTAACACAAAGGATCTCGAAGAAACCTCTCCGCAAAGGTGTTAAGTCTTGCCGACTAGTGATTGGAGCTCGGTATGACTTGTCTGTATTCAACGTAACATCTCAGCGAAGGTGATTGGTCTTGATGATAGTTGTATGCTTTCGGTGTATCTTAATGTTGCTCGATGAGACCTCTTGCCGATATCGGTATGTCTTGCCAACTATCCTTTGGAGCTTGGTATGACAAATGACTTCGGTACGACTTTTGGTGACTCGGCGTGAGGTCCTGACGAAAGCGATACTCTTGTTGAATGGTAATTTTATATCTATGAGACTTTTGGACCTCGCTATGATCTCCTGGAAAAAGTGATAGGTCTCGCCGACTCTTTGGTGGCTCGGTGTAACAAATGAAGCTCATTGGAATATCTTGGAGATAAGAATATCTCTTGCCGATATCGATATGAAGGTTATGTGGCATCGGCGAGACACTATTAGTGTCCCACCGAGATGCCAACACAATGTGGTTTCTTCTTACCCTTTTTACCGTCCTATGTGGAGTCTCGTGGACCAATAGGAGAAGTCGAATCTGAACAGTTGGAAGTCTATTCATTGTGACGGTTCTGTGAGGGAGCTCGACGGACATGGAACTACAGGGATATACTCTGTGATTGTAGATGGGGATCTGTTGGTTGAATCGACAGATGATTGTATGATCAGTAGATGTTTTCTATTATGTAATGACTGTACTTTGAAGGTTCCTATACAAGATTGTTCATGGTGAATGCTGCTATAAACATACACTAGAAAGATAAGTCTGATACTTATATGTAATCCTTGTTACTGTAATACAAACTAATTTCTCTTGGTGTGGTGGATTTTTCTCCCGTAAGGGTTTTCCCACGTATATCTGGTGTTCATATGTGATTTTCAATTCTCTATTTCTGTTATCTGTCTCAAAGTGTATTTGTAAAATTAAAAAGTGTCTTTGCATTCTTCCCTGAGGTTTGATGTTATGAAAGTTGTTTCCGCACCTTGACTTTCCTTTCAAATGTTTCATGTGGTTGACAAGGATTTTTGAACAGATCTTATAAATAGTGTTGCACAAATTGATGGGCCTAAATTCAACCATGGTCTAAGGGTCATCATTTTTGGGAATAAGGGATAAAAAGGTGTGGTTCATTTGTTTCAAAAAATTTCTCAATCTAAAGAAATCCTTGACAGTAAGAAATATATCCTTTCCCACAATCTCCCAAAACTCCTGGAAGAAGGAAAAAGGGAATCCATCTGATCCAAGGGCTTTGAAGGCCCCCATATTGAAAACTACTAACTTGACTTCCTTAAGAGTGACAACCTTGAGAGTAGCAACATTATCTAAGTTGGTTAGAATTGGTGGAATGAAATCCAATAAAAGGTCATCTAAGGAAGCATTAGGAATGACAACAGGCTTAGAGAAGGACTATCAAAAATGTCTCGAGGCCAATTGACTAATCTAGGAAAGAGTAGTGGCTTCCACCACTAGTTCATACTTCAACTTCTTTATCTAGTTCCTTTTCCTATGCTTGAGGGAAGAGATGTGGAAGAAGGAAGACTTGCAGTCCCCTTCTTTTAACCATTAAATTTTGTACTTTTATTTCTAGAATAGTTATCTTTTTAGAATTTTGTCCCATTTAGTACAATAGTCCTTCTCAGCTTGACGGGTCTGCTCACTCACATCCCCATTCTCCATTCTACTTTGGGCCTCTTTAAGTTTAATAGTGAGATCTCTCTTCTGGTATAATACATCCCCAAACACCCACTTATTCTAGCCTTTCACCATATTTTTGATATACTTAAGTTTTTGAAAAACCCTAAACATGAGAGAGCCATGAATAGGAATATTCCACCAATTTGTAACTTTGCCCTTAAATTTCGAGTGAGAGCTCCACATGATCTCATAATTGAAAGGAGAGGGCCCAACAATAGAATGTTCATTTAGAAAGAGAAAGAGAGGCTTGTGATCAAACACAGTTGAGAGAGAGCCTGCAAATTGGAGCTATGGAGGGTGACCTAGTTAGGGGAGAACAAGAATCGATCAAGTCTAACTTATATAAGTTTATCCCCCAACCTCCTATTAGTCCAAGTATAGTTTTGACCCTACAAATCAATATCCACAAGCCTAATAGTAATCAACAAATTTGTCATAATAGTCATACTGTCAGTGTAGTCCAAGTATAATGTTGAGAGAATATAGGATAATTAAATAATTAAAGTAATTATTAATTTCAAAAGTGTGAATGTGAAGAATTAAATAATTAAAGTAATTATTTAATTTAGAAAGTGGGTGAATGTTAATTAAATAACTAATAATAATTATTTAATTAAATTAGAGGAATAAGATAATTAAAGACATAATTAAATAAATGGGATTTATTTAATTAATAAAGAATATTAATTATAAGGGGAATTAATTAAATAACATAAATTCACTTAATTAATAGTGAAAATATGAAATTAGATAGTAATTAAATAAATAAACATTATTTAATCATTAGGGAAATATGATAATTAGTGTTAAAATGCTAGTTGCAAGCTAGGACAATTTCAGGTATCTACATTTTGCCCCTCTTGATATAATGCTTTTTGAGAATTGTGTCAAAGAAAATTCAAAAATTCATGTTCAATATGTGCTCTGATATGTCCTAGTGATGATGGGATAGCATGGTTCCCCCTCGGTAAATTTTGCAAATTTTTGAAAAAAATTGCAAAATTTGGGAAATTTTTTTGACAATCTAATTTGATAGTTTTAAGTGTGGGGACTAATAGAATAAATGTTAACTAGAATAAATAACTAGTAAGGAGTGAAGAAAATTTAGATGGACCATCCATCCAAATCAATATTGGCGTATGATTGATAGTATTTGAGCTTTCAGTAGTGCATGTTTTTATCATCATACAACATTTTATTATGGGACACATGGATGTATGCACACCTAAGCATGAATTGTGAAGGCAGATTTTGTTTTCGATTTCCTAAAGATTGTGATATATGGGAAAGTGGATATATGTACACCAAGTTGAGACAAACATTGGTGACATTAATATCTGTTTGTCAAAGATTCAGACACATTAGACAAGAAGTGCCCAAATTTATACTAGTAACAATAGAGCCTTGTTGGAATATGTGAGGAAGTGACCATAGAGCATGTTAATCTTGATGCAAGAAAGTGTTAGCTGACCTTTGAATTGCATACATGATGTTTTGAATATGCCAAATGGAACCCCAATCACACACAAGGAACTTAGTTTCCCTAGTCATATTATTAAAACAAAACCGCAAATAGAAAACAATAGAAAAGATGTAATGATCCATCATTACTCCTCTAATCACTTGTGGATATCATTGAGTAGCATAGGACCATGACATAAGAAAAAATAGATAAAAATATAAGACTAACTAGACCAAACAATTCAACAACAATTTAGATCTTCTTGTCCACTGATATGTGTGGTTTGATAGGATTGTAAGGATCATGTCTGGTTTTAGGAATGAGACACCTTGTATAAGATGCCTGGTTTGGTTTCGAGGATGTAACAACCGATATAAGACAACTAATAGCTGATAAAGATAGGTAGATTTTTTTGAGATATGTAGTAAATTGATTGGCTAGGTTGTATTCTAGTTTGATAGTTCATTTGTTATTCCACAATTCATTAAGCTCAGTTTCTGTAAGATGTTCCATTTGTGTCCAACATGTCAATTGTTGACAAGGGATAGTTTTATTATGGAAGTTGGATTTTGATGGATGAAATGTTTATTATGATAGACCCTAATGGATAGACCTACACCTTGGGGGATCATCAATGATGGCCTTGCCTATGTATTACATGCAAAGGCTATATAGTTTGATAATTGGGACTTAAATTAGTACATGTTGGATGGCCAATGTTGTTTTTGAATTTTTTTGACGTTCTATGAATGTTTTGGATTTTTGAAGGAATGTTTGAATGTTTTTGGATTTTTTTGAATGTTTTTTGATACCATTTGTAAGATCCTTTTGAAAATCTAGGTCAGGAATTTCCCCCAATCAGGTACATGACTAGTTATTATGAAAAGGATGAATATGGTAAGTGGTTGAAACTAAATGCCAATAATTATCAGGCCATGAGAGGGGTGAGAAATATTATTATGAAGAATCTTATGCTTAGGTTATTATGGACATAATTTGATAGAATATTGATAGATGGTAGAGTGATAACTGACTACACATGGTGCCTATTTTCCAAGTTTTCACCATGGTACTTATCCAAAGTGTCATTGAAATGGTTTTCACTATAGGAGCGATTATTTCTCTTTTTCTTTTCTTTTCTTTTCTTTTAATTTTTCCATTTTTTTATTTTTTTGTATCACACAAGACACCTATTTGTTAGGATTTTATCAAGGTGATATTTTATTGGAATTTGATGTTGTTGGATCATAGTGGATACTCTTTAGGAGATGCAAGTCGATGGTCGATAGATGGAAATGAATTGTATGAAACAAAATATGGGGAATGTGATATGGTGCAAGTAGGAGGAGCTAAAGTATGATCATCTAAATGTGTACTACATGGACCATCATACTTCCTCTGAAGAGGAGATTGGACAGCCAATGAACTAGAACACATCAAGGGGTCATTATCAAAGGTACATTGCGTGGCATCACCAAGAGAATTATCATGAGATGATGGATTTATGAATGTATATGGATCAGATAAATTGTACAAATTGTGGAATAAGGAATTGGATATAAACATTGAATCAACAAACTCATGTTGTGATGGTCATCTTTTGCATATGCCCCCCCCAGTTATTATGGGTATAAAGGCATAATTGAAGATCAACTTCTACTTGTTTTTTATTTTTACTTTTACTTTTTTTCATGTTCGAGTGCTTTTTATTTTGATTTTTCTCTAAGGACTCTTCTTGATCTTTCTTTTTTTTGCTTTGACCTTGTATATTTTTTTAATAAAGACTTTCTCTTTCTTGATTTTTGACTTATAGCCTTATGCTTTTGCATTGACACTTGTTGATCCAAGTCTAGGAGATAGATGATACTAGATGAAGTTAATGGCATGGCGAAGATTTATGATTTGTGTGTAGGGTGAGCGATGTCATCAACATATTATTTGAAACTATCCCTTCCAACACAAGTAATACCAAAGGAAACTCACCCACCATTAATGAGTTGGTAGGAAAGCTTAGTAGAAGCAAGATATATAAATGCATACTATAGCTCAAGATCCATGATAGAAAAAGATGGTAGCCCATGAAGTGGACTAGAAGGAATATGACTCTAGAATGAAAAAGGATCCTTTGGGGTATCCTCCATAGGATCATTCTATAACAATGGGATATCATAGATATATTGATTAAATATGGGTTTATCATGAACAAAAAATAATTGGGATGCATATAGTAGTGGTTGGAACTTTGGATGACATGCTTGTAACTCATATTCTTTGACTGCAAGATCTTTGACATTAACTTGAATTTTTGGGAGAGTGGGAGATGTGGGTAGAAATGAAGGTTCAATTGTTGCAGAGGAAGATGATAAGGTTGTGTTATTAATACAATGATTTGGGAGGGCAAGATTGCTTTGTGAGAATTTTTAATGCTTAAAGCAATTTGGATCTATCAGTATAGTCACTTGAGTTCTATTGTAGGGGAACTTGATGCATTGATGTAAGGTTGATGACATAACCTACATGGTATGGATGTATGGATGTCCTAGAAGAATATTATAAGGGGTCTCTAGATCTGGGATTTGGTAAATGGTCTCAACTATAATAGGTCCAACCTAGATAGGCAATATGATAGTACCTATAGATTCTCATTCAGCATCATCATATGCTTTGATTTTAATCTTTGTGTTACCATCAACAACATCATCAGCATATCCTAATTATTTTACAAGGCTTGAACTATAAATATTTAGTCTCACTCCACCATATATCAAGACTTTTTTGATTCTATACTTTTTGATAAAGGCTTCATTATGTATTACATCAATATGGAAAGGGATTTGTGTAGGAATATCGTTCTTGGAAAATATAATGATACACTTAGCAATGTCGCTCTCGACAAAGACAAATGAGGCTTCTTTATTAGATGGGTGGATGTTACTGACCATGCACTCCTAAGCAACACTAGTATAATTATCTTGATCCTTTATATTAGTTCTTGAACTAGAAGCTTTTCTCAACACATTTTTGTAGGGGATCTTTAAAATGGTATTATCTGTGTTTGATGACCCTTGTGAATTGTTTATGGATATGTCACCTTGGTCGATAAGATCCTAAATGATTTTTTTGATTTTGTAGAATGATGAAGTCTTGTGTCCTTTTATTTTTTCGTACTCACAGAAGTCATTGTCATTCCACCAAGACCATTCAAGGGGTCTTGATTTGTAGTGTCTAAATTTTGGAAGTTGGATGACATTTGATTGTAATAGTTTCTTCAAAAATAACTCAATGGATTCTTGGAGGGGAGTTTATATTCATCTTTCAGGATTATTCCTTTGAGGACCTCATCTTTGTGGATTGTTTTGGACTACATTTGTTTATTGTTCATGGTTTTGTGATTGAGGGTCATTGTTCAATGTAGAGGGTCCCTTAAGACTAATAATGGGGTAACCTTTTTTATCACTTTTTCATCTATTACCCCATCATGTTCATAACATTCTTATTTCTAGACCAAAATTTTATTTTGTCACTAGAAGTGATCGAGTTTTTTTATTTTCTCTAAAAATTTTGACTAATTGTTTTGCAACAAGTGACTTCTCAATGGAAACACCCTTCTCGATGATCTCCTCAAAGGTATTTCGATAGTAAAATTGGAGTTGGTACATTAGCTCTGAATTGATATTCTCCACAAAAAAGTGTACCAACTATTTTTCAAGTATTTTGCATGGGAATTTGCTAGCCATACTTATCCATTTCTGGAGGAAAGAGGAAAAATATTCTCCTTTTTTATTTGATTGGCACAATTTGACTATGTTTATATCACTTTCAATATTGTAGGATAAGTGTGTAACAAACTTATCAGCTAATCCATTCCATGTTTCTATACAAGGAGGTAAATGTACAAATCAATCAAGGGCTTGTCCTATGAGACTATGTGGGAAAATTTGTATCAAGTATGTATGTTCATATGCAACATCCATGCAAGAAGTGTGAAGCTCATGTACATGCTCAATAGGATCTCCATTTCCCTTGTATTTATTGAATTTTGGTACGTTAAAGTGTTGGGGAAAGGGAGGCATGTATATACTCCGATCAAAAGGATAAGGACATAAGTCCTCGATGGAGTGGGTCTTTTTTCTTGTTACTTGGATGTTGGAGATTTTTTTTTGCAACGATTTTCTAGATTAAGGTCTCCATAGGAAATAGTAATGCAAGAGACACATTCATTTGAGTTTGTGTCATGTTCACATGTGGATTAGTGTTTTGATAATTCATAGTCAATGTTGAAGCATGGGGGTTTGTGTTGAATGTGTTGAAGTGGTGTTGCAATAGAGGTTGATTTGAGTGTGGTCCTGAGAAGGAAATAAATGTTTGTCATGTTCTAGCAGGTGGATTTTGATTCTTGATGTTTTGAATGGTTGATGTAGTATTGGTTTATAGTTTTGTAGTTTGTGATGAATTGGAAAATGGATTGGTTGATACTAGGCTTGCAGTTTGAGATGTATGTAAAAATAGATTTTTACTTTTTCGACCCAGATTCTAAGATTTTAGAAATGTATTGAATAGTGAATTTGTGATCTCGTTGCCAAACATTGGTGTAGGAGGTGTATTGACTATTTTTGTGTTATGTGAGGTTCCTCCAAATGATATACTCATGTGTAATTGTAATGAGCTAGCATGTTGAGGTGGGGTTGTACCATTAATGGAACCATGTTCTTATTGCATAACATCTGGTGGATGTTCTAATAGTTTAGTGACATCAAAAGTTTGAGAAGGAATTCTAGCCCCATTTTGTGTGAGTGACAAAAAGTATCTATTGGGGTCTATAGCTATGATCTCATCTATAATCCGCAATATATGAGGATCTTGCAAGGAATTGTCAATTTCTTCTTGGGTTAAGCCTTGTTTCACCTCGTTTAAGGTGTAATTTTCAAAAGGTGATGCAATATGAGGCTGTGACCTTCTTGGTTTATTTGAAGATGACCCAAAACACATGGTGCTAGTGGGATTGAAGTAAGGGTTAGCTAAGTGATCCATGACTTTTCTTTTCCTTTGTGACCTAGTGAGGACCATATAATACTTGAGACTATTTTTGGATTTTTTTTATTTTTGGACATGTATGAAAGCTAGGAATAAAATGAAGTTATTCTATGTTTTGGGTTTTTGAATTTAAAGATGCAAAATGTCAATAAGATTTAGAGTATGTTTTTTGAATTTTCTAGATTTTAACTTTGGATTGTGAAAAGGATACTAGAAAAACAATGATGGAACAAGATAATAGATCATAATAAAACTAGGATGATGATTGGATAAAAGTAAACCTAAACTAGACTTGTGAGTTTAAGGCTCAACTTGTGGATAAGATAGATAAAAGATTACAAGGTCAAGACACTCCAACAGCTGACTCTAGTTTGATCAAGGTTTGGTAGGTTTCTTGATTTCAAAAGATAAAGGTGATTATGTATGATGTTATATGATAATTTCTAAGATAAAGGTTTCAACCTAAGTTAGAAAAATGGTAAGATTATTGAAAGTAAAGGATAAATTGGAAAAGTATTTAGTCTATATGTGAGGTCATTGTTTGAATTAGGACTATAAATTGGATACTCAAGAATGGACTCAAAATTTGTAGTACAAATAGATGCATTGGAAATTTTTGACAATTGTGGTGTTAAAGGACACACATGTGGTGTTTTGTTCTTTCACATATGTGGCTCAAAAATTGAAAAATACAATGCAATACTAGGCAATTATGGTGCACAAACAAATGTGACTCAGTTTTTGATAAATGTGTGTATTTGTATTTTCCTAGGGTTTTTTAACAAATATGTTGTGAAGTTTGAAATAAGTGGTTTAGTACTTGATAAGTGTGGTTCCGGATCTAACAGATGTGTTTGACTAGCTTTTAACCTAAAATTTGAGGTTTCTAAGTAAATTTTTATTTTGGATTAGTTTCAATTTCAAGAAAAAAAACACACAAAAAAAATCAAAATATGGATTGGGTTGTTGACTCTTTGACACTTGGGTAAAAGTCTTAAGGGGAAAAGCCCCAATGGTTTTTCTAGTAATAACATACTCAAGAAAATTAGAAGCAAGAACAACTTAGCTAATCAAGAAGGTGTGTAAATTTGTAGTAGGTCCACCTCACAATAAATTGATAAATACTCTAAAAGATTAGATAGTTAAACAATTATAAATAATTGTTCAATACTTTCTATATGAGAGTGGATAGATAAAAGTCACAATGACACAGGATCAATGGCACGAGAACACCTTCTTTCTCTCCTTGAGAGGCTATTGCTAGCAACCCAAAAATATTTTATCTCGACTCAAGGTAGGACATGGTGAGTAGCTTCAAACATTGATACTTGTACCTTGCACCACTACAAATCATGGCCAAAAAGGACTTTAGGCTTCTAAAATAATTGGTTCGTAGTGGAGGTACTTCGTAAACACCACCACCTACACAAGTGCAAGATCAAAATATCAAATCCCTATGTCCAACATCACCAAAAACCATGAAGGAATGCCTATAAATTCATGAGTGGATTGAACTCAACTTTCACTCTCACCCCTTTATATATCATGCCAGAAAAAAACATGCTTGAGGTCAAACCCTAGGGTGATGATCAACTCTTAGGTATGCCTCCTAACAAAAATGGAAGGAATAGTGTTTCTAATACTCCTCACCCAAAATTGCACTAGGCACAAGGGGATTGGATATGTAGACAACTCCTTTGGTGTAAAAAAAGAACAAGTACAAACTAGAGGTATTTCTTATCACCCTAGATCATATGAAGTGTAAGGGGAGAGGATATGTACACTCTAGTCTACCCAACATGGAAAACATGACAAATAAGTTCATTTTAATTACACGAAGGATTAGAATGTGTGGTTCAATTTTAAAGCACCTAATTAAAAGTGTGAAGATTGTCTTGTTCAATTTCAAGCACCAATTTAAAGCGTGAAGATTATCTTGCTCAATTTTAAGCACCAAGGGAAAATGAAGATTTTCCTGTTCAATTTTAAACAACAATTCCAAATGTTTAAAAATTAAGAATCACAAACACACAATTTTATAGAATAATATTCAATTTATCAAACATGTAGGAAATTAGATTAGTAGTTTTGATTCAAATTATTCTCCCAAATGATCACCACACAACTAAAAATTTGAAGTCAGTAACCAAAAACTTAGTCTACTGGAATAATATTGCTTTGAAATTAAATAGAAATAAAAAAAAATATACATTCTTTTTTATTCACAGTTAGATGTGGTTCATGAAAGTTATGATGTAGGTTTAAATAATTATGGTGTTGTGATGTGACACACAAATTCATGATTGTGGTGTGGTTCTCAACTATTGTGGCACACCAGTTCGGGACCTACAAAAACAAGAATCAACCAAAAATGTAAAAACTAACAACCCATATAAGTTGAATTCACTGTTAGAATATCATAAAAATAATTGTTAGCTCTATGTAATAATCATAAACAAGAACCGTTAGTAAATCTAAAAATTCCAAAACCACGGTCATATCAGGTGTTGAAGATGATGAATGCAGTGTGAAAAACTTCACATGTATGCACTACAAATGCAATGGACCAGTGCATAGATGCGGTACGGAATCTCTTAGATGCGACTCACTCCAAAATGATTGTGGTGTTTCTCTGAACAGATACGGTGGACTTCCTTTAGCACAAAATTAATCTAAATTTTCATCAAAAACAATCATTTAACATCAGGTTCACCAATTTTTCAAGAGGGAAAATCAAGAGGAAGACATAAATCATCAATAGCAACCAAAAAACTATCTAATTCAAGCCATAGATACCTTAATCTAATAATGAAGTACAAGATGACAATAGAAATAAAATGATAAATTGGATATACCTCAACTTCTGTGTCAAAGTCAATTCCCATCCATTGCTATTCTCAAATTTACGTGTATGAAGTGTGCATAATCTATAAAAAGATTAATGTAAATGAATGATAGTAAAATATCAAAGAATTTGATTAGCCATCAAAGATATATGAGGGATATTTTTATAGAAATTTCTTTTTTGAATGGATGATCATGATTAAGAGGTGGATGATCAAGATCAAGGGTCGAGAATCCTTGAGAGGATTTGATGAATGAGTTAATTGACTGCAACTCGCTGCATGATTTTAGTCAATTATTTGCATGGATAATTGATTGAAGAGTTAACTCTCATTGAGTTGGAGTGAACTGATTTGATTGATTAGTGAAGTGGAATTGATTATCTAGTCGACTGGAAGAGAATGTTCGTTAAGAACAAGGTGAAAATGCATGAGATAATAATTAATTAATTGAATTAATTATTTGAGGAATGTGCAAGTTGGAATTAGATAAATAAATAAATTGTTTTATTTATTATTGAGGAAGTGGATAATGTTGAGAGAATATAGGATAATTAAATAATTAAAGTAATTATTTAATTTTGAAAGTGTGAATGTAGAATTAAATAATTAAAGTAATTATTTAAGTTAGAAAGGGGATAATTAAATAATTAAAATAATCATTTAATTTAAAAATTAGGTGAGTTTTTTTTATTAGGATAAAATAAGTTTTGAATGGGCCCAA
Source organism: Sequoia sempervirens (assembly GCA_007258455.2). Taxonomy (NCBI): domain Eukaryota; kingdom Viridiplantae; phylum Streptophyta; class Pinopsida; order Cupressales; family Cupressaceae; genus Sequoia; species Sequoia sempervirens. The sequence goes on along the minus strand of VDFB02105785.1, from coordinate 286,917,381 downwards.
AACCATTCACAATTAGGTTTTTTAGGGACCCAAAACCCTACCATAACAATGAACATTGCCAAGTGGTAAACCATAGACAAACAATAGCCAAACCACAATAGTTAAAAAGAATATGAGCATGAAAAACTAACTAAAACTAAACAAGTCCAAAGCCTCAAAGTAGACCTACTTAGGAAAAAAAATAGTCGTAAGCACCAAAAAAAGAAAAGTCCTTATGCCAAATAAAACATACAATCACAACTACCTGAATCAGTCAAGCAACAACAAATAAATTTCTCAAAAAAATAGTTCTTAAGCTAGCATCTCATAGCAAACCAACCGCTTAGAAAAACACTTTCCAAGAAATGAAGAACAATAATATTGTCTCAAAAAATTGAACTCCAAATATATATGAGCCAAATCCACCTCAAAAGGAACTACAAGAGAGGAATCTAATTGGAGAACTGTAAGCCACCCACCATACCCAAAGAGCAAATCTTCACCTCAATAGAAGATATCGCCACCTCAAAAGGAGAATCAAAGTGTGAATATAGTAGGAGAGATAACAAACCAATGAAAAGGGAATCCATAGCATCCCTCAGGAAAATGAGAATTTGGGTCTTCAAAAATATCAAAGAGTGCACCCTAGCCATCAGTAAATAAACTAAAAAAGGATAATCAATGCTCCCATAAATTCCTTCAGCAAGGAAATATTAAGTGACATGGAAGAACCCCTACCAACAACCAAAGTAACCTCAACATCACCCACAAAATGCACCTCCACCTCAAAAGGATGGGTTTCCATCTCAAAAGGAACCACCATCCATGAATGCAAAAGGCGAGAAACAGAAGCTAGGATAGTAGGAAATCCCTTCAACATCGAGCAACATTGGGACAAAAGAAGAAGCTTTGAGAAGAGCCCAATGAACAAAGACAAGGAAGAAGAAGCCCCACAAAACCCAACAACTCCAAGAAACAACAAACAACCATCCGGCAACAAAAATCCATTTCCCATCGAACCCCTTTATAGTAGCAAAGCAACAAACAACAAGCAAATAATAGCAAGCAAGGAAAACAAAAATGTTATAACCCCAGGAAGAAAACTCTCACCATCCAAGAGAGCCAAAGTAGCAACAAGAATTAAACAAACCAAGAAAAATCAAGGGGACTCCCTTCACCAACCAAGCAATCCACAACAATAGTAGGGATAGAAAATAACCACCCCACATCAGCCTCAACTATAAAATAATCATTAAGTACAACCATCAAGAGATCAAAAAACCCCACGATCTCCTCAGTCGACCAAGGGCACTACAAAAGGACAACACCAAACAGAAAAGGAAGCAACCCCCCACAAACTAAAATGACTCACCCAAAGGGAGAAACCATTTGATGCCAAGCAACCAAAAATATTGCCAAGAAAGTTGCACAACCAGCCATAGGCTAGTAGCATGAAGAAACTAGAACTAAACACACCAAGAAAAAACAAGGGGAACTCCCTTCATTAGCCAGGAAATCCACATAAGCAAAATGGATAGACAACCACCCCATATCAGCCTCAACAATAAAATGATCTTTTAGGAAAACCATCAAGAGGCCAAAAACCCCCACGACCTCCTCAGTCAGCTAGGGGCATTAAAAAAGGAAAAAATCAAAGATCAAGGGAAATAGACCCACCACAAACTATAATGGCTCACCCAAAGGGGGAAACCATCTGGCACCAAGTAGCCAAAAACTATGCCAAGAAGTACCATGTGACCAACAATAAACCAAAAAAATGAAGAACCCAGCATAGCATCCACAAAGCAACCAAAACCCAACAACCTACCACCAATGCCTAGTATAATAGGAATATGCACATGAACTACATCATCATCATCTAATTCAAACTCTTGTCACCCTCTCCCTTCAAATATTTCAAACACCCACTCCTACCTCTCTTCCCACTCTCCATGATGCTCTCCCTAGATATGTGGGTGAATGTTAATTAAATAAATAATTATTATTATTTAATTAAATTAGAGCAATAAGATAATTAAAGATGTAAATTTATAAATATGATTTATTTAATTAATCATGATAGAATAAAGATTAAGACATTTTTTTTTAGACTGCAGGAATCAATCAGGTATCCATCCCCCTATAAACTACAGTACACCTAGTTTTCCATGTGACCAGTGGCATTGGCACGACATGCCCTCCAGTACCACGAGTTTGGGGGAAGACTAGACCTCGTGACCTCTTCCCTGCAACAGGATGCTTTAGCCAACTAAGCTAGGCCCCTCGCCCCAAGATTAAGACATAATTAAATAAATAGAATTTATTTAATTAATCAAGAAGATTAATGATAACGTGAATTAATTAAATAACATAAAGTCAATTAATAGTGGAAATATGGAATTAGATAATAGTTAAATAATTAAACATTATTTAATCATTAAGGAAAGGTGATAATTAGTGTTAACATGCTAGTCACAAGCTAGGACTATTTCAAGTATCTACACCTTTTTTACAACAATGTTTTCTTCCAAACTTTCACCAAGACCTTAGATATGGTTGACAACTTCATCAACCCTGAGCATGAATGTATCAATGTTCTCATCTTCTTTCATCTTCAAGCCTTCAAACTAAGCTCTATAAGTCTGCAACTTTAAGGTCTCTTTGACTTTTTCATCACCTTCATAGATAGTTTCCAAATTTTCCCATATTTCATTTGTTGTTATGCACTCCATCACTTTCACAAATTTAATGTTATTCAAACCACATAAAATAGGATTCCTTGTCTTAGCATTGAGTTCAAGAGCCCTCTTTCCTACTTAATCCTGAAGAGGGAGATATTTAGGAGGCTCATATTCTACAACTGGCATCTAGATGTCCAATCCTAAATCCATCAAATAGGACTCCATCCTAACTTTCCAAAAAGAAAAATTAGATCCATAAAAAATTGGTACTTTATTTCCAAATAAACTTCCTTGTGCCATACCAGATCTACCTTAAGTTGTTAAACTTCTTCAAAGGAACTTGGCTCTAATACGAATTCAAGGTCACACAATCTATTAAGGGGGGTGATCAGTAGATCAAAATAATTCTAGAAACCTTTACATTTACAATTATTATAGATATATTTTCAATATGAAGAGAATTGAACCATACAAGCTCATAATCACAACACAACACAATATTTACATGGAAACCCAAGATGGGAAAAGCCACGGTGAGAAATATCATAAGCAGGGAATATACTAAGTAAATTTTACAATGTGATGTAAGCACCACCAACCTACCAGAGACACCAAACTCCAAATGAGTCTATAGGAACCAACCTACTAGATACAATAATCCCCACCAAAAAGAGACACCAATCCCTACCAGAACAATACAACAAGTAGAATTTCAGTCCTACCAAAATACAAAAATAATGGCAGGTTTGAAATTTAACTTTGATATGCACCAGAGACATAGCTAACACTCTCTCACACTAAGAATGAACCTTTGATATGGAAATTCCTTGTTTTCTTCAAAATTCTATACTCACATACCTTTCATTCATTACACTTGATACAACTTAATATATCAACTCACTCTCCTCTAACATTTGTTACATTTCAATGCAACTAAACTTTTGAAAATATACATGACATTACATTAATACTTTTCCATGTTGGCCAATGATCCACACAAACCCGGATGACATAGGGTGGACCTAAATTCAAATTACATGAAACGTGTAATACAACGGTCTAAACACAAATTTCTTACCACCAAGAGATCTTAACACCTTATTCCACCGCATGAACCTTAAACATGTCCTATCCTCACTCTACACATATGATTTGAATTTTGCGCACTTTAAGTTATTATTATACATGCCTCACACTTTGAATAGCTTGATGAAAATTTTGATGCTTCAAACTTCTTGCACACTAAGCCTCACCTCTGAAAACTTAGGAAACTAATAGAGTGTAGACACACTCTCCTTCCAAATTGTGGAGCAACATTGTATTTATAAAAGAAATACCACCCATATTTAGAAATCTCTCTTCCCAAATGATATCCTTTCAGACCACTGCACTCATGCTAACTGCATACTCGACATGGTATATAAATACATTAACCATCTGAAGGAAATCACGCCTCACTAGTCATAATACAAGATATGATTGATTAGACAGTCTCTACACAGATGCACAAAATGATTTTAAAACCTTAAGAAAAATGAAAATTCTAGTACTTCTACAATATTTTTCATCTTTTGATAACCTTTAAATTTGATAGGCTTGACACCTTTTGATAACCATTATCAACAACAATCCTTCAACATCAATTTGACATCAATGACAAACTATCTTCAACAAATATGAGAATTGATTCTTTGAACTTAAATAATATGTGAACTACATTTTTGACACATGGTTCTTGTTAATAGGGTTTTTATGTCAATAAATGTATCTCAACCTTGATCCTAATGTTAAGAACAAAAAAAAATTGGGATGCAAAACAAAAAAATCAATTTCTAGGCTATAGAAGTCATTTTTAGCCAAATAAATATTCTAAATTGTTTAGCATCAATTCTTTGATGTTGCAGATATGGATGAATTTGAATTTTAAATTAAAAATAGGTCTAATTGGCCTCCTAATTCAAAATTTATGGCCTCTGAAACTTGGGCCTCCCACATTGTAAATACAAGAACATCTATGAGTTGTAAGATGGAGTTACACTTTTTGACCAACTTATGATGCATTTTACAAAATATCATAAGGTCTCTTTGGATGGAGACAATGGAGCCAAAACAGTGTGTCCAAGTTGCTTAGTGGATTATGAATTTTATGATAGGTGGATGTAATATGTTACTTTTAGCCCATAAACTTGTCTTGGGATTCAGTTGTTGGACTTTTAACTAGGGATTTGGTTGGCACCACATTTTTGGGTGGTCTCAACTCATGACTTGATAATTATCATTTGATGATTTTATGTATTCTCTCATATTTCTTACATGCTTGAGATGGAGGTTTTGATAGTGAGTTTTGTAGGTGTTGTTATGCTACCAAATTTACTCCAAATCTCTTATAAGTGATAATTTTGTAAAGGCTTCAGCTCTATAAGTATATTGTAACCATTGATTGTTAAATACTACATTAATTTGATTTTAAGTGTAGGTTCTTTCTCCTAAAAGGGATTTTCCTATGTTAGTCACTCTATTATAGTATTATTTTTGTGTTTATTTCCTTGTAACTATATGATTGATTTAATTTTTGCACATAACCGCTCTCATAAATTAGTGTGGTAAGTGTATTCTATACCTCTACTTATTTTTTATTTAAGAGTCTAATAACCTCAAATTAGGTCTTAGGAATAAGGGTTTTTTGTACTAATCTTGAATTAAGTGGGAGCTTGCAACAAAAAGAACTTATTATAAGAAAAATGGTAAACACATCAAGGATAGATTTGGAAGTTCTTAGACATAAAATGGAGGATATATTTATGGATAGAGATATGTGGGATGCAATATCTAGATCAAAAATACCATAATAAAATAAGAAGACTAAGACATTTTGGACCGAAAAGCTAAGGGTCTCATTAAACTTTGTTTAGTTGATTTAATATTATTGAGTGTGCATGAAGTGATTATCATAATGAATCTTTAGAAGAAGATGGAAAAAATTGTTAGGATAAATTACTAGTAAATATTTTTTATCAAGAAAGAATTTGTATACCTTTAGGATGGAGGATTGTCATTTTGTGGCGAAAAATCTAAATGATTTCAATATTATTGTGACCCGGTGACATTCCATTGGATTGAAGATGGAGGAGGAGGATTGATGTATTGGAAGAATGAAGAAGAACATCTTATTATACACTTTTTGTGTTTTCATTGATGTCACTATGTTATATGAGTTGTAATTGCAAGGTTAATTCATATCTTGATCTGGTATTCTACACTGGTATCTAAACCGGTATGCAATTACTATCCTCTGATATTTTGGTTTGCAATCCTCTGCTAATGATTATTGTTTCTTGTGATTTTGGGAAATGATTTTTGGATGTCGGAAGGTTGCATGTTCAAAATCTCACTGCATAGGTGCTCGTATGGCAAATCGGCATTATTTTGTTGTTGCATTTTTGCTATTATGTCTATCTCTGGGTGACCTAATGGATAGTTGGTGTTATAGTGAATTAATTTTGTTGCACGTAGATGTATGTATGACCTATCTTAGGCCCATGCTGACATGTTATAGTGTGTTACACGCTTGAATTATTTTTGGAAAGATTTTGTATATGCTTGAAGCCAACAGTTGATTTTTGGTGAATAAGGGTACCATCTAATTAGGTCGACCTAATTGATGCTTATGGATGAATCAGATATATATGTTCAATATTTTTGAGGTTGATGATGTGAATGGTGAATTGAGAATGTGAAGAAGTGAAAAGATGGTGAAGTGTGTTAAGTTAGTTTATTGAGCATCAAAGGAACTGAATCAGCACTTGTTAGGTGTACTTTATTAGTTCATTTTCTGGCTATAAGCCATTTTGTCATTGTATTTTTGTAGGCAGTGAGCCTCACATTTTGGACAGTGAAACCTGGCAGCGAGCCACCATTTTTGTAAAATATTATAACCAGTTATACTATATTGTGAGCTAACCCTCATCGTGGTTTTTCCCATTCTGGTTTTTCCATGTAAAAATCTTGGTGTTCATGTGTTGTTTTCTTTCATGTTTTGTTAATGCTCTTGTTCATCTTTACTTTTATATGCATTGGAGTAATTGGATGCTATTTTTTCAATAAATTTAAAAAGATACTAATTCACCCCCCCCTCTCAGTATCTTAGGTATTCAACAATAAGTATCAGAGCTTGGTTCCTCTGAAGAAGCCTAGCATCTTGAGGAAGATTCTAAAGATTGAACAAATGGATGATAAAGAAGAACTTCAGGATACTCTTGAAGATCTTGACAAGGTTGAAAATGAAAATAGAGATTTGAAAGAAAATCTTGATGAGGAAAATGAATGCATCCAGAAATTGAAAGAGAAATTGAAGAAATTCAAAGAAATACATAGAGAAGTGTGTGAACAATTAAAGCAAGCTAATGAAGAGGTTACTAGATTGAAGGTGCAAGTGGAAGAAAAGAAGAAAATTGAATATTTTCTAAATACAGTGGTGCAAAGCAAGACTGATGAATGCACAAGGCTTGAACAAGAAGTGGTGAATCTGAAAGCAGATCTGGAGAAAGAAAAACTTTGTGAAGATAATTTCAAATCTAGCTCTAATAAGCTTGATAAGTTGAGGAAAGAAACCAAGTAAAGAAAAAGGTTGTTTGGGAATGGAAGCAGGTGAAAGCTCAAAGGATAAGCAGACCCCAAACACTATGGATAATTGGAAGACTCAAGATAAAGGGAAGCAAAAAAGAAATCCAAGAAACTTTGCTAGAAGACCGCCTATCAAAAAACCAAATGCTCAAAGGTACCCATCCTTCAATGGTGTTTTATTTTCATGTAATAAATTTGGTCACAAGGCAATAGAGTGCAGAAGTAAATAAACTAGTATGCTAGTTCCTTCTCCAGACAATGTTTTGCATGCAAGAAAATTGGACATAGAGCTAGTGAATGCAAAACTCGGATGGTGAATTGATTTAATGGAGGTAGGATGAATCAAAATTTTGTTGGATACTATTATACATTTAATAAGTTTGGACACAAAGATAATCAGTGCATATCAAGGGTTAATGGAGGATAGAAAAATTAGAAATTTTTTGTTTGCTATAACTACAACAAACCCGGACACATTTCAAGAGTTTGCAGAAGTAAAAAGGGAAAGCAGTTTGATCCAATAAAGAAGAATGAACCAGTGAAGAAAATTGACAAGGATTAGGTTAAGCAAGAAATGAAAAATATATGGAAGAAGAAAGAAGAACCAGAAACATCATATGCGTCTATGCCCCCATTCGGTGTAGACAATTCCTCTGGAAATTAGACCCAACATGGTCCTAGGGGGAGCTTTAACAGAAAATTGTTTGAAGCCCTTGGATATTTAGCGTGTTATTATTTGGCACGAAGATATGTTGTAAGGAATGGATAAACAGAGGTTATGCAAAAGGAACCAAAAGAAAATGTACAGAAATATTCTTTTGTGGAGAAAATTAGGGTTTCTCAGTGTAGTGAAGAAGGGTTTTTATTAGCTTTTTGAAATCTACCGCATTTAATGTGAATTAGGGGAAATCGTTGATTAATAAAGTGGATTAGTAAGGAATTTTAATCATTTGTGTATTTAAAGAAATTGGGGAGTTTTTTGGAGCATTCTTGAGGCAATTTGAAGTGTGAAGTTGTGCAAACCCTAGTTCTGGTTTTTGCAAGGAAAAAGGTATTTCACTCATATGTGATTTTGTGGGTTTGTGTGAATCATCATTTGAAATCATTTGAGCTTGATTTGTGGAAGAATGGAAACTCCTGTAGTTGTCAATGTTTTGGAGAGACTGAGACTATCCTATAAGAAATATTATATGAAGTTTTTCAAAGATGACCCTCTGGGCGCCTTCTCATCTATTCCTTATGGGGTTATGCCAACTAAAGACACAAGAATGTACATCCATGTTAAGACTGAGGAATATAATCATATTAAATTGATTGACATGTGGCAAAATGAGCTCACTAGAGATGATTTCTTGGTTAAACCAAAGCAAGAAAACCTAGTTTTGAAGAAGTTAGACCGATGGAATCGATTTCCTAACTTCAGTTCCATTGTTGATGATAAGTATGTTAAAGAAACTCTTAGTAGAATTCATGATAAATTATTGTGGACTGATAGACCTCACCTTATTTCTAAGCATGTGATCAAGGTTTTTATCAGACTATGTGATATTAGATCGATACCTTGTTGAAATATGTGAAGAATGAAGTGGTGATGGAACTCACTGGTGCCACATTTGACAAGAGAGCTCTTTCTACAAATCCTATCACTAATCTTGTTGTGAAGTATGTTGCAATAATGATCAGACACAAGATCTACTTCACTAATAGGGATAATTCAGTATTTGCTATAGCTATTTACACTGATTATGATATGGCAACTAATGGTGCATATTATGATTTGTGTGAAATTATCCAACAATAGTTGTTTGAGAACTTGAAGATGACTCGGGAAAAGAAGTATGCATTTAAATTTGGCTCCTTGATTGTTTTCTTTCTATTCTATTTATTTAGGAGACTTCCTGAAAGAGATGATGTGGTGATTTGGGACACATCCAGACCTATTGCACATAAAAAAATTTACTATATGCATAGTTTGGGTGATTTGAATAGTCAAGAAAATGCTCTAACAACATTGTTTGTTGTATTCAAGAGCAATATGAATGAAAGAGAAAGAATCTCGAAGAAGATTGTTGAGAAATACAAGGATGATATCATTTTCATGGCTCCTCTGATGAGTGCATCATTGAAGTTGTGGAACCTCAGACTATATGGATTCAACCGTTGGTTTATGAGATTATAGAAGATGAAGCTAAGGGTTATGTGCAAGTTTTGTTGAAATTTCCTAAGGACACTAATGAACCAAGAGTTGGAACTTATGTAGAAAAATCATTGGAAGTTTGTGTGAATCATAGAGAGCCTATGATAAGAAAGAATGTAGATAAAAAGCTTAGAGAGGTAGGCTTCACTAATGAAAAAACTGCACAAGGTAGAGCTATGAAAGAACATATGGCTAGAGAATCATTAGGACCAAGGAGATCCAACAAGAACACTCCTTCAAAACTAGTTGCAGCTCCTGCAATGAAGGTTGAGACCAATGCTTCTTATAAAGTTAAATGTCTAGCTCCTTTCAGACCCAATACAAGATCTGGTAAAAAGAAAGGAACTCCTCTGGTGGTACTTGTTAAAAGAGGAAAGAAGGAAAAAGCTAGAAGGGAGAAGAATCTTAGCATCACTGAAGATCAAAAGGAAGAGGAGGAGGACCATGCAGCAAAATTGGTAAGAAAGAGAAGAGGAAGCATGTCCTCTAGTGAAGGTGCTTCTCAGGAAGCTAGTGTTGGATCTAAGAGACTTCATGTTGTTTCATCCTCCAAAGAAGATGAAGAACAATATTTTGGTGTTCATGTGCACACCAAACCGGAATCAAAGAAGGCCAAGGTGTCAGAAGAACCCTCTCTGAACCAGGAAGAATAGAAATCCTCTCTAGTAAGACATGGTTCCCCTCTTAGACTAGAGGCATTAGTCAATAGCTTGATAAATTTTGAAGATATGTTGCAACCTACTGTAGAAATTTATGATTAAGTGGGTAGAGAGGATAGAAAAACTTTTATTTTAGCTATTATTCAGTATGTGATTACTCTAGAAGTTAGTTGGGATTATGTAAAGAATAATGTTCTTGAGAAATTATGGGAATCCTTGATGAAAAGGAGATCATAGGCTATTGAACTAGAAGAGAAGATCAAAAATGAAGTTTTTGGGAACCTTGGGTCATCTTTGACCCCAGATGATTTGGAAACCTTGAATAAGGTTTGTTCACAAATGTTTTAGATGAAGAAAAGGGTGAACACCTTGATGAAAAAGAACAAGAAGTAGATAAAGAAGATAAGGAAAGAAACTACAAAAGCCATCAAGGATATGGCTGAAAAATATGGTATGTTTGGTGCACTCCCATCTGATTACGCACCCAAATTAGGAGAAGTTTTCGTAGAAGAGGTTAAGGAAGACATTCATTCAGGTGATACAGGAATTCCTTCAAAAACAAATGATACAAATATTCATCTGCATACAGGTGTTGAAAATAATCCTTCAGAGATGGAGAAATAGAATGAGGGAGACACTGAGCCAGAGATGCATGATGTTGACCCTCTAGAGCATGATGAAGGTCAAAAAGATAATGTTGAAGGAGAAAAAGACAAAGATGAGGGTGAAGAAAGTGAAGAAGGGAATAGAGACAAACACAGATGAAAAAGAAGAGGAGAAAGTAGAAGAAGAGAAGAGGAAAAAGAAAAAGGAAAGGAAGAAAAGAAAAATCAAGAAGATCAAAGGCATGTTGTAGAATCTCAGAGGTCCCTCAGAGAATCCTCCTTTGGTGATGATGTTTTGAAAGGCTTGTTTTCCAAGTAGATCAGATTCTAGCTGGTGATTTATCTAAAACTTCTACAGCTCCCCATGATATAGGGTAGTGTGGACTTAGATAAAATTTCTCCTATTCCCAAGTTGGTATTAGGGGATGCATTACATGCATCCAGAAGGAGAGAAATTCTAGAAACTCACTAGAAAGGGACAAAGCTTATTCATGATGCTCTTAAAGCCTTACAGGAGGCCACATCTGGTATGTCAATGGATACATCTCTCACTCTCGTAGAGAATTTGAAACTATTATTAGACTCCTTTAAGGAGTATACCTCTGGACTTGGTGAGAACAAAAAGCATGAGGTTGAGGAGAAGTTGGAAGAGAAAAGTTTATTGGAACTTCATGAAAAGTGTGCTCTGGCACACACAAATGTTAAGAAGAATCCAGAAGTTGTGTAGACTTGTGATTCTGGGGAAAATGTTGTCTTTTCTTACTACTTAAAGTGGCTAGATGCCACTTAGAATATTAAGGATCTCATGGACTCCATCGAGTCTTAGTTGACTGCTATCTCCAGTACCTACAATGCATTTAAAGATGGAGATCGAACAACCTGGAATGCAATCTTTTCTCACATGGAAAAATTCTTTATTCTTCAAAAGAAAGAGGATATCATCAGAAGATTTGGTCAATTAGGTGACCTTGTAAGAATGGAGTACACCCTAGTTACCAATGCTTTGGAAAATACAAAGAAATTTGAGATCAATTTGAATCCTGGTACTCCAAATGATGTAGAGGAAAGTCTAGTGGAATTAGAACCCTTGAACAGAATGTTGATTGCTGCAAAGAAGAGTTGGGAGAATGGAAAGATAGCTTCGCAAGGTATTCTTAAGGAGCTTCAAAGCTCGCCATCCTCCAAATAATGTTTTTCAGTTTTCATATTTTTTGCACCTCCCTTTGTACTTGATTTCAAAGGGGGGGAGAATATTGTAGAAAGGGGGAGAAAATGTTGTGGAGAGAATGTTGTGATAAGGAAAGGAGAGTATTGTACATAAGAGGTATTTGTAAAATTTTTGGCACATGTTTCCATCAATGACAAAAGGGGAGATTGTTGGAAGAATGAAGAAGAACATCTTATTATATATTTTTGTGTTGCCATTGATGTCACCATGTTATATGAGTTGCAACTGCAAGGTTAAGTCATAGCTTGATCTAGTATTCTGGACTGGTATCTGAACTAGTATGCAGTTATTATCCTCTCATATTTTGGTTTGCAATCCTTTGTTGATGATTATTGTTGCTTGTAGTTTTGGGAAATGGTTTTTGGATGTTGAAAGGTTGTATGTTATAAATCTCATGTACATAGGTGCTCATATCGCAAATCGACATTATTCTGTTGTTGCATTTTTGCTATTAGGTCTATCTTTGGTCGACCTAATGGATAGTTGGTGTTATGGTGAATTAATTTTGTTGTGTGGATGTATGTGTGACCTATCTTAGGTCCATGCTGAAATGTTATAACATGTTACATGCTTGAATCATTTTTGGAAAGATTTTGTATATGCTTGAAGCCGATAATTGATTTTTGGTGAATAAGGGTTGCATCTAATTAGGCTGACCTAATTGATGCTTGCAGATGAATCAGATATATATGTTGGATAGTTTTGAGGTTGATGATTTGAATGGTGAATTATGAATGTGAAGAAGTGTGAAGATGATGAAGTGTGTTAAGTTAGTTTATTGAGCATCAAAGGAACTGAATCAACACTTGTTAGGTGTACTTTATTAGTTAATTTTCTGGCTATAAGCCATTTTGTCATTGTATTTATGTAGGCAGTGAGCCTCCCATTTTGGATAGTGAGTCCTAGCAATGAGCCACTCTTTTTGTAATATCTTATAACCGATTATACTATATTGTGAGCTAACCCTCACCACAGTTTTTCCCATTCTGGGTTTTCCACGTAAAAATCTTGGTGCTCATATGTTGTGTGTTTTCATTTTTTGTTAATGGTCTTGCTCATCTTTACTATTATATTCATTGGATTAATTGGACGGTATTTGTTCAATAAATTTAAGAAGACACCGATTCACCCCCCCTCTCAATATCTTGGGTATTCAACATGATGTATGACTTTGTTAAGTTATTTACTAAATTCATGGTACCACCTTCTTATGGATATTAAGAGAACTAATACCAAGTTGAAATTGGATGAGGTGATTACATCATTCATTTTTAAAGAGATGCATAGAAATAATTTTGATTTTTTTAAGAAGGCCCTATCTATTCATGGAAGATAGAAAGAGAAAGGCAATAATAAGGACAAGAAGCAAGACAAGTCCAGATCCAAATCTCATGGAAGGTTCACATATCTTGATAATACCAAGTAAAAATGTTGGAACTAGGGTAATTCTAACTATTTAGAAGATACTACAAGGAGAAAAGAGATACTTTTGGTTCTCACATGAAGTGAGAATCTTGTATTTTTTGTGTGACATAGATTATGTTGGATTTGTTGGGATTATGGAAGCCTTGCAACATGAGCATGAATTATGGATGGTTTTTGTTGGTTTTTCCTATGTTTTCATTCATTTCAACATGATGATAACTATATGAGAAGTCTACTTGGTTTACTAGAAGTTGTTCTTTGTCAATAATGTGCTTTGTGATAGATCAATGTGTTGGTGTTTGATTGTGGAATTCACCGCAAGATCATTATATGACTCTAATCTCTTAGCCATGTTATCATGACTCATTCATACAACTATATCCTAGATCTTGAGACATTTTTGTTTGTGAGCAGAAAGTTATCTCCGACAGAGTTCAACTCTATATTCTATTGTTGTTCCTTACTCGACATACTGTGTGGGAGACTACATTTTATTAAGGTGAACATTCTTATGTTGTGGTTTTGATTATAGTCTCTATGTTGGTAGTATGATGGTAAAATAATGTGTTCTCAGATCTAGAAGGTGTTTTCTTTGAGGATTATTTGTTGGTTTGGAGAATTGTGCTCTAGCCTTGGCCGGTATGCCTTTGTATCTAGCTCTATGTTGAAGCCTGCTTTGTGATCTTCCCATGATAAGTTGTCATGAAGTCCCATGAATTCTGAGATCACTTCACCATTTTTGAATAAATATAGAATCAATGGTCCTTTTTGGTTCATTTTTATGAGTTGTGGATATACTAGGCATATTTTAGTTGGTTGGTTGCTTGAGAGAAAGGATGTTATGGAAATCGTAAAGAGGGTGTTGTTCTCAAATAGGTCAACAACATCAAGGGGAAAGTCATCTAAGGTTGTATCACACGATGTAGGTGACCAAGATAAATCCTTGGCTCGTTTAACAGAAATACCTTTTCCAATAAGTGTGACCTTGCTATTAGTACAACCTAAGCCCAGATTCATTATTCATTTCTCAAGAATGATGGGTTCTAGCAAACCATTGTCATTTTTTCCTAACTTCTCATTCTTGTCATATCCCCAATTTTGCATGAGTTGCAAGCTTTTGTTGTTATCTTCCATGGGAAGAATAGGAACAAGTCATTCATACTAATAGAGGAGTTTGGAGATGTCTTCTTCATTGATATCTTCTTGATTCAAATCCCCCCACTTGGTGAAGGTAGTAGCTTCCATCTTGATAGTTTTAGGTTCTTTGGTGCCAAATATGGGTTTCCTAGGAGATGAGGAGAAATAGGTAGCTCTCCTAAGACAAATGTGTCTTTCAATAGCTTTTAGTTCCCATAACCATAATCCTGTATTATTGCTTTGACATCGGGTATACTTTGCACAATGGGTATTTTTGTTGTTGAGGTAGAGGATAGGGATGTTGGGTCAACAAATGAGCTTGATGGTGTAGGCCCTTCATCATTCTTGGGCATTTGGGGGATCTTATAGAGCTTGGCTTCAAGACTTTTGCAGTAGTAAAAAGGCTCAGGGTCTCCATGGATAGTGATTTCTCTACCTTTGAAAGGAAACTTCACACACTGATGATAGGTCGAGGCTATAGCTTTTAGAGCATGGATCCACAATTGGCCAAGCAAGATTTTATAGTGAAGATCAAGATCAAGCACTTGGCATGTAGTCTCTGCAATAAGAGGTCCCACTTGGATGGGAAGGGCATGATTCCTTGTGATACCCATTCTTGGTCATCATATGCCCTAATGGTGGTACTCTTTTCTTTCTCAATCGTATCTTTTGAATAGCCTAGATGTTTAATCAACTGAAGGGTACAACTATTCAAACCAATGCCTTCATCTACCAAGACTCTTTTGACATTTTTTTATGAATGAAAACCTCAAGGTGTAAAGCATAGTTATGAGATGGTTTTGATGGTAGGTCTTGCTCAGAGAAGGTAAGAATATGGCTGGTGATGTGGCCTACCATAGCTTGAAATTGATCAACATCAATATTCTCAAGTACAGATGACTTAGACAAGGATTTCTCTAATATGTCCCTATGTGCGGAGGATGACCTTAAGAGTTCTAAGATATATATCTATGTGAGAGTTTGCTTAAGTTAATCTAGAATATTGTAATTGCTAGGATTAGATGTGGGGAAAGTAGGTTGTGTCCTAGATTGAGATGGGACTCTTTGAATGGTTATTTTTCCATGTCGTGTGGTGACTCCACATTTCTCACTAGCTCCTTTGATGGTGACAATCGTAATTACGCTATCATAGGAAGCCACTATGTTGGAATAGGTATGCTACATGTTTGTGTAATCCTTAGCTTTTTCATTTTTATTTTCTTTTCTATGATCTAGCATAGGGTTCCTATATATCTTAAGATCTTGATTTCCAAGTAGTACTTCAATAGATATGGTATCGTTTTCTATGGGGTCTTGAATGATGTTAAGTTTCATGAACTTTACCATTTGTGTCCTTTGATTTTGTGAAATCCACAAAGATCATGTTCATTGTACCAAGATGGTTTCTCTTGTGGTTCTTGGTAGTTTTCAAAGTTGGGAAGTGTTATCATATTTGACTCTACCAATTTCTTCATGATTGTTTCAATGGGTTCTCATAGTTGTGTGTACTTGCGTTTAGGATAGATGTTCCAGTTAGCAATTCACCTTTGTTGCATGTCAATGTTATTGTTGTGACTATTATGATGAGGTGTTGTTTGTTGCACAATCAGCTAGATGTTAGCAACTTGATTGTTGTTAGGCCTAGGAGCACTTAGTATGACCTTAGCATCTACCACGCCATCATTTGTTATGTTTTTGTTCTTTTCCCAGACACGATGTTTCCCATTTGAACTAGTTGAGGGTTGGTTGTATTTGTAAGCTTGATTATTTTCTTGTGAGATTAGAGCTCTTTCGATGTTAAGGGCTCTTGGGACAATCTTCATATGATGTGATGCACTACATTTTTAAGTGGAAGATAGATCAGGGTCTAGATTGGCTATGATGATTCCCACTTGTTGTTCGTTAGGAAGAGGCCACTTGCTTTTACTATCTCTCTATCTCCATCATTACTAGAAATTGACAAAGGATTCTCCTTTGTTTTGTCTAAGAGTATACAACTCAAAGGTTGACATCCATGTCAAGATTGAAGGAGAAATGATCGATGAATTTATTAGCAATTTCTTGGAAATTTTATATGCTAGGAGGTAGATGAGAAAACCAATCCATAGCAGGACCTGTTAAACTTTGTGGGAAGAGGTGCATTAGATAAGAATCATTGTAAGCCACCTCCATACACATGAAATTGAATTTTTGGATATGATTGACAATACTTTCTCTCCCTTTGTATTTTTTGAATTTGGGGAATTCAAATCCAAGAAGGAATGGTACCATTGCAATGTTGCAATCAAATGGATAGGGAAATACATTCTATGTATGGAGATTTTTGGTCTTTTCCATTTGAAGATCCTTCAGTTCTTGTGATAGCACCTTAAATTGTGATGCTAGATCGTCCTACAGATTTGGTGGAGGAATATATGGTGGAATGAAGGATGAGTTGTACGAAGGATTTTGATATGATAGGGTGTTGTCTAGGGTGAGATTATGTGAAGGTGATTTTGGTATTGATGTGTATGTTC
>VDFB02105785.1:286761276-286900231 GCA_007258455.2 Sequoia sempervirens | reverse complement strand
GCCCAATGCACTCAACACTTCCAAAAAAGTCTAAAAAAACTTAAAAGAACATGAAATATTGCTTCCCTCAAAGATTTATCACTTTTCCCCTCTCTAACCTCTCTTTTTCACTCCAAAACACAAAAATGCCATCTAGGGCATCAACAAAAACCACCATTCAGACCTCCCCTTCCCTTGAAACCTTGCAAACATGTTCCCTACCTCTAATTATGCCATTCCACCGAGTTATAGAAGGAAACAGTGGGTGGAATGGCTAAAATGTCATTTTAATACACTCAAAACCCTCAAAATAGGGTACACAGATCAATCCTTAGTTATTTGCCCCTAAAATGCACAAATTCAATTAAAATCAATCCAAACCAAATCTAAAATTATGTTAGGCCTTTTACCCACTAGGTTCAATCCATAAGAGAGCAAGAACACCTTGTATGGACCCATACATGTCAATAAAACATCATATTTTCTAGAAAATATAGAAATTTGCAAGGAAAACAATGTATTTTATTGCTTTTTCTCAAAGATCAACCTCTCCAACCCCCAACCTCGAGAGGTGTGAGGTATTTTAAACTCAATGAAACCAAACTAACCTATCCCAACTGAATTCAACCACCAAAAACCAACTTTCAAATATATGACCGTTGATATTCAAATTTGTTACAATTTTGCAACTTTACAAATTTGACAACTTTTCAATTTTAACACTTTTTTGCACAATAAACACTAAAACCACCCAAATGACTCAAAATAACTCCTAAAACATGAGAATGACCTTATTACATAAAAAAGACTCCAAATTCACAAGACTAAAAGTAGGAACTCCTAATTTAATGATATAAACATAGTGCTCTTGCACCACAGTTCCAGTCAATTTTCATGACTTTGCAGATTTGGATACCCTTTTGCCAGATTTCTATTTGTGTACAGTTTTCCAGAAACTAGAATGATTCTCCCAACTTAGCGAATGAGTTCCAATCAACTTTAAAGTTAGGTTTTCCAGTGATTTAGATCCCAATTCAACCATCTCTAGTTTTCTAGGTGCACACCTTGCTATCTTCAGTTTTTTGTTTCATTTCATTCACTTTCATAGGTCATTTAGTGTTAGTTTGCATTCAATTAGGGTTTAGTATTGCATCTTGCATTTCATTATCTTTTCCAAGTCTAAACTTGGTGGTGAACCTCTTAGTAGATCATATTCAACCCCTAGGACAACCCTATTATAAGATTTCTTTCTCTTTTGCATTAAGATCTTTAGGGTTACCCTTGAATGAAATTGAAATGACCAAAACAATATGATAGCAACATCCCACAAATCATCATTTTAGGTATACACCCAAAACTCCTAATTCTCATTTCTATGAATTAGCTTGTGGTTTTTTTCCTCATAGAAAAGCTTTGAATTATGTCAATTACTATTTTCCAATAACAGATGTATCTCAAGTTCACTTAGATGTCAAAGCCTTGTTAAGAATACTGCCTTTATTGGAATACTGAGGATTGTTTATTGTAATAAAGGTTTATTACTTAATATTGTTGTTAAAATAGTTAGTTTCTCGAAGAAAGTATGGGGTAGTTTTGAGAATGGTTTAGAAATTTTTGCATAATTTATTGGAAACCCCACATTTCTTCATTTTTCCACTTAAAATACAAGCTTCTTGTGGTTGGGGTAGGAAATTGCAATGGAGTATGGCCTATAAAGAATATGAAAGTAGGTTCTCTTTAAACATTGTGGGTCAAATTGCATGGGATCTTCTCTCATTTTCTAATTTTTGTAATTTGCAATTTGTTTCAGGGACACCATGAGAGCGATAAAATCCATGGGGAACCCCTAGAACCCCAACAAAAATGGGATCTGAAAAAAGAGAGAACTTGCAAAACCCAAAAGCCTAATTGTATATGACCGGTTAGTCTTATAAATCACTAAACTGGTACTTGTTAATCATTCATATTGTAGACACATAAAACTGACCTAGGCCTACAAGTTCTATTTTCTCCATATTTTCTTCTTAACATAATTAATTTATTTAATTATGTCTTATAGTCTAATTCCAACTATTAATTAAATAATTTTTAATTATTTAATTAATTCATGTCTTTTATTCCACTTGATTATTTAAATAAATAAATTATGCGTCACTAATTTCCTAATGTCTTTATATGATTAAATAAATTATTAAATTTATTTAATTACCTCTTATTCTTTATTTCCTCCTGATTATTTAAATAAATAAATTTTATTTATTATTTAAATATGTCATTAACATCTTATGCCATCTTATAATTAAATAAATTCTTTAATTTATTTAATTATTATCTTCTCTAGCTTTTTCTAATTTTAAATAATGTCATTTATTTAAAATTATCCATTTTCTATCACATGGTCCCACCACTTTTGAATTAAATTAATTTTTAATTCAAGAATTCAACTTTCCCCCTTAAATCAAATAATTCTAAAATAATTATTTGATTTTCCATCTTTTTCTTTTTCCGTGCCATTCTGATCTCTTGTCACATACAACCTTGTCCATCGATTTGATTTTCTAAAATCAATCTTGACCACTCATTTTAAATTTTTCCTAATGTTGCCCTAACCCTAATTGTGGGATGTCACATTCAATCTCAACCATTGATTTTAGGGCATTTCTCATCTAACAATCTTGGCCATTCACCTAAAATTGAATTTTCTATAAAAAGGAAATTTTGGCCTCATTTGCACATTTCATGTCTCTTTGCTTTTGACTACATTGTTGTCATAACATTTTCTACATACTTTAGGCTTTGCTTCATAGTGCTTAGTTTCATTGTGAGGTCTTTTGAGTAGAATCCTTCAACATTTGCTTAGGACATTGGCATTATCATAGTTTCTCACAAAAAAATCTAAGGCAAAACACATATTGCAACAAATAGAGAAGGTGTAATGGAGGTCAATCATGGAGGTTGAAGACATTTGGTAAACTCTTTCATTTTGTTTTCATGTTTATACTCCTTTGTGCTTCATTATATACTCTGGGTTATCTTGTTTTATGCTCTAATATGTTAACCTGAATTTTACCCATAGTTGTACATTGGTGAACCCGATGCCAAAATCATGTTTTTTGCAGATTTTTGCATAAATTTTTGTGTTTTTGCAGGTACAGGTATGGAACATTGCATTCATAGTTTTCTAAGTTGTAAATGTTCTGTCGCAATGCATTTGCTCTGTAGAGTGACACATCCACCATCCTAAGACACATTTGATTGATAGAAAGCCGCATTTGCTTTGCTGTGACACATACGCGGGACCAAACGACGCATTTGCTTTGTAGGTCGATAGATTTTCTTGAAAGATTCGAGATTCAGTCTTGAGACTCATTTTCCTTGCAGAATGATGCAATTCCCTGGTAAAATTTTATTTTCAGATTTTGCAAATTTTTTCTAGATTTTTCTTTTCCATTTAGTAGCTTAGGGTTTTTGGGTTGCTAATATTCTGTTTACAGCATGTGGCGAGGAGTCTAACCTTGGTTTTTTTTCATCTTTTTCAATTCCTTAAGGAAAACAAACAACAACAAACAATTTTTCATTCAGACTCATAGGGTTAAAATTTACTTGCATTTTCATGTCATGGGTTTAAAATGAACACAATCATGCATTAAAACTCATATGGTTAAAATGAACATGCATTCTCACGTCATGGATTTAAAATGAAGCTTGTCTTTCTCACATCAAGTCAAAACTTTAAAAAGAACAAAGTGTCTTAAGTGTCTTCCTCACATTATAATTCACAAGTGTTTCCAATTTATGTAACCTTGATTCAATAATAGAAGTATCCTCTCCCCTTGTGCACTTGTGCGATCCTGGGTGCAAGAGAAATTGTTATTGACTCTAGGAATTGGGCCTTCCTTGGTGGGAAAAAGTACTCACCCCAAGGCAACTTAAACCAGAAACAAAGCTCTTTAGTTGAGTTACTCTTGACTGGTATACAAATGTGAATCCTAATGGAAAACTTAGGATTACAAGTGCGGATGTGTCAAACAGACAAGTGAACTCCCCAAAACCCTGTTGAGCATAACCTCTTTAGGTTGGAGTTCCTCCTTATCAAATCTAATCTTTCCCTATGTTTGGCCACTCAAACGAGAGTCTCGAACTAAAAACATTTGTGTAGTTGCAAAAAACCCATCAATTTGTTAGCACAACAACAATCATTGCAAAGGCATACACATTCTTGCAGTTCTTAGTAGAGGTGATCAACCTGCCATGGGAGGTTTATAGGGATGGAAGCTTGGTCATCCTGAGAAGTGAGTGCACTGTAAGTGGGAGCCCTTGTGGCCAAGCTTCTAGATTCATTCGCTAAGAATAAGTGTGGCTAGGGAAACCCATATGGAATCTAGCGAATATAGTCCTTACCTAACCTAGGGTTGTGCTTGTCTTCATTGTGCATGTTTTCATCCTTCGAAGACAAAATATTGTGGTTTCCAAGTGTTTTCTGAGACATTGAACAAATAAACACCTTTCACAAACCTGGAAACAAACATTCACACTCAAACAAATCTGACATTTTTCCAAAATTGCAAATAAATTAGATCTTCATTCTACCTACAACACATTCACTTGGCTGAACCACATTTGAGACATTCTGTGCTGCAATCGCTTTGCTAAAATGCATTTTCTCCCTGTAACGACACATTTGACTGGTTTGAACCGCATTTGCTTTGCAGAAAACCGCAATCGCCTTACTGAGCTACATTTGATACCTGTAACACTACATTCACTGCAATTGTGATGCATCTAACAAATTGCAACACATTTGTGACTTGAAATGATGCAATTGCCTAACAAAACAAAAAATCTATCACAAACCAAAATTCAAATCCAAATATTTTCAATCTGCTGTCAAATATCTTTTTCCAGAGGCTTCTATAAAAAAACAAACAAGGAATTGCTCATATCTTCCATTCTTTGCATCCTTTAGTTTGGATTTTTCCATTGGTTCATCCTTGCAAATATTAGTTGCACCCATAGGCTTCATCATCATCATCATTTTCCAGCAATAAACCAGTCTTTAGGCCCTCATTTTTCTGCAAACTTTGGATTAGGAAGACTTACCATACTTTCCAAAATCTTTGCCTTCAAAAGTAGGTTATCATTGGACTTAGTCAAAATTATTCCCTTTAGTCATTGTCCTTTTGTGAGACCTTTCCAACCCATAAGTCTAGTTAGGAAACCTTGCTTAGTCATCTTGTCATTGTCATTTAGCCCTTTAATCAAGTCATTTTATATTCCAAAATTAAGACACAGACCTAGCTTTGAGTGGTTGAGTGAACCTTTTGCAAAAGTCCATCAAAATTTCCTTAGATTTTAATCATTTAAATCCTCATTTAGCATCCCTTATCCTAGAAAAATCGTAAAAAATAAAAATAAAAATAGTGTCATACCTTTCATTTTAGGCCTCATTGTCACCCTTGCATTGACATCCCTTTTAGACACTATTGAAACCTTGCATTAGTCATTTCCTTTAGAAAAGCATTATCATCCCTTTATTCCCAAAAATACAAAAACATAGATTAGAGTCATCCTCATACCTAGTTGTCATTATCATTCCCTCTATTATCATCTTGCATTGTCATCCCTTTATTCCAAAAAACAAAAACATAGATTAGGGTCATCCTCACACTTAGTTGTCATTTTCATCTTCCTCATTTGAGCAAACCCCTTTTATGGTTGAGACTAGGCTTCAAAGAAAAAGAAGACAAATGGATCCTTTCAGACAAAGCAATAACCCCTATAACATGAACACAAACACAGACATGGGGGCGAACTTTATCAATCCTTTTAGTGAACTAAACATACCATCTTCCATGAGCATACCATCTTCCATGAACATACCATATTCCGTGAACATACCATCTTCCTCTTGAAATCTATTTGAACCATTCATAAAAATAGACCAAAATGGGCAACTATTCACAAAGGACTTAGTAGTCGCTGCCCAAAATCCTGAGGTGGCCTCCTTTCGTAGATGACTCGGTCTTGAATGATCCTAACAAATATTTAGCTGTGCTCTTAGACCAAGGGGCCAAGTTACCTCGATGCTTTGACATTAACACCATAAGACCAACTTCTCCGAACCACACAACACAAAACAATTAGTCACACTTGACACCACAACAAAACACAAACAATACCTCCACCACACAAAATAATACAAACACTATTAATGCCACTTCCATTGGCACTACTGCTCAAAACATCTCTAGTACAGTCAATGCAACATCCACTATGGGAACATCCACCATTGCACATTCTACATCTCATTCAGCCCCACAAGTATCAAACATTTCGTCACAAAATATTGGAGCTAACTTTGGAACAAATTCATCAAATCTTTTATTTGGGTCCTCATCTAATGCCATGGGTATGACATCGTCAAGTCATATGCTTGGATATTCACATAATACCATGGGAACAAATTCCTTGAATACCTTTGGGAGAAACAAGAGATGTATCAAAATCCTAGGACCTCAACCAGATTTGTCTCAAATCAACACCAACACTAACATTCCACAAAGGAAAAACACAAACATTCCCCAAGGTCATATCTATCAATTTGGAAAAGGAAATCAAGTGACCCAACATATGGCTTCATTTGGGAACCAAAATATTTATGGACAACAAATACCACAAATACAAACTAACATGGCTAGATCACACATCCCCACATACACATCACACATCCATACCCAACAAAACATCCCCATTCAAAACACACAATTTCAACAAATTCCAAATCAAAACATGTCACACATTCTGCAACAACACATCCCACAACAACATATTCCACAAAATCAGAATATACCCATCACCCCCATGTGTGATGCAACAAACAATCCTATAATTGACGCCTTGACAGCTCAAGTGGAAAACTTGCAAAAGCAAATGGAGACTATGCAAATGTCCAATAAAAAGCCACACACGTCATATGACTTATGCTTGTATCCTTTTGACACAAATTTATACATGCCAAAATTTCCGCTAGGGTATGTGGTGCCAAACTTTACTAAGTAAAAGGGCAAGACAAATCCCCTTGAACATATCAGAGAATTTACCACTATGTGCATGGATGTTGCTTATGAACCTACTTATTTGATGAGACTCTTTCCTAGGAGTCTCGCAGGTCCCGCACTTGAATGGTTTTCCACCTTGTCCAAGGGAATAAAGACGTGGGATGAGCTTGTCAACAAATTTGTAGAAAAATATGCATACAACATTGACATAGACATCACTGTCATTACTTTATGTCAATTGAATCAAGAGGAGACTGGTGAAACCTTAATTCCATTCTTTCAAAGATGGTGAGGTTTAGCTAGTTGATGTCCTATAGAAATACCCGAGAAGGAAAAAGTTAACATGTTTTTCCAAAACCTTCTTGGCCCATTAAAATTCAACTTGCTAGTGCATTGTTGCAACACTTTTGCAGACTTGGCTGAAAAAGGAGTTCAACTTGAAAAAGCCTTAATTTCCAAAGGAGAACTTAAATATGGCACCAAGAACACGAATAACCCAAGTTCGAACCCACCTCAAGACAAAAATAAATACTGGGTCAAAAATAAGCACATCACTAATGACAGAGTTGTCAACGCCAAAGCTGTAAACACGACATGTCCTATACTCACCCTCAAAGGAGCTCAACCGCAAAGTGCACCTACTACAAACACCATCCAAAATAATCAAAATAATCAAAATAATTAGAGCAATCAAAACCAGAGGAAGACTTGTCAAACCAGACAATTCCCAAAGAGTCGCACATACACTCCTTTAGGCGAACCAATTGAAGAGGTCCTTAAAAAGCTCCTTCAAAACAGTGTCATCACATTACAGGACCCTAAGCCTTATGACCCATGACAGTTCAAGCCATCTTGGTGGGATGACAATGCATTTTTCAATTACCACTATGCAAAAGGACACAAAACCTCCTCTTGTTGATAGTTAAAAGACCTCGTATAGGACCTCATTGAGAATCACACCATTGAGCTAGGTGGACAATAGTTTGCATCAAACTTGGATTGTACTATCCAAAAAACCCACTATAGGACCATGGTTCAAATAACCCCTCCACGTCAAAGGCTAATAACAATAATTGAGCTAATTATGCCTTCATTGTGTTTGACTATTCTAGTGGACCAATTATTAATCACATCAGAGCGACTGATGAATATGTCAATACAATTACCATCAAAAGAGCACCTGAATGTAACGTCACTACTAGTGGTGGAAAAGTCACCATAGTTGGTCCTCCTCCTAGACAACCAAAGATAATGATACTTGGTCCATCCACCCAATAGTCACAACCCCGTCTATTGACCAAACAACCTCAATCCAAAGGACAGTTCAATCCCATTGACCAACTAGGGAAAACACCCACTCAAATTTCCATACTTGAGCTATTACGCATTTCTCCAACACATAAGGCCATACTTGACAAAACCTTACAAGAGTCTTCTGTCCCTTAGGAAATTTATGTTAACCAATTTGAGGCCATGGTAAGATACCTAACCACTCCCCATCACATAACATTCTTAGACCAAGATTATTCATCACCCAAACCCTCACATAATGATGCCCTCCATATTGAAGTCTTCGTCCATAAGCACACAGTTAGATGAGTTTTAGTAGATGGTGGAGCAAGACTGAACATATGCTCCCTAAAACTAGTTAAGGCTCTAGGATTTTTTGATGCTTGTGTAGATGTTACCAAGAGCATAGTAATAAAGACATATGATGATGAAGAATGCTCCTCTCGAGGAATAATCACACTTCCTATTCTAGTGGGGCCAATCATTGTGGATACAACCTGCCAAGTCTTGGATCTGGAACTTCCTTACAACATCTTGCTTGGTCAACCTTGGATCCACACCCTAAAGGCTGTCCCATCTACTTAGCACCAATGCTCTAAGTTCCCTTTTGACGACACTAAAATTACCATACATGGAGACCCTAATGCATTTAAGCATTGCACCAATTTGAGAGGCATCAATGAAGATCAAGTTCCCATTAACCGTGAGGCTTCAACATCCACTTCCACCAAGTACATCGATCCCTCTACACTCATCAAGCCCTCCGCGTCCACATCTTCTTCTTCGACATCCACATCCACTTCTTTGACAACCATATCCACTTCTTTGACATCCACCACATCATCCACTATCCCAAGATCCAATCCAAGTGTGAAGATCTAGGACCAAGGATGTGGAGAATACAAGCTAAACACAACCTATTGTATAACAAAAATACCCAAGTCTCCTAAGGTCTATGGAAAGCCTTGTTTCAAAATCGAGCCAAAAGAAATTTTCAAAGTTCCTCTGACAACGACATTCATAAAATGGGGCAACATGAACAAAGAAGACATTGAAGACATATTATCTTGGATTTATAGAGACCCAGAGAATCCACTTGCATTGCTAGTTCAAATATATGGTAAAGGCTATGAAATAATGAAGGAAAAGGGCTCTGATGGAACTAGTTCCTTGGAAAAAACAAAATAGGAAGATGAGAGCCTCTAATGCCAACTGGAAGACTAAAATGTCTTGGGTTAGGGTTGGGACCGCTTGAATCTAGCGATCAAAGTACCAATGTACTTTATAGTGAGAGTGTGAATGCTTCTGAGTGTGTCAAGATAGCTGAGGATTCCTTTACTGAAATTGACTCACATGCATGGGAATTTGGTTCACAAAGATCCTTGAGTGACTTTTTCCTTGATGAATTACTCCTAGAACCTGGTGAACCTACTTTCGAAGAAATATTTTGGCAAATGTTTAAGATTTATCCAACCCAGAATTATTACAACCCCAAAATCCCAAAGAAAAGAGAAGACTGGAGTAGACTCTTTTTCCCTCAAAATGATGAAAAGCCTAAATCATCTTTTGATCTTATTTCTAGTCACTCTCAGTCGTTTATTCGACCATCTGACCCCACTGTCAATCATGTCGACTAATTGGACTTGCAATTTGACACCAGGGACCATGATTCCAATCCATTTGTCCCCTATTATGCTGATGAGTCTGATTTATCTGAAACTAATGAAGATGGTCCTTAGATAGAGTTCGAGTGGGAATTTGATGAAGAAAATTTTGTCTTTACCCTTTCTGCCTCTGTTTGCATGCTTTCCACGTCCTCCCCACCATTCACTAACACTGATGATGGTATTTCCCTCGTCTACCCTCAACTCATTGATTTGGACCAACAAGGGCCACCTGCTATGGACATATTTCAAAACGATGAAGCTATTGCAAAGTTCATGGGTCTCTGTGAAGGCATACCAAATGTGGACCACAAGGTAGGATTCACTATAGACCTTGATTGCGCAACATATCTTGGGGAGACTGTGCCATCCTCTAGCCACAAAAATAAAACAAAAAATGACATGTCTTTAGGTGAAAATTGCAAGGTGCCTACTGACGATACAAAAGAAAAAATAAAGGACGTATCCAAAGGTGAAAACCTCTTTGAGGTGCCCAAGGATGGAGGATTGGACTTTCTTCCCATTACATGAGAGAAATAAGCAATGCTTATTGAAGACACCATCAAAGTTAATATTTCCACGATAGAGGATCCCAAAATGGTTCTCTTTGCTGCATCTTTGACCAAATAAGAAAAACTTGAATTTCAACAATTCTTCTTAGAACAAAAGGTTAAATTTGCATGGTTTTACACTGATATGCTAGGACTGGACCCAAAATTAGTCTTGCACCATCTAACTTTGCTTCTAGATGCTAAACCAGTCAAATAGAAATTAAGAAAGATGCACCCACAGATTGCCTTATTGGTAAAGGCTGAACTCAAGAAGCTGCTAGACTTAGGTTTCATAAGATCAATAGACTACACAAATTGGATATCCAATCTTGTACCTATCACAAAGCCAAATGGTCAAATCCGTATTTGTATAGATTTTCATGATCTGAATAAGGCATGCCTGAAGGACGACTTTCCACTTCCCAACATAGACATCATTTTTGATCTCATAGTAGGATACGAGATGTTGTCCCTTATGGATGGTTTCTTGGGTTACAACTAGATTCAAATTTCCCCTGAGGATCAACATAAAACTGCATTCACATGTCCTTGGGGAACCTATTGCTAGAACGTCATGCCTTTTGGTCTTAAGAATGTAGGTGCCACATATCAAAGAGCCATGATGACTATATTTCATGGCATGATGCATACTCTAATGGAAGATTATGTGGATGACCTCTTGGAAAAGTCTCTAACACGCAAGGATCATCTTAAGGTACTAGAAATTTTTTTGAAGAGGCTGGAAGAATACAAGGTTCATTTAAACCCAAAGAAATGTGTCTTCGGAGTGAATTTAGGAAATTTTTTGGGGTACATAGTTTCTCGTAGGGGCATTGAATTTGATCCTGCTAAAGTGAAAGCTATAGTAGACATGCCTTCGCCAAAAGGAATTAGTAATCTAAGGACATTGCAAGGAAGATTATAGTCTATCTGACATTTCATCGCACAACTAGCAGACAAATGTCAACCATTTTAGTATCTCCCGCGCAAGGGAATCCCCTTTGTGTGGACAGATAAATGTCAAGTAGCATTCCAATAGATCAAAGATTATCTATTGACAACACCTATTCTAATGCCACCCATTGAGGGAAAACCTTTGATCTTATACATCTCTACAACCACTTCAACATTGGGGACATTGCTAGCACAAAATGACCATGATGAAAAGGAACAGGCTATATACTACATCAGTTGCACCTTGGTCAAATATGAATTCAACGACACACTGATCCAATGTGCCTGTCTTGCAATTATTTTCACGGCCCAAAAGTTAAGACATTATATGCTGAATCACAAGACACAATTGGTGGAAAATATTGATCCCTTGAAGTATTTCCTAAGTAGGGAAACATTGAAGGGATGATTGGAAAATTGGGTTATGATGCTGAGTGAATATGACATACACTATGTAGACCACAAGGAAATAAAATGATAGGTAATAGCCAACCAACTAGCAGATGCACCTGTACAAAGTGATCACCGATTGATAGTAGACTTTCCTGATGAGTTCATCTTTCATGCATAACCCAAATCACCGTGGAAACTTTACTTTGATGGATCTCACACTGGTCATGGCTCAGGAGTTGGTATATTGTTCATCACACCGCAAGGGGACTCAATTCCTAAGTCATTCTGAATTGCTTTCCCTTGTACCAACAATGTTGCAGAATATGAGGCACTCATTAGAGGACTTCGAATGGCCATAAGATAGAAAATCAAAAAACTTGATGTCTTTGGAAATTCTCAGTTGGTCATAAATCAAGTCAATGGTGAATATGATACAAATGATGAAAAGTTGATGCTCTAAAAACACATGGTTGATAGATTTCACTCATATTTTCACATGCTGGCTTTTGAACAAATTCCAAGGGCACAAAATAAGGCTACAGACGCAATGGCGACAATTGGATCTCTCCTAGAAATTCCCAACAATGTGTCACAATTCGAGTTCTTGGTAGAACAACTATTGGTTCCTGCATATGACATCCCATATTCAGAAATGATTTGTGAGCTTGTTGGTCCCAGTTCCCCATGGCATCAAGATGTATATGACTACCTTCACTCCTAGACCCTTCCCTTGAACCTATCCAATAACCAGTGAAAATCCTTTATCTACAAAGCCGCCCACTACACCATCATTAGTGACACCCTATACCATCGCAGCTTTGAAAACACCCTTCTTTGTTGTCTCGACACTGACGAAGCACAAAAAACCTTACATGTGGTACATGAGGGTATATACAGATCCCATTCGAGTGGCCCAACCTTAGCTAAGAAGATCACAAGACTTGGGTATTATTGGCTAACTATGGAAAATGATGCATTTGAGTTTGGAAGAATGTGTTGCCAATGTCAAATACATAGTGACTTAATTCATGCACCAACACAAGAATTGAGGCCGATACTTCTCCTTGGCCCTTTGTACAATGGGGACTTGACCTCGTGGGAAAAATCCATCCCATCTCCTCCAATGGCCATAAGTTAATCATCACTGCCACTGAGTATTTTACTAAGTGGATCAAAGCCACCCCCCTCACATACATAACCAAATTTTTTTTTCCAAATTTATCCTTAATTACATCATCTGGTGGTATGGTATTCCATAGTCCATCATCACAGACAATGATCCCCCCTTTAAAAATCAAGACATCTGTGAGCTTTTTGAATGCTTCCACATCCAGCACCATTTCTCCACACCATACTACTCGTAAGGAAACGATCAAGCCAAGGCATCCAATAAGAAAATTATCAAACTTCTTAAGAATACCATCAATGACGCTGGTCGTGACTGACATTTACAACTTAACCTTTCTTTGTCGGCTTACCACACCAGCATATGCACACCCACTAGAGCCACTCCCTTCGCTTTAGTCTTTGGAGCTAAATCTATATTGCCCATCGAGGTTGAAATCCTATCTTTACGAGTCTCCATGAAGGGCTTGATCGATGATGAGGAGTATAAATAGTCTAGACTACATGAATTGGAAATGTTAGACGAATGCAGACATATTGCCTTGAATCACTTATAGGCATATCAAAACTGGCTTTGTAGAAGCTACAATAAGAGAGTAATGGTTCAAAAATTTGACATTGGTGACATGGTTCTACAATAGAATCCTAAGAATCAGTCTGACAGAGAGAAACTCGACAAATTTGAGCCCAATTGGCCAGGTCCATACATCATCATGGCCTCATTTGGATTTGGCGCATATTAGTTGGCTACTCCAGACAACAAACAACTAACATAGCCCATCAACAGTTTGCATCTCCAAAAATTCTATACACAGCATCAGAAAGCCTAGCTGAAAACCACAAAAAATACAAAAAAATCATCACCTTGATGAAAACCTGGCAAGTAGGCGTTTTGGTGACACCAAAAAGAAAGAAAAAATGGAAAAAATAGTAAAGAGAAATAAATTTTCCAATAGTGAAAACCTAGTAAATAGGCACTTTGGATAAGTACCATGGTGAAAACCTAGCAAGCAGGTGCCATGTGTAGTCAGTCATTGCTTCGCCATCTATTGTCACTCTATCTACCTGGGTTCATAATAAACACCCACTTTTTTGACATTATCATGACATTCGCCATGACATCTTGCCATTTCTTTACATGGCTGACAATGGTTGACATCAAGTCTTGCATATCATCCACTTTTCATACTTGATGTGTCCTTTCCATCCCCTTCCACTTGGCTAGCTCTTGACTTGACAAGGGGAAAATTTTTTATCATGTGACTGCAGTGGGTATCACACATGGTCCTGTCAATTAAAAAAGTCCTAAAAAAATTATAAAATGTCTTGAAAAAATCCTAAAAAATTATAAAAATTTACTAAAAAAATTCTAAAATGTCTCGAAAAAATCCTAAAAAATTATAAAATGTCCTAAAAAATCCTAAAAATCATAAAATGTCCTAAAAAAAATCCTAACAATCCTAAAAGTCCTAAAAAATCATAAAAAATCATAAAAAATCACAAAAAAGTCCTAAAAAAGACATAAAAATCACAAAAAGTCTTGAAAAAAGACCTAAAAATAAAAAAATGTCCTGAAGAAAACACAAAAAACATTAAAAAATACTCAAAATCCAAAAACAGAGTCAATGTCTGTCAAGTTTGTCATGTTAGTCCCTGTCATTGTCAAACTACATTGTCCTGAAGAAAACACAAAAAACATTAAAAAATACTCAAAATCCAAAAACAGAGTCAATGTCTGTCAAGTTTGTCATGTCAGTCCCTGTCATTGTCAAACTACATTGTCCTGAAGAAAACACAAAAAACATTAAAAAATACTCAAAATCCAAAAACAGAGTCAATGTCTGTCAAGTTTGTCATGTCAGTCCCTGTCATTGTCAAACTACATTGTCTCTACGTATTTGCTACGTAGGCAAGGCTCATCTTTGAGCCCTTGAGACATTAGGTTAGTCCTTTTAGGTTTGTCAAAATAAAATCATGACTCAATCTTTGGTTAGCAAGAAAAATTCATTGGTCGTGTCAAACTATGAGGTCTCAAAGTGTATGATGTAGGTAATACCATCAATCGATGAGCCCCTGAGGCCACACTATGTCAGTCCATTAGGGTTTAGTGCACTGCACTGACACACAAGTCAAACGTCTTCAAATTAAGCAAACTCTTTATCAATCTTAAACTAGACAACTCTTAAAAAAACTTTGGCAACCATTTAATCAACATGTCAATTATATCAACATGTCAACATTGGCATGTGGTCAATCCTGTCATCTAGTCAACTATGGTCAAACTCAAGCACTACTAGTCAAACTTAGTCAACTCCAGTCAAACTCAGTCAAAAAAAGTCAAACTATCAGCTTTTGGTTATTCTTCGGATGTGTCCTTCTGAAGAACAACCCCTGTCATTTATCTATGCCTTAGGATGTGTCCTTCCTAGGCATCAACACTGTCATTTGGCGTTTTGAGGGATTCTTGTGACATTTGAGAATCATTCCTCTCGACACTGACATCATTCAGGATGTGTCCTTCCTGAATTTGACATTATTTGGCACTCGTCATCTTGACATCGTCAAACCTAGAATTTTTACATTGAAACACTTGACATTCAGACACACTTGGCAAACACTTGGCAAACATTGTTCTGTCATTTTCATCATGCTACTAGTTCCTTGAGGATGTCCAAACAATAGGATTTAGAGGAGCAGTGGCATATCAGGATGATTGTCTTGTCTTGTCTTTTTGGTAGTCATGTTGCTAGTTCCTCGAGGATGTCCTGGCAATAGGATTTAGAGGAGCAATGATGACTTGTCTCTCTTGTCTTTCTTGCTTATGGTTGATTGTGACAAAAAGACTAGGGCAATCACATTCTTAGTATGAGTCATGACCATCCTTGTCTGTGATTGCTTGTTTCATGTGATGGTATGACCTTTCACACCATTGATCTATTTCATATCATGGTGTTTGTTGGCCATTACAACAATCCACCCAATGATGATTAGAGAAAAAATTATTAGTTCTTTGGCAATATGTTGAAGGATTCTTTCGCAGCACTAACATCCATTTCCTTCTGTCTAATCACTTCTCTTCTTCTTCCTCTTGATGATATCCTATGACATACAAAAATATAATTACAGACATGATCATATAGGCATTACATTAAGTTCATCACACATTTATATACATCCATTCACATTAGATTGCATTACACATTAAACACTCATTAGGGCATACATTAATTAAATATTCATTTCCATTTACATCGCTAGCATATATCATTTGCATTCATATATCATAAAATTTGCATAGTAAACATTTTCATACATGGTGCATATCATCAATGCATACATAACATAAAACATCACATGTCACATTATCCATAATCATATAGTAATGCATCCATAATCATAAACATGGCATTCATTAGAATCAAAACAATATGCATACATTTAGAACATCATCAACATCATCATATAATCATCCATAACATAGTATCATCATGACATAATCATAAATAGCCATCACGTCACCATAGCATCTCATCATAAATAATTATCATAAATGCATACATTACATATCATATATAAAAGACATCAACATAAGAATCATCATCATAAATGCATAAGTAACATCACAAGCGCATAATAGAACATATAAAATGCATCATCATATAACACATCACATATAGGCCAAATCAAAACTACATTATATATATAATCTCAAAAATCATGTAACAGGATAGAGTCTCAAGGTATCCCAAAAATAGAGCTTGTAGGCTTGATGGTCAAAATATAAATGTCATAACATAATGTCCCAAAGAAGATAACAATAAAAAATCCTTGAGAGGTGCTCTCCTCATCCCCTCGTGGAGAAGAATGGGGTGATAGATGCTCTGTAATGGAAGCTGATTGAATCTGTGTCGACACAACAATGTGAATCTATGAGGCTGACATCATTTGTATGGATACGACAACATGTGTCTATGAGGTAGATGGATCTGTAACTAGCGGCTGGTTGTGATTTGATCTATGCCTTGAGCCGGATGAACCATGATTGTGGCTAGATCTATGACCCAAAAAATTCCTATGGTTGTGGTGAGAGCGGTGGCTCGATGAATGTTTTGAGGAGGTAGATCCCCCCACACTGCTCTGGCTGTGGCTACTGCTCTCTGTCCTATTGCTGCTATCGCTACCTGTCCTGCTACCACTACTTTTCCTAGTTCGAGATCACATCAAGGTGGGATATCATCTCTCTGGTGGCACTTCTTGCTCATATAGTAGCCAATAGCGTGCCTGAATGACGCTAACCCTGGCCAACTCTCTAGCCATGTCCCCTGCTAGTCCTGTGCATAACTGTGCAAACTATGTGCACCATCTCTCTGACTCCTGTGTCTGGATCACGACCTGATCCCTCTCCACTCTAGCAACCTCTAGCTCTACTTGCAGGGCCCTAATCTATGCTACACCCTCATCCAACCTCCGCTGCATAGTTTCCAATCTTTGGTCCACAGTGGCATCTAGTGGCAATAATGGTACACCAGATGTATCCTGCTCTCCATCAATCATCCTCTCTCGGAGCTGCCTCTCCACCTCATCCATATCCTTTCCACCAATGTCCAACTCATCATCATCGACATCCTCCTCACCCCCAATGGCCTCCTCCTCTTTGTCGATGTCAAGTGCCTCCTCCCCTATATGCACCTCCTCCCTCGACACCTTTGCCTCTGGCTTGACCTCCACCTCTGGCTTTCTCTCCTCCTCCTGTCTAACCTCAGCCTCTACCCACCCCTCCTCCTATCTAACCTTGACATCCAGATGCTCCACATCTTTTTTAACTACCCCCTCCTGTCTCTCCTCCTCCTTGACTACGTTGGGGATCACCACTAGTGGTACCCTCTCCACTTGCTACCTCACCCTCTTGGCCTGCCTCCTGTCGTCTCCTCCTCTCCTCCTCCTCTCGCCACCTCTGCCACTTCCTCTGTCACCTCCATCATCTCCTCTTCCATCCCTACCACCTCTCCCCCATCTCTTCTCACCCCATCTCCTCTCCCTCCATTTCCTCGACCTTTGTCTCTCCCTCTCCTCCTACCTCTCTGGCCTCCTCGTTGCACCCATGGTATAACTAATCTGTGATCAGTAGGTGTTGATCCATTAGGATCTATCAAAGGAATAGGTTTGTGTGTCTGCCACCACAAGTCAAAATCTATAGTCATCTCCAAATCTGCAGGACCTCCACTCCAACCCCACGGTTGTGCCACCAACCCATCTATCTGCTATTCAACAAAAGGAACTAATATGGTGGGACCCACATCAGCTCTTGTGATGATCTTGTATACTCTGCAGTCCCCATAGGCACACCTTGTGGCTACCCAAATTGATGTAGTACTCACTGGGGCAGGTACATCTCAATGATGAGCTGTGACTATATAGTGTGGCCAATTAGATATCAAAACTATTTACAGAATGCCAAATGATCTCCCTCATCAGCCCACTACACACAATCCCTGTATGACGTCCAAAAAACTGATGTCATGGTGTCTATCCGATGTTTCTAGAATCCAGTGTCTCCAACTCTCGTCTGTTGCAGGGCACTTGCATACATATACACATAGGGCATCTCCTTTGCCAACTATGGTCTCTGAATGGGTGGATAAAAGATAGGAATATGCTGCCAAGCCCAGATCATAAGCAATGTCGTCCTACAACTGATACTGTGTACACCCCTATATGCTACCACATGCAACTGATGATAAATCATGCCAAGTAAACAGGGTCCCCATGTGAACACTATCTTATCCCGTCACATACGCACTAACACATCTCCCCATCCAATCGGGAATCCATGTCCCTGATGATTTGGTATAAGAACTCCCGCAATCAAAGTGCACAACATCGCATCCCACCAAGGATAATGCTTCGCTATGAACTTCCATTGTATCTCATATCCATTGATTCCTAGTCCTATGCCATCATCAGCCTCATAGTATTCAGTAATGGCCTAATGTCCCCGGTGTGGATCATAAACCACCCGCTCTCTTTTGATCGGAAGGCACAAAATCCTATATACATCCTCTAGTGTAATGGTGGCCTTCCCCATCGACAAGTGAAACGAATAGGTCTTCGAATACCATCTCTCACAGAGTACTGTTAGAAGCCCCCTATTAGTTTGAATAATGGGCATATAGGTGACATAATACAACCCCAACTACATCAATCGTCTCCAATCCCTGTCTCGCAACTAATCTTTGAATCTGTATGTCGATGGCCTGAACTCATACGTATAGATTGGTGGTAATTGTCTTTGCACATGCAGAAACAACCATTAACACATTATTGGAAATCATCATTACCATCTATCAAATCAAAAGAATTTAGAAAATTGAGCCTAAACTAAAGTCAACCATGTTCAAATTCAAATGTGTCATGTTGACTTTATTTGCATTGCACCGCAACAATTGCGTCATTTCATTCTTCTCTTGCATCGCGATATGGAACTTGTGTCATTTTGATTGTCGATGCATCATGATCTATCACTTGCATTGCACTATCAATCAAATGTGTCATTGACATTTGAATGCACCGCTTGGTGCCACGTATGTGTTGTAATCTAGAAAATGCGTTGTTACACCTATCACTTGTGGTGCGAAATGACAAATGTGTCTTGATAATTGGAAAATACGTCACACCTAACTGACCCCTTTAGTAGACCTGTTGCATTTGTGTCGTGACACATCAAATACATCAAACACAAACTCGAATGCGGCTTATCACACACATATGCATCGCTGTGCATTCGTTGACCTACCCTAAAACCCTAAAAAAACATGAAAAATGATGAAATGATAAAGTGGGTAAGGCGTACTCATCGGTGGCTTCATTCCCTCTGGCCATCTAAAAGTCCGAACGATATATCCGCGATACTCGGTCATTGGAATCACCATCTTCTCGAGGTCCTCTAGCTCTGAGCTCTCTAAATCTCCAAAGGTAAAAGTGAAAATGAATTGACTTGTTACCCATTTTGAACCTATTTATAGGATAAAAGTGGGATTTTCTTCAAAGCGTTATTATTTGAGGCTTATTTGACTAGCTTTGACTACCCTTTTGGTTGACTTAAACACCTAAAAATCCAAAACCTCTTGCACCACTATTTTCTAGACGCCAAATTAGCTTATTAGGACACTTTCCAAATTTTTCTGTTGCCAGGCCAAAATTTGAAAATTTTCCCGAGGGGGCATAGATACTCCGTACTTTCGTTGTGGCATGCTTTTTACTGAATTTTCTTTGTCACAATGTGATGGCCTGCATTATGACAAAGAGGGGAAAACTGTAGACACATAAAATTGACCTAGGCTTGCAAGTTCTATTTTCTTCATATTTTCTTCTTAACATAATTTATTTAATTATGTCCTATAGTTTGATTCCAACTATTAATTAAATAATTTTTAATTATTTAATTAATTCATGTCTTTTATTCCTCTTTGATTATTTAAATAAATAAATTATGTGTTACTAATTTCCTAATGTCTCTCTATGATTAAATAAATTATTAAATTTATTTAATTACCTCTTATTCATTAGTTGCTTTGATTATTTAAATACGTCATTAACATCTTATGTCATCTTATAATTAAATAAATTAAATTATTATCTCCTCCAACTTTTTCTAATTTTAAATAATGTCATTTATTTAAAATTATCCATTTTTTATCACATGGTCCCACCACTTTTGAATTAAATTAATTTTTAATTCAAAAAGTCAACTTTCCCCCTTAAATCAAATAATTGTAAAATAATTATGTGATTTTTCCAGCTTTTTCTTTTTCTGTGCCATTCTTATCTCTTGTCACATGCAACCCTGTCCATTGATTTGATTTTCTAAAATCAATCTTGACCACTCATTTTAAATTTTTCCTAATGTTTCCATAACCCTAATTGTGGGTCGTCATATTCAATATCAACCATTGATTTTAGGGAATTTCTTATATGACAATTTTGGCCATTCACCTAAAATTGTATTTTCTATAAAAAAGACAATTTTGGCCTCATTTGCACATCTCATTTCTCTTGGATGTTGACTACATTGTTTTCATAACATTTTCTACATACTTTAAGCTTTGCTTCATAGTTGCTTAGTTGCATTGTGAGGTCTTTTGAGTAGATCCTTCAAAATTTGCTTAGGACATTGGCATTATCATAGTTGCTCACACAAAAACCTGAGGGAAAACACATATTGCAACAAATAGAGAAGGTGTAATTGAGGTCAATCATGGAGGTTGAAGACATTTGGTAAACTCTTTCCTTTTGTTTTCATGTTTATACTCCTTTGTGCTTCATTATTTACTTTGGATTATCTTGTTTTATGCTCTAATCTGCTAACCTGAATTTTACCCATAGTTACACATATACTACTCCTTGCGGGCTATAGTGCTAATGCTCTTGTATTGCCAAATGCAAGGTAGTTAATTAAAACTAAATTTGAATGTGCAAGATGAGGAATGTGAGGAAATTCATTAAATTATTGATTTATTTAATGAAAAGGGGATGCAAATATGATATTTAATTAAATAGTTTAGGTTATTTAATTAAATAAGAGGACTTAGGGCTAAAATTAAATAATTTGCATTATTTAATTGGACCAGATGAAATATCAGTGTGAGAGGGGGTGAATTAACCCAATCAGGTCAATTAGATTAATTGGTGAAAATGAGGCATTTAATTAAATAATTAGGTTTATTTAATTAAACAAGCGAAAAGAAGATGGATTTTAGGATGAAGTGATGTTAATATATTGGATTCAAGTGCATGATATCATTCATGACATTTTTTAAGTGTCTACATTTTTCCCCTCTTTGAAGAGAGATACCCATTGGTTCAAAGACTGATGCTTTTAGATTAAAAATTGCTTCTCAAATAAAATAAAAAAATTTAAATTTTTTTTGGATGCCACACTATTTCCCCAGTAGAAGGAATAAGCTAGTTCCTTGCCCCCTTGAGAAATCGGGTGGAAATTTGGAATTTTGGGTTGATTTCTCAACAAAGATAAAATACTACCTTAGGGGCCCCAAAAGGCTCTAGGATGCAAAAAAACATGCCAAAAAATGCAAAAAATGGTGCAAAATAAGCTTCAGTTAGGAAAGATTGGTGAAATTGGTGTAAAACCCTAGCTGCACAGTTAAATTAGGGCAAAAAACCCTAATTTTTAGGCTTAAATAGGTGATGGAGGGTCACTTTCAATTCATTTGTGCATTCACACCTTAGAGAATTCTTGCAATTTGAGCTCTGACCTCCTGATGAAATGGTGCAATGAGTGCTCCCATGACACATTTCCGACTAGGTTCAAGAGTACCAAAGACCTCTAGGCATAGGACCAGCGGTATGTGATTCAAAAATTGGCTTGCATTTTGACTTTTGAGTGCATTTATTGCAATTTGAAATTTAGGTTAGGGTGGTGTCACTTTATTGTGACGCTATTTTGAGAATCGACGACATTATTTTCATTTTTAGTGACGCTACTGTAATGAGTGATGCACTTCACAATTTGAAATTAGGGTTTCTAGATTTCAAATTATGACACGAGTGTAAATAGCAACACACCTACCCAATTTGCAATTTAGATTTAGGGTTTTCAAATTGTAAATGGCGATATAGGTGTGATGAGTGACGCTAGTCGTGATTTTGAATTTAAAGGTATATAGCATCATTATTTGGGATTTAGACTATCGCGACACTTTCGTAAATAGCGACGCTTTCGTAAATAGTGATTCTTTCGTAAATAAAAACACTTTTGTCATTTGGGGGATAAAAACTCCAAACTTTAGCCAATGGAGGTTATCCAACCTTTGATGTTATGTGAGCATCGACCTTTAGTTTTTGTCCAGACTTGATTTATTTGAGCTTTGACAAGAGCACCTTGGGGAGATCAGATTGTGGTACATTGTGTATATGCCCATCGTGTGGACCCACTTGGCGATGATGCCAATGTTATGCGAGTGATGGCATAGTGATACTTTGCCATTCCACTTACTCGCCGACGAGGTGATAGTGATGCTAGAGGATGTATGGAAGATTTTGTGATTACCCATACATGGAGAGCGGGTTATTTATGAAACTGATACATGATATGATGCTTGTCATGAGGTTCTTGACCATGAGACTGTTGTCTTGGTCAACTCTTAGATTGACCTGAAGATGTACAAAGGCCGCTTATCGACCTTCAAATTGATCATTGTTGTAGTGATTTCGGGTTTGGTTGCCCCAGATCTATGAAGTAGGGAATTCAGTCTAGGATGGGAGTTGGCATGGAATAGGATGCTTTTTGAAAGGATTTAGTATGCATGTGGCCCAGTGATGCTGGCCTCCCTTTACCATGATATGTATGAATTCATGTATTGTGATGGCAAATTTATTGGTATAGTAGTCACTCTTCTAAACATATGGGCATGGGAGCAAATTGTGGTGCCTTAACCTATTGTCCATATGGAATATGTGGAGCTAGATGATTTGGTCATTTGGAAGTATAGAGGTGCCATCACTCTTTAGCATACAGGGCAGCTCGGTATCCTGTACTGGAGGAGAGTGATTGATGATATGACAGTGTTCAGATGGTGGCCATGGCTTCAGATGTCAACATGGTATGATGATGTACAATAGTTATTTTTTTCTCAATAGACCTGGTCTATGTAGGGTCAAGAGCACACCATGATTGAGAGGTACCTGCCTGATAGAGTTTCTAAACAGTTTGGCGAGAGGTAGGACAAGCCCAATGATGCCTATATGGCCATTTTTGCTAGATCAACATGAGAGATGACATGGGGACCCATGATCCCACCCATGAGGTTGTTGAGGGATTTAGACAATTGGTCGCAAGGCTATGGGCCTATGATCAGGGGTGGGTAGATGCATAGATGATGCTCACATATGATGCATGGTTTGTACCCCCTCCCAGACTTATAGATCTACCAGGCATACCTCCACGAGGGAGGGGAGTAGGTAGAGGTCGAGGCCAACCACATGATGGGTAGGGTAGAGGACAGGATGGCCATGATGACCAACAATAAGATGGATAGGTCCCAGGTGCACCCCCACCACTATTGCATCAATAGTTACCACAACAACCACCCATACAATAGTAGCCACCATAGTAGCCATTGTCAAGGCTAGATCCCCGTGATGTTCAAATTCCACAGTTGCAATAGCAGTTGTAGATGGTTACAACTGAGTGAGATCAGGATCAACAATAGGTACTCACACTCACAACTGAGAGGGATTGGGCCCAACAATAGAGAGATCATGAGAGACAGCTGAGGTAGACATCAGATGTCTAGTTAGCTTAGGAGGTTGGCTGGTGGCAATAGCTAGAGGCTATGTCTCAACAACAATCTCAATAGGCTTAGGGTTTAGTCGGTCATAGTGTGTCTATGCAACTGTATGGTACAATGAGGGAGGGGGTAGCATATTGGAGGACTTTGTACTATAGAGAAGTTCCTCCCCACTGTAGGAACCCTGATTTTGAGCATCGCAGCCAGGTTCAACCTAGTGCCTCTACTTCAATTAGGTAGCTAGACTAGCTAGGAGATGGGGACAAAGCCAGTGAGTGATAAACCTCTGATTTTGTAGACACATTTTTTGTATAGCCTAATTATTGATACAAAAATACACTCCTAGGCTCATTTTTGATAGCCTCGTGTACATTGTATATTTTGATGATATACATACACTAATTTAGATATTGTACCATGAAAATCATTTTTTGATATATATATGAGTGATACAGATTCATGATGTGATGTGTTTTATCTCATGCATTATAAATGTATGGATGCAATGTGATGGAGGTACTTCTTTTTATTCATATTTATGCAATATGTGATATGCGATGATATGAGATGCAATGATATGGGATGGATGCAATGTTATATTCCTTTTTAGTATCTTTTTATGATATGTTATGGAATGGATGATATGATATGATTATGTAGGTGTAGATGATATGTATGCATTTCTTTTTCTGTACCTTTTTATGCAGGTTATGAGATGATAATTTATGCATATGGATGTATGGATAATGTAGATGTTCATGATATGTATGCAAGGTATGCTTAGGATATGTGATGTGTATACATGTTGATGATTTGTGGAAGTAGGATGGATGCATTGATGATGTTGTTTTTGTTCACTATCATGATAACAAGTTAGCATGGAGAGAAGATAGAAGAAATAAGATGAATGATTTGACCATTGATTTTGATGATTGATCCAACAAGTTTATGATCCATCGAGACTTTATTAGAGATGTTGATGAGAGATGGATGATGATTTGCTCATATCTTGGGATTGAGATTTTCTACCATTCCGTATTTTTTGATATAACATAGAGACACGATGCATCAAGGTATTCATAACCAGGATGGCATTGTATCTAGTGTAATGGACTTTAACTTTGTAAACATATAGGATAGTTCTTGTTCACATCTTGACATACAAAAACCTTGTTAGAATGTAGTTTAGTAGTTTAGAATATCTTGGAGCAAAGCATACACAATAGTCAGCAATCTACTCCAAACAATCTCCCTACACACAACTAAGTAAGTATGCACCAAGATTATTTTACAAGAATACCCAAAAGCACAAAAAATGAAAGATAATGATCGATGTCCAATTCCTTTCTCTCTAAATCATTTAGACATCATTGAGAGGTCCTTCGAATGGGTCAATAAGATAAATCATAAGAAAAGATTAAAGAAAAATAGTCAGTGTTATCTATATCTCTTGCCAGTTTAACATAGACTAGGGTGATTTTTGATGTTGATGTCCATTGCAAGAAGGATACATCTTAGGACATGTTATCAGATGGTTTGATTAGGATGAGGTGTGTGATAAGCCATTAATACAAACTCCATTGACTCGTTCACCTATGATCTAGAATTTATATTTTGACACTTAGTTTCTCACTTTAGGACTTGCGATATTTTCTTTCTATTTGTGCTACCAAAGGTTGAAGATGACAATTGATTTATCATGGGTGAAATAAAAATGGGATAGATGGTTTTGGATTTTATGAAAAATTTCAATGTTTTTGGTATTTTGAAAATGTTTTTGAGGCTGTTTTTGATCTTTTTGAAAGTTTATATGAATGTTTAAATTTTTTAGTTATTTGAGGCTGTTTAGGGTTTTCTCTAAGATATTTGAAGCTATTTAGGTCTTTTGAATTTTTTCTAATGTTTTTATGTTTTCAATTTTCAAATGTTTTGGGATTTTTTGAGTTTTCCAAATGTTTTGGGGTTTTCTGAGATTTTGAATGTTTTGGGATTTTCCTAAGTTTTCAAATGTTTTGGGGTTTTTTGAGGTTTTGAATGTTTAAGGATTTTCTAATTTTTTTGAATGTTTAGGGTGTTTTGAGTTTTCTGAATGTTTAGGGTTTTTTGAGTTTTCAACTAGGAACCTAACCTAAAAGAGCTATTCTAGGGGCCTCAAGGGCTGATCAAAGATGAGCCTTGCCTACGTTATACACGCAGAGACCATGTAGTTCGACTGACTTGACTTATTGAAGATGAGAAATGAACAGTCAATGGATTGCTAGTTTATTATGATGGACTCCTAAAGGAATGACCTAGGGTGTCTTGGGGAGTTCAAGCTCAGAGACTTGTAGTTTGACATGGTTCTGTTTTTGGATTTTCAATGTTTTGACCTTTGTAGGGATTTTGATATGTTTTTTGGATGTTTTGGGATTTTGACTTTACAATTTTTGAATGTTTTTGGATTTTACCTGTACAATAATTTGGATGTTTTTGGATTTTGATGAGATTTCCAATAACCTTAAGATATACAAGAACCCAATCTGATCCATATGAATTTCCCCCAACGTTTTTGCGATAGAGTATCTCGATATAGGCAAGACAAAATGACCTTTGGAATATGCCAAGTAGTACTAAACGAGATACAATACTTCACAATATCAAGCTATGATAAGGATGTAGATAAATGATAGAATAAATAGGATAAATGATGCAATGGATGGATGCGATGGATGAAATGATAGGATAAAGAGCCAAATAATAGATGTAGGTGCTTTATTTACACAAGGCGCCTGTTTGTTAGGTTTTCACCAAGGTACTTGCCCAAAGCACCACCGAAGTGGTTTTCACTAGAGGATAATTGTTTTTCTTTACT
This sequence comes from Sequoia sempervirens, assembly GCA_007258455.2. Lineage (NCBI taxonomy): Eukaryota > Viridiplantae > Streptophyta > Pinopsida > Cupressales > Cupressaceae > Sequoia > Sequoia sempervirens. The sequence continues at coordinate 286,873,060 of VDFB02105785.1, read as the reverse complement.
TTTTCAATCCTTTTTTCTATTTTTTTAATTTTTGATTAATTTTTTGATTTTTTTGTATTTTCAGATTTACACACTTCAAGCTTAGGCATAAAAATTTTTAAGATGAAAGTTGTTGGTTGGTTCCTGCAAGGGTTCACCTTTAGGCATTGATAATTGGTATTCTCTCGATCCATAGCTTGTTGTGATGACAAAGGGACCCAATCAGTTAGGCTCAAACTTTCCTTTACTGTCCTTATCTGGAAGATTTTTTTGATTTTGCTTTAGGACAAGATCCCCTACTTGGAAAGACTGACACTTGATCTTCTTGTTATAGCTCTGTTTTAGTCAATTTTGATATACTTGCAAGTGATTAAGGGCATCAAGATGATGCTCATCCAAGAATTCTAGCTCATTTAGCTGAGATACTCTGTACTCTTCATCTGTGATTAGGTTCTATAGTGATACTCATAGTGATGGGAGCTAAACCTCAATAGGAAAGATGGATTTTGATCTGTAGACCAAGGAGAATGAGGTTGCACCTATAGGCATGTGAATACTAGTTCAATAGGCCCATAAAGTGGGATTCAACTACAAATTCCAGTCACAAACAACTTCATTGATTGGTTTCTTTAGGATTTTTAAAATGGTCTTGTTTGTAGCCTCAACTTGACTATTGTCCTAGGAGTAATATGGGGTAGAGGATCGGTGTTGGATGTTGAATCTTTGAAATAGTTCTCTCACATCCTGATTCTTGAAGGGTGTTTTGTTCTCTGAGATAAGGGCTTGCGAAACACCATAACAACATATAAGATAATTCAATATAAGCTTAGCAATTTGCTTCCTCGTTATGTAAGTCATAGGAATGGCTTCTACCCACTTGGGAAAGTACTTAGTGGCTATTGTAGACACTGGAAAATTTCCTAAAACGATATAATGCACTCAAAACATATTTACTAACATCATTTCCTCTCAAAACCCATCCTCTTTTCACTTCATTAATTAAATTAACCTAGCTAATTTAATTAATTGCATCATTTTCATCTATTAGCCTAATTAATTTAATCAATTTAATTCATCCCCCTTCACACTATCATTTCATCTCATTAAATTAAATAAATCAAGATATTTAATTTAATCTCCTAAGTCATCTTATTTAATTAAATAACCCTAAGTTATTTAATTAAATATGATTTCATCTCTCTCCCCCACTTATTAAATTATTTAATTTGATAAATATCACTTTAATTCTTCTAATCCCCTAATTTCATGATTAAACCTTGTTTAATTAGCAATGAAACTACTTTCCTCTAAAAAGGGGAATATTCCCATGGAATATTCCTTATCCCCTTTTAGCACAATTAATAATTTCTTTTAATTTACAAAATTCCTTTTATCCTCACCCAAATGAATATTCCAAAGAATATTCTTATTCCTCCATCATTTGAAAAAGGGATATTTACACTTAGCTTCTTAGGCAAGTTTTAACCTTCAACCTTTTGAACAAGTCACCTTTGAACTGTGTGAGTAGGTCAAAAGCGTGTTTGTTTGAAGCAAGTGTGAGCCCTAGATTAAAATCCCATCATGTATTCTCATCCATTGATGAGAATCCATGATCCATGCTTCTCATCTCTTTCATCGTGGACCATTGATTAATATTTTCAATCCCAACCCTTGATTCCTCATTTTCTCTCCTATAAATAGGTCACTATTTGGAGACAAATGGATCCATCTTTCAATTGCAAACTCATGCTGTTGAATTCACTTGCATCCACACTCATCTTTTACACACTTTTAGCTTTTTTTAGTTTATTTATAATTGCATAGTAGCATAGAGCATCTAGTAATGACTTCCATGCATCCATCTTAGTTTGTATATGAATTAGGGTTTCCATATTTTAGCTTAGAATTAGTTTAGATTAGCTTAGAAATTTCATAATTAGTTCATTTTTAGCATAAAATCATGGTAGCTTAGCTTGCATCATGTTTAAATTAGCATAAACTAGGTTTTCATACATAAATCATAATGGTTTCATCAATTCTCTTCCATAGAATCGAATGAAACAAACTCACTAATCACATGATTGGGAAGGGTCATCGTTTCACATTAATACGACACCAATTCCAAAATAGAAGAAGTTTCAAATGGGTTAGAGTAGGAATTTAACTATTTTTGTGTAGTTTGTAACTTTCTATTTCAATTAAATGCTTAGTTTAATTTTCCAATTTGAATGATCTTGTTTGTAGATGTAGGTTTATTTGGGTAAATTATGCTTCAATTCATCATGGTTTAAGTGTAATCAACCCTCACCAAAATTTTCCTTGTCTCACATTCTGGCGCTAGAAGGAGGGAAAATTGTTAATCTAACCATTTTTTAGCTTGAATTCTATTTTATCCTTGTTTTGTAGGATATAGCAACACCCAAACCACAAACAATGACACTCTTCAGAAAGCGTTGCCATATAGTGACACCATCACAATTTGAAACATCGACGTCGAATTAATGCACCAACACTAATTTAAATCTGGTGACGGTAATTTAATCTAGATGTATTAAAAAGTTTAAATGATGATGCCCAAAATTCACCAAATTGACGCTGACAAATTTCAAAACTTGATTCTACTATGTGCAATGACGCTAGAAAAAATCCCAATGCTATCATGCTCACTGTTTTTGCTGCAGAGTGACACCCGTTTTGACTAGAGCGATGCCCACAGTTCAAATTGCGACGCTATCATGTTCAACGATGCTCCATTAGGGTAAGAAACTTTATGATCATTTTTTGACATGTGTCTTAATTTTCCTTGATTTATCTGATCATTGATGTACCTCTAGCTATGTTCTAGTTGTTAGACTAACATGGTTTTGTAGGTTGAAAGACATGGATCTCAAGTGAAGAAAGATTTTCTATCTTAAAATTTTATGATTGTAACAATTGTTTAATGCTTTGGGGAAATTATAACCCAAATTTTATGATTTCTACTTTCTGCTTTAGGACACACACTAAATTTCAATTAGGTTTAAAAAGAATGCACAAATAGGATTAAAATTGAACCCTCATCTCATTACTGCTTTTTTGGGTTTAAAATTGAACAAGGAAACTTCATATTTCATTTGGTGCTTAAAACAAATTCATCACTACTTTGAAGGGTTAAAATTTACAACTTTTTGTTATGTTTTGTGATTTACAACATTGTTAGTGGATGCATATGAAATCTTCTCATGCCATTTGGCGATCTTGAGAAACATAAATATTCTGTAACACTTTGTAAAATCACCTACATCTTTCAATTTGGATTAAAATTGAACCCATTTGTGAGTGTGAGAAAAATGCATAGCGTGTGTTCTCTCATTTTTCATGTGAATAAATATGATCGAACTATGGATGTACTTCCTCACTATTGTTTTCCTTTAGAGGGCTTGCCTTGGTGGGAAAAAGTACTCACCCTAAGGGAACGACCCAAGTTGTAACAAGCTAAAGCCAATCTCTTTCAAACTGCTATATAAATTTGTGGTTGCAATGAAAATTGTGATCAATGGGATGTGGTATATGATAGCTCTCCCCCAATATCTTTATGATGCGTAAAGCCCTTGTTCTAAGGGTTAGGAGACCTCTTGAGGGAGTTTATCATTGCACCCCCTAAATTGGAAACCCTTATTACGAACCATTGTGTAGAATCCAAAAATCCTTAATACTTGTTGGTGCAAGAACGGTTGTTCTGAAGCCACCCCACATTCTTACTATTCAATTGTAGAAACAAAAAAATTCTTCTGATCTCTAGATTTTAAGGATTTTGAGATTTGGTGGTCCTGAGAAGTGTGTGTCGAGAAAGGGGGAGCCAGTGTCGCCAAATCTCTAACTATTCACATTGTTTAGTGTTTGTCAAAATCTAAGTGGGGATTCAAAAAATATATCCATTTTGAACCTAGGATTGTACATGATTGTGAGTTAGTTTGACACCTTGCTTGGTTCTAAAATGATGCAAAAACAAACATTCACTATCTTGCTAAAAATTTCAAACACTTTGGTTTAAATATGGACCTCTTGAGTTAGTCTCGATATTGCTACTTATCCTAAGGATTTATCCTTAGCGATTTCTAAATATCTTGACATTAATCTGAAATCCATATTTCCAAAAGAAAAAATAGGTAATTATGGCTTTAATCTCATGATTTTCATGAAATGGACATTGTGAAAGTTATGATGTTTTTGACATAAACATTTAGTTTGAAAACATAATCAAGACAAGTGTTTGTATTCACTTAAGCAGGATAAACTTGACACAAATGAGCCCCACATGAGTATTTGGAGACCCATTGATCCCATTGAACAACCTGATCTTCCAAATGCTATCATTCAACCAAACTTTGAACTCATTAACGAAGAAAAAATTGATCTTATTAGCAGTTTGAGAAGCTTTACTTTTGAAACAAAAGAAACAAACACCTAGTGGAGAAACACAACAACCATTATAGACGAAGAAGAGGAACAAGCTGATATTGATGTTAGGAGACCCACATTACCACCACCCATGTGGCAATAAATATCCTCCTTTTTTCCATAAACTTAAAATTTTCTAGATGGTCTCACACAAAGTTATGATCCCCAAATGAAGGTCAACTAGTTGTCACTTTAAACTTAGACATCATAGTTCAAAATAAATTAACTACCACATTGAGGGACTCTACAAGAAAAAAAAAGTTGTTGATAGAATTTTATGAACACACACTAAGGAAATATCCCTACATGTATACTTTCTTTATGGGTCAGAACCCTCATCTTTTTGAGGATCAACAAATTTTCTAAAAACATTGGGTCTTTAGGATTTGAACATTTTTAGAGGTCTAGCATCATTCTCACTACCTTGGTCTTGGAAACCATAGGTTCATTCTAAGTCAACACTAGGTCAAACATCTCATCCATCCCTCCATCAAATTCTATCTACCACTTCACCAAAATTTACAATTTTTTTGAATATAGCAACACCTTTTGACTTAAACATCTATCAAACCAACCTCTAACTTAGCTACTTTGTATGTGAAATGTATCCTTTTCCATGAACTTAGTTAAGTTAGTTATCATATTTGAAATAGTTTATCTTGAAGGTCACGAGTCTACCCTAAAGGTTTCCAAGTTCATAAACATCGTTTATCCAAACATCAAAACATAAAACTCAAGTCAAAAGTGTTGTTCCAAAATGTTTGCAAAGATCACTTCCCATATCACTCATTGTTTCACCCCCCATTATTATCATTGCTCTGAAAAGACTTAGAGCATCCCTTTTACCTAGATTTGAGTCAACTAGAGAGTTCAAACATCACAAATCACAAAAAATATCTCCCATAGGTGACACAAAGTTTATGGTAAAAACAAGATCACAATACAAGAGAATCATGAAAAAAGCCAAAGTTACATTTACCTCAAGTGATCCAAATCCTTTAGAATTCGATCCTAGAAGTCACATTACCGCATCACAACAACCATCATCTCCTTCAAGACCATATGAGATTGAATACATCATGAATAATCCATTTGAACTTACTAGGGAAGAAATGATGGAACATCAAGCTTTTGAAAATGTAGCTCCAATTTCTCCATCCTTTGTTGCACAAAACTTGACGCAAAGCTTCACAAATCCATCACTAGGGATAAATCAAACATCCGCTCGTAGTCTTGTAACTAGTCTTGCCCAATAATTTGTTCTAACTCTTCCATTTGATTGTAGTACACTTGTGGGTACCCTTGATGCTAATTCACCACCTCCAACAACCACTTGGAAACCTACCTTTGGTGCTCCTCCAGTTCTCAAAAATCCTAAACAACTATACACACCACTTGAACTTAATTATTCCACAACCACTTTGACATATCAGGGACACCCCTCTTCATCTAGATCCATGAGTACCAAAAGCATGCCCACCATCACACAAGTCAATATAGATCAAGTATTCCAAAACAACACACAAGGGCGTGTCAATACCATACCAAAAAGCCAACCCTTAACATAGATGGGGGAATCTCTATCCAATCCTCCAATGGGTTCATCTATACCATTGGTTTCACAAAGCACACCCATCCCATTCACTATCACTCCATTTCAAAGCCATCCCTTGGTTACGAGTTCTACCAATCTAGGAAGTACCTTGATCACAAATCCCTTGTCTAGATATTTAGCAAAAGGTAATCCTCGAGACATGGGACAAGGAAATATTTTTAACCAATGGAATCAAGGTCCTAGTATGTCATTACCATCACAAAACTTAATGACATCATCCCCATATTTTCCCATAGTTCCCGTTACCATGAAAAATCAAATAGGAACTCAACCTTACATTCCTTCATCTTCATCTACCATCTCACATGGGATTTAAAACCAGGGGAACCTTCCTCCCTTCATCAACAATCCACTATCTACTCAGAACATGAACACCCTCAATCCATCACAGAAGTCCCAACCACCTGATCCTACATTACAAGCACATTCCCTATCTTTACAACAAGCACAAAAAGCTTACCAGTAAGCTATCCAACAACAACAAACAACAAAACAACAACATAAAGCACAACAACAAGAAACTTTAGCACATCAACAAAAACAACATCCAACACAACAAGAAACCTTAGCCTAGCAACAACATCAAGTACAACAAGTAGCCTTAGCCCAACAACAACATCAAGCACAACAAGCCACAACCCTAGTAGCACAACAATAGTAGTCCCAACAACAAGCCCTTGTTGTGCAACAACAATAACAAGCACAACAACAAGATTTACTAGCTCAACAATATTCCCAAAAAAAACAACAATAACAACAACCAAGTTCCTTCTATAATCCTCAACATAATATCATCAATACAAACACGTTAGGAACATACACATCAATACCACAATCACCTTCACATAATCTCACCCCATACAACACCCTATCATATCAAAATCCCTCGTACAAATCATCCTTCATTCCACCATATGTTCCTCCACCAAATCCGTAGGACGATCTAGCATCACAATTTAAGGTGCTATCACAAGAACTGAAGGATCTTCAAATGGAAAAGACCAAAAAGCCCCATACATAGAATGTATTTCCCTATCCATTTGATTGCAACATTGCAATGGTACCATTCCTTCTTGGATTTGAATTCCCCAAATTCAAAAAATACAAAGGGAGAGAAAGTATTGTCAATCATATCCAAAAATTCAATTTCATGTGTATGGAGGTGGCTTACAATGATTCTTATCTAATGCACCTCTTCCCACAAAGTTTAACAGGTCCTGCTATGGATTGGTTTTCTCATCTACCTCCTAGCATATAAAATTTCCAAGAAATTGCTGATAAATTCATCGATCATTTCTCCTTCAATCTTGACATGGATGTCAACCTTTGAGTTGTATACTCTTAGACAAAACAAAGGAAAATCCTTTGCCAATTTCTAGTAATGATGGAGATAGAGAGATAATAAAAGCAAGTGGCCTCTTCCTAATGAACAACAAGTGGGAATCATCATAGCCAATCTAGACCCTGATCTATCTTCCACTTAAAAATGTAGTGCATCACATCATATGAAGATCTTGTCCCAAGAGCCCTTAACATCGAAAGAGCTCTAATCTCACAAGAAAATAATCAAGCTTACAAATACAACCAACCCTCAACTAGTTCAAATGGGAAACATCGTGTCTGGGAAAAGAACAAAAACATAACAAATGATGGCGTGGTAGATGCTAAGGTCATACTAAGTGCTCCTAGGCCTAACAACAATCAAGTTGCTAACATCTAGCTGATTGTGCAACAAACAACACCTCATCAGAATAGTCACAACAATAACACTGACATGCAACAAAGGTGAATTGCTAACTGGAACATCTATCCTAAACGCAAGTAGACACAACTATCAAAACCCATTGAAACAATCATGAAGAAATTGGTAGAGTCAAATATGATAACACTTCCCAACTTTGAAAACTACCAAGAACCACAAGAGAAACCATCTTGGTACAATGAACATGATCTTTGTGGATTTCACAAAATCAAAGGACACAAAATGGTAAACTTCATGAAACTTAACATCATTCAAGATCCCATAGAAAACAATACCATATCTATTGAAGTACTAGTTGGAAATCAAGATCTTAAGATATATAGGAACCCTATGCTAGATCATAGAAAAGAAAATAAAAATGAAAAAGCTAAGGATTACACAAACATGTAGCATACCTATTCCAACATAGTGGCTTCCTATGATAGCGTAATTACGATTGTCACCATCAAAGGAGCTAGTGAGAAATGTGGAGTCACCACACGACGTGGAAAAATAACCGTTCAAAGAGTCCCATCTCAATCTAGGACACAACCTACTTTCCCCACATCTAATCCTAGCAATTACAATCTTCTAGATTAACTTAAGCAAACCCTCACATAGATATATATCTTAGAACTCTTAAGGTCATCCTCCGCACATAGGGAAATATTAGAGAAATCCTTGTCTAAGTCATCTATACTTGAGAATATTGATGTTGATAAATTTCAAGCTATGGTAGGCCACATCACCAGCCATCTTCTTACCTTGTCTGAGCAAGACCTACCATCAAAACCATCTCATAACTATGCTTTACACCTTGAGGTTTTCATTCATAAAAAAATGTCAAAAGAGTCTTGGTAGATGAAGACATTGGTTTGAATAGTTGTACCCTTCAGTTGATTAAACATCTAGGCTATTCAAAAGATACTATTGAGAAAGAAAAGAGTACCACCATTAGGGCATATGATGACCAAGAATGGGTATCACAAGGAATCATGCCCTTCCCATCCAAGTGGGACCTCTTATTGCAGAGACTACATGCCAAGTGCTTGATCTTGATCTTCCCTATAAAATCTTGCTTGGCCAACTGTGGATCCATGCTCTAAAAGCTATAGCCTCGACCTATCATCAGTGTGTGAAGTTTCCTTTCAAAGGTAGAGAAATCACTATCCATGGAGACCTTGAGCCTTTTTACTACTGTAAAAGTCTTGAAGCCAAGCTCTATAAGATCCCCCAAATGCCCAAGAATGATGAAGGGCCTACACCATCAAGCTCATTTGTTGACCCAACATCCCTATCCTCTACCTCAACAACAAAAATACCCATTGTGCAAAGTATACCCGATGTCAAAGCAATAATACAGGATTATGGTTGTGGGAACTAAAAGCTATTGAAAGACACCTTTATCTTAGGAGAGCTACCTATTTCTCCTCATCTCCTGGGAAACCCATATTTGGCACCAAAGAACCTGAAGCTATCAAGATGGAAGCTACTACCTTCACCAAGTGGGGGGATTTGAATCAAGAAGATATCAATGAAGAAGACATCTCCAAACTCCTCTATTAGTATGAATGACTTGTTCCTATTCTTCCCATGGAAGATAACAACAAAAGCTTGCAACTCATGCAAAATTGGGGATATAACAAGAATGAGAAGCTAGGAAAAAATGACAATGGTTTGCTAGAACCCATCATTCTTGAGAAATGAATAATGAATCTAGGCTTAGGTTGTACTAATAGCAAGGTCACACTTATTGGAAAAGGTATTTCTGTTAAACGAGCCAAGGATTTCTCTTGGTCACCTATATCGCGTGATACAACCTTAGATGACTTTCCCCTTGATGTTGTTGACCTATTTGAGAACAACACCCTCTTTACGATTTCCATAACATCCTTTCTCTCAAGCAACCAACCAACTAAAATATGCCTAGTATATCCACAACTCATAAAAATGAACCAAAAAGGACCATTGATTCTATATTTATTCAAAAATGGTGAAGTGATCTCAGAATTCATGGGACTTCATGACAACTTATCATGGGAAGATCACAAAGCAGGCTTCAACATAGAGCTAGATACAGAGGCATACCGGCCAAGGCTAGAGCACAATTCTCCAAACCAACAAATAATCCTCAAAGAAAACACCTTCTAGATTTGAGAACACATTATTTTACTATCATACTACCAACATAGAGACTATCAACAAAACCACAACATAAGAATGTTCACCTTAATAAAATGTAGTCTCCCACACAGTATGTCGAGCAAGGAACAACAATAGAATATAGAGTTGAACTCTGTCAGAGATAAATTTCTGCTCACAAACAAAAATGTCTCAAGATCTAGGATATAGTTGTATGAATGAGTCATGATAACATGGCTAAGAGATTAGAGTCATATAATGATCTTACGGTGAATTCCAGAATCAAACACCAACACATTGATCTATCACAAAGCACATTACTGACAAAGAACAACTTCTAGTAAACCAAGTAGACTTCTCATATAGTTATTGTCATGTTGAAATGAATGAAAACATAGGAAAAACCAACAAAAACCATCCATAATTCATGCTCATGTTGCAAGGCTTCCATAATCCCAACAAATCCAACATAATCTATGTCACACAAAAAATAGAAGATTCTCACTTCATGTGAGAACCAAAAGTATCTCTTTTCTCCTTGTAGTATCTTCTAAATAGTTAGAATTACCCTAGTTCCAACATTTTAACTTGGTATTATCAAGATATGTGAACCTTCCATGAGATTTGGATCTAGACTTGTCTTGCTTCTTGTCCTTATTATTGCCTTTCTCTTTCTATCTTCCATGAATAGATAGGGCCTTCTTAAAAAATTCAAAATTATTTCTATGCATCTCTTTAAAAATGAATGATGTAATCACCTCATCCAATTTCAACTTGGTATTAGTTCTCTTAATATCCATAATAAGGTGGTACCATGAATTTAGTAAATACCTTAACAAAGTCATACATCATGTTGAATACCCAAGATATTGAGTGGGGGGGTGAATTGGCGTCTTCTTAAATTTATTGAACAAATACCGTCCAATTAATCCAATGAATATAATAGTAAAGATGAGCAAGACCATTAACAAAAAATGAAAACACACAACATATGAGCACCAAGATTTTTACGTGGAAAACCCAGAATGGGAAAAACTACGGTGAGAGTTAGCTCACAATATAGTATAATCGGTTATAAGATATTACAAAAAGAGTGGCTCATTGCTAGGGCTCACTATCCAAAATGGGAGGCTCACTGCCTACATAAATACAATGACAAAATGGCTTATAGCCAGAAAATGAACTAATAAAGTACACCTAACAAGTGTTGATTTAGTTCCTTTGATGCTCAATAAACTAACTTAACACACTTCATCATCTTCACACTTCTTCACATTCATAATTCACCATTCAAATCATCAACCTAAAAACTATCCAACATATATATCTGATTCATCCACAAGCATCAATTAGGTCAGCCTAATTAGATGCAACCCTTATTCACCAAAAATCAATTATCGGCTTCAAGCATATACAAAATCTTTCCAAAAATGATTCAAGCATGTAACATGTTATAACATTTCAGCATGGACCTAAGATAGGTCACACATACATCCACACAACAAAATTAATTCACCATAACACCAACTATCCATTAGGTCAACCAAAGATAGACCTAATAGCAAAAATGCAACAACAGAATAATGTCGATTTGTGATATGAGCACCTATGTACATGAGATTTGGAACATACAACCTTTCAACATCCAAAAACCATTTCCCAAAACTACAAGAAACAATAATCATCAACAAAGGATTGCAAACCAAAATATGAGAGGATAATAACTGCATACTAGTTCAGATACTAGTCCAGAATACTAGATCAAGCTATGAATTAACCTTGCAGTTGCAACTCATATAACATGGTGACATCAATGGCAACACAAAAAATATATAATAAGATGTTCTTCATTATTCCAACAATCTCCCATTTTGTCATTGATGGAAACATGTGCCAAAAATTTTACAAATACCTCCTATGTACAATACTCTCCTTTCCTTATCACAACATTCTCTCCACAACATTTTCTCCCCCTTTCTTCATTACAATATTCTCCCCCCCTTTGAAATCAAGTACAAAGGGAGGTGCAAAAAATATGAAAACTGAAAAACATTATTTGGAGGATGGCGAGCCTTGAAGCTCCTTAAGAATACCTTGCAAAGCTATCTTTCCATTCTCCCAACTCTTCTTTGCAGCAATCAACATTCTGTTCAAGGGTTCTAATTCCACTAGACTTTCCTCTGCATCATTTGGAGTACCAGGATTCAAATTGATCTCAAATTTCTTTGTATTTTCCAAAGCATTGGTAACTAGGGTGTACTCCATTCTTACAAGGTCACCTAATTGACCAAATCTTCTGATGATATCCTCTTTCTTTTGAAGAATAAAGATTTTTTCCATGTGAGAAAAGATTGCATTCCAGGTTGTTCGATCTCCATCTTTAAATGCATTGTAGGTACTGGAGATAGCAGTCAACTAAGACTCGATGGAGTCCATGAGATCCTTAATATTCTAAGTGGCATCTAGCCACTTTAAGTAGTAAGAAAAGACAACATTTTCCCCAGAGCATAGAAAAGTCTACACAACTTCTGGATTCTTCTTAACATTTGTGTGTGCTAGAGCACACTTTTCATGAAGTTCCAATAAACTTTTCTCTTCCAACTTCTCCTCAACCTCATGCTTTTTGTTCTCACCAAGTCCAGAGGTATACTCCTTAAAGGAGTCTAATAATAGTTTCAAATTCTCTACGAGAGTGAGAGATGTATCCATTGACATACCAGATGTGGCCTCCTGTAAGGCTTTAAGAGCATCATGAATAAGCTTTGTCCCTTTCTAGTGAGTTTCTAGAATTTCTCTCCTTCTGGATGCATGTAATGCATCCCCTAATACCAACTTGGGAATAGGATAAATTTTATCTAAGTCCACACTACCCTATATCATGGGGAGCTGTAGAAGTTTTAGATAAATCACCAGCTAGAATCTGATCTACTTGGAAAACAAGCCTTTCAAAACATCATCACCAAAGGAGGATTCTCTAAGGGACCTCTGAGATTCTACAACATGCCTTTGATCTTCTTGATTTTTCTTTTCTTCCTTTCCTTTTTCTTTTTCCTCTTCCTTCTCTTCTACTTTCTCCTCTTCTTTTTCATCTGTGTTTGTCTCTATTCCCTTCTTCACTTTCTTCACCCTCATCTTTGTCTTTTTCTCCTTCAACATTATCTTTTTGACCTTCATCATGCTCTAGAGGGTCAACATCATGCATCTCTGGCTCAGTGTCTCCCTCATTCTATTTCTCCATCTTCGAAGGATTATTTTCAACACCTATATGCAGACGAATATCTGCATCATTTGTTTTTGAAGGAATTCCTGTATCACCTGAAGGAATGTCTTCCTTAACCTCTTCTGCGAAAACTTCTCATAATTTGGGTGCGTAATCAGATGGGAGTGCACCAAACATACCATATTTTTCAGCCATATCCTTGATGGCTTTTGTAGTTTCTTTCCTTATCTTCTTTATCTACTTCTTGTTCTTTTTCATCAAGGTGTTCACCCTTTTCTTCATCTGAAACATTTGTGAACAAACCTTATTCAAGGTTTCCAAATCATCTGGGGTCAAAGATGACCCAAGCTTCCCAAAAACTTCATTTTTGATCTTCTCTTCTAGTTCAATAGCCTCTGATCTCCTTTTCATCAAGGATTCCCATAATTTCTCAAGAACATTATTCTTTACATAATCCCAACTAACTTCTAGAGTAATCACATACTGAATAATAGCTAAAATAAAAGTTTTTCTATCCTCTCTACCCACTTAATCATACATTTCTATAGTAGGCTGCAACATATCTTCAAAATTTATCAAGCTATTGACTAATGCCTCTAGTCTAAGAGGGGAACCATGTCTTACTAGAGAGGATTTCTATTCTTCCTGGTTCAGAGAGGGTTCTTCTGACATCTTGGCCTTCTTTGATTCCAGTTTGGTGTGCACATGAACACCAAAATATTGTTCTTCATCTTCTTTGGAGGATGAAACAACATGAAGTCTCTTAGATCCAACACTAGCTTCCTGAGAAGCACCTTCACTAGAGGACATGCTTCCTCTTCTTTTTCTTACCAATTTTGCTGCATGGTCCTCCTCCTCTTCCTTTTGATCTTCATTGATGCTAAGATTCTTCTCCCTTCTAGATTTTTCCTTCTTTCCTCTTTTAACAAGTACCACCAGAGGAGTTCCTTTCTTTTTACCAGATCTTGTATTGGGTCTGAAAGGAGCTAGACATTTACTTTATAAGAAGCATTGGTCTCATCCTTCATTGCAGGAGCTGCAACTAGTTTTGAAGGAGTGTTCTTGCTGGATCTCCTTGGTCCTGATGATTCTCCAGCCATATGTTCTTTCATAGCTCTACCTTGTGCAATTTTTTCATTAGTGAAGCCTACCTCTCTAAGCTTTTTATCTACATTCTTTCTTATCATAGGCTCTCTATGATTCATGCAAACTTCCAATGATTTTTCTACATAAGTGCCAACTCTTGGTTCATTAGTTTCCTTAGGAAATTTCAACAAAACTTGCACATAACCCTTAGCTTCATCTTCTATAATCTCATAAACTAACGGTTGAATCCATATAGTCTGAGGTTCGACAACTTCAATGATGCACTCATCAGAGGAGCCATGAAAATGATATCATCCTTGTATTTCTCAACAATCTTCTTTGAGATCCTTTCTCTTTCATTCATATTGCTCTTGAATACAACAAAGAATGTTGTTAGAGCATTTTCTTGACCATTCAAATCACCCAAACTATGCATATAGTAATTTTTTTTATGTGCAACGGGTCTAGATGTGTCCCAAATCACCACATCATCTCTTTCGAGAAGTCTCCTAAATAAATAGAATAGAAAGAAAACAATCAAGGAGCCAAATTTAAATGCATACTTCTTTTCTCGAGTCATCTTCAAGTTCTCAAACAACTATTGTCGGATAATTTCACACAAATCATAATATGCACCATTAGTTGCCATATCATAATCAGTGTAAATAGCTATAGCAAATACTGAATTATCCCTATTAGTGAAGTAGATCTTGTGTCTGATCATTATTGCAACATACTTCACAACAAGATTAGTGATAGGATTTGTAGAAAGAGCTCTCTTGTCAAATGTGGCACCAGTGAGTTCCATCACCACTTCATTCTTCACATATTTCAACAAGGTATTGATCTGATATCACATAGTCTGATAAAAACCTTGATCACATGCTTAGAAATAAGGTGAGGTCTATCAGTCCACAATAATTTATCATGAATTCTACTAAGAGTTTCTTTAACATACTTATCATCAACAATGGAACTGAAGTTAGGAAATCGATTCCATCGGTCTAACTTCTTCAAAACTAGGTTTTCTTGCTTTGGTTTAACCAAGAAATCATCTCTAGTGGGCTCATTTTGCCACATATCAATCAATTTAATATGATTATATTCCTCAGTCTTAACATGGATGTACATTCTTGTGTCTTTAGTTGGCATAACCCCATAAGGAATAGATGAGAAGGCGCCCAGAGGGTCATCTTTGAAAAACTTCATATAATATTTCTTATAGGATAGTCTCAGTCTCTCCAAAACATTGACAACTACAGGAGTTTCCATTCTTCCACAAATCAAGCTCAAATGATTTCAAATGATGATTCACACAAACCCACAAAATCACATATGAGTGAAATACCTTTTTCCTTCACAAAAACAAGAACTAGGGTTTGCACAACTTCACACTTCAAATTGCCTCAAGAATGCTCCAAAAAACTCCCCAATTTCTTTAAATACACAAATGATTAAAATTCCTTACTAATCCACTTTATTAATCAATGATTTCCCCTAATTCACATTAAATGCGGTAGATTTCAAAAAGCTGATAAAAACCCTTCTTCACTACACTGAGAAACCCTAATTTGCTCCACAAAAGAATATTTTTGTACATTTTCTTTTGGTTCCTTTTGCATAACCTCTGTTTATCCATTCCTTACAACATATCTTCGTGCCAAATAATAACATGCTAAATATCCAAGGGCTTCAAACAATTTTCTGTTAAAGCTCCCCCTAGGACCATGTTGGGTATAATTTCCAGAGGAATTGTCTACACCGAATGGGGGCATAGACGCATATGATGTTTCTGGTTCTTCTTTCTTCTTCCATATATTTTTCATTTCTTGCTTAACCTAATCCTTGTCAATTTTCTTCACTGGTTCATTCTTCTTTATTGGATCAAACTGCTTTCCCTTTTTACTTCTGCAAACTCTTGAAATGTGTCCGGGTTTGTTGTAGTTATAGCAAACAAATTTTTTCTAATTTTTCTATCCTCCATTAACCCTTGATATGCACTGATTATCTTTGTGTCCAAACTTATTAAATTTATAATAGTATCCAACAAAATTTTGATTCATCCTACCTCCATTAAATCAATTCACCATCCGAGTTTTGCATTCACTAGCTCTATGTCCAATTTTCTTGCATGCAAAACATTGTCTAGAGAAGGAACTAGCATACTAGTTTATTTACTTCTGCACTCTATTGCCTTGTGACCAAATTTATTACATGAAAATAAAACACCATTGAAAGATGGGTACCTTTGAGCATTTGGTTTTTTGATAGGCGGTCTTCTAGCAAAGTTTCTTGGATTTCTTTTTTGCTTCCCTTTATCTTAAGTCTTCCAATTATCCATAGTGTTTGGGGTTTGCTTATCCTTTGAGCTTTCACCTGCTTCCATTCCCAAACAACCTTTTTCTTTACTTGGTTTCTTTCCTACAATCAACTTATCAAGCTTATTAGAGCTAGATTTGAAATTATCTTCACAAAGTTTTTCTTTCTCCAGATCTGCTTTCAGATTCACCACTTCTTGTTCAAGCCTTGTGCATTCATCAGTCTTGCTTTGCACCACTGTATTTAGAAAATATTCAATTTTCTTCTTTTCTTCCACTTGCACCTTCAATCTAGTAACCTCTTCATTAGCTTGCTTTAATTGTTCACACACTTCTCTATGTATTTCTTTGAATTTCTTCAATTTCTCTTTCAATTTCTGGATACATTCATTTTCCTCATCAAGATTTTCTTTCGAATCTTTATTTTCATTTTCAACCTTGTCAAGATCTTCAAGAGTATCCTGAAGTTCTTCTTTATCATCCATTTGTTCAATCTTTAGAATCTTCCTCAAGATGCTAGGCTTCTTCAGAGGAACCAAGCTCTGATACTTATTGTTGAATACCTAAGCTACTGAGAGGGGGGGGTGAATTAGTATCTTTTTAAATTTATTGAACAAATAGCATCCAATTACTCCAATGCATATAAAAGTAAAGATGAACAAGAGCATTAACAAAACATGAAAGAAAACAACACATGAACACCAAGATTTTTACATGGAAAAACCAAAATGGGAAAAACCACGGTGAGGGTTAGCTCACAATATAGTATAACTGGTTATAATATTTTACAAAAATGGTGGCTCACTGCCAGGTTTCACTGTCCAAAATGTGAGGCTCACTGCCTACAAAAATACAATGACAAAATGGGTTAAAGCCAGAAAATGAACTAATAAAGTACACCTAACAAGTGCTGATTCAGTTCCTTTGATGCTCAATAAACTAACTTAACACACTTCACCATCTTTTCACTTCTTCACATTCTCAATTCACCATTCACATCATCAACCTCAAAAATATTGAACATATATATCTGATTCATCCACAAGCATCAATTAGGTTGACCTAATTAGATGGTACCCTTATTCACCAAAAATCAACTGTTGGCTTCAAGCATATACAAAATATTTCCAAAAATAATTCAAGCGTGTAACACACTATAACATGTCAGCATGGGCCTAAGATAGGTCATACATACATCTACGTGCAACAAAATTAATTCACTATAACACCAACTATCCATTAGGTCACCTAGAGATAGACATAATAGCAAAAATGCAACAACAAAATAATGCCAATTTGCCATACGAGCACCTATGCAGTGAGATTTTGAACATGCAACCTTCCGACATCCAAAAACCATTTCCCAAAATCACAAGAAACAATAATCCTTAGCAGAGGATTGCAAACCAAAATATTAGAGGATAGTAATTGCATACCTGTTTAGATACCAGTGTAGAATACCAGATCAAGATATGAATTAACCTTGCAATTACAACTCATATAACATGGTGACATCAATGAAAACACAAAAAGTGTATAATAAGATGTTCTTCTTCATTCTTCCAACACATCAATCCTCCTCCTCCATCTTCAATCCAATGGAATGTCACCGGGTCACAATAATATTGAAATCATTTAGATTTTTCGCCACAAAATGACAATCCTCCATCCTAAAGGTATACAAATTCTTTCTTGATAAAAAATATTTACTAGTAATTTATCCTAACAATTTTTTCCATCTTCTTCTAAAGATTCATTACGATAATCACTTCATGCACACTCAATAATATTAAATCAACTAAACAAAGTTTAAGGAGACCCTTAGCTTTTCGGTCCAAAATGTCTTAGTCTTCTTATTTTATTATGGTATTTTTGATCTAGATATTGCATCCCACATATCTCTATCCATAAATATATCCTCCATTTTATGTCTAAGAACTTCCAAATCTATCCTTGATGTGTTTACCATTTTTCTTATAATAAGTTCTTTTTGTTGCAAGCTCCCACTTAATTCAATATTAGTACAAAAAACCCTTATTCCTAAGACCTAATTTGAGGTTATTAGACTCTTAAATAAAAAAGAAGTAGAGGTATAGAATACACTTGCCACACTAATTTATGAGAGCGGTTATGTGCAAAAATTAAATCAATCATATAGTTACAAGGAAATAAACACAAAAATAATACTATAATAGAGTGACTAACATAGGAAAATCCCTTTTAGGAGAAATAACCTACACTTAAAATCAAATTAATGTAGTATTTAGCAATCAATGGTTACAATATACTTATAGAGCTGAAGCCTTTACAAGATTATCACTTATAAGAGATTTGGAGTAAATTTGGTAGCATAACAACACCTACAAAACTCACTATCAAAACCTCCATCTCAAGCATGTAAGAAATATGAGAGAATACATAAAATCATCAAATGATAATTATCAAGTCATGAGTTGAGACCACCCAAAAATGTGGTGCCGACCAAATCCCTAGTTAAAAGTCCAACAACTGAATCCCAAGACAAGTTTATGGGCTAAAAATAACATATTACATCCACCTATCATAAAATTCATAATCCACTAAGCAACTTGGACACACTGTTTTGGCTCCATTGTCTCCATCCAAAGAGACCTTATGATATTTTGTAAAATGCATCATAAGTTGGTCAAAAAGTGTAACTCCATCTTACAACTCATAGATGTTCTTGCATTTATAATGTGGAATGCCCAAGTTTCAGAGGCCATAAATTTTGAACTAGGAGGCCAATTAGACCTATTTTTAATTTAAAATTCAAATTCATCCATATCTGCAACATCAAAGAATTGATGCTAAACAATTTAGAATATTTATTTGGCTAAAAATGACTTCTATAGCCTAGAAATTGATTTTTTTGTTTTGCATCCCAATTTTTTTTTGTTCTTAACATTAGGATAAAGGTTGAGATACATTTATTGACATAAAAACCCTATTAACAAGAACCATGTGTCAAAAATGTAGTTCACATATTATTTAAGTTCAAAGAATCAATTCTCATATTTGTTGAAGATAGTTTGTCATTGATGTCAAATTGATGTTGAAGGATTGTTGTTGATAATGGTTATCAAAAGGTGTCAAGCCTATCAAATTTAAAGGTTATCAAAAGATGAAAAATATTGTAGAAGTACTAGAATTTTCATTTTTCTTAAGGTTTTAAAATCATTTTGTGCATCAGTGTGTAGACTGTCTAATCAATCATATCTTGTATTATGACTAGTGAGGCATAATTTCCTTCAGATGGTTAATGTATTTATATACCATGTCGAGTATGCAGTTAGCATGAGTGCAATGGTCTGAAAGGATATCATTTGGGAAGAGAGATTTCTAAATATGGGTGGTATTTCTTTTAGAAATACAATGTTGCTCCACAATTTGGAAGGAGAGTGTGTCTACACTCTATTAGTTTCCTAAGTTTTTGGAGGTGAGGCTTAGTGTGCAAGAAGTTTGAAGCATCAAAATTTTCATCAAGCTGTTCAAAGTGTGAGGCATGTATAATAATAACTTAAAGTGCGCAAAATTCAAATCATATGTGTAGAGTGAGGATAGGACATGTTTAAGGTTCATGCGGTGGAATAGGTGTTAAGATCTCTTGGTGGTAAGAAATTTGTGTTTAGACCGTTGTATTACACGTTTCATGTAATTTGAATTTAGGTCCACCCTATGTCATCCGGGTTTGTGTGGATCATTGGCCAACATGGAAAAGTGTTAATGTCATGTCATGTATATTTTCAAAAGTTTAGTTGCATTGAAATGTAACAAATGTTAGAGGAGAGTGAGTTGATATATTAAGTTGTATCAAGTGTAATGAATGAAAGGTATGTGAGTATAGAATTTTGAAGAAAACAAGGAATTTCCATATCAAAGGTTCATTCTTAGTGTGAGAGAGTGTTAGCTATGTCTCTGGTGCATATCAGAGTTAAATTTCAAACCTGCCATTATTTTTGTATTTTGGTAGGACTGACGTTCTACTTGTTGTATTGTTCTGGTAGGGATTGGTGTCTCTTTTTGGTGGGGATTATTGTATCTAGTAGGTTGGTTCCTATAGACTCATTTGGAGTTTGGTGTCTCTGGTAGGTTGGTGGTGCTTACATCACATTGTAAAATTTACTTAGTATATTCCCTGCTTATGATATTTCTCACCGTGGCTTTTCCCATCTTGGGTTTCCATGTAAATATTGTGTTGTGTTGTGATTATGAGCTTGTATGGTTCAATTCTCTTCATATTGAAAATATATCTATAATAATTGTAAACGTAAAGGTTTAAGGAATTATTTTGATCTACTGATCACCCCCCTTAGTAGATTGTGTGACCTTGAATTCGTATTAGAGCCAAGTTCCTTTGAAGAAGTTTAACAGCTTAAGGTAGATCTGGAATGGCACAAGGAAGTTCATTTGGAAATAAAGTACCAATTTTTTATGGATCTAATTTTTCTTTTTGGAAAGTTAGGATGGAGTCCTATTTGATGGGTTTAGGATTGGACATCTAGATGCCAGTTGTAGAATATGAGCCTCCTAAATATCTCCCTCTCCAGGATTAAGTAGGAAAGAGGGCTCTTGAACTCAATGCTAAGACAAGGAATCCTATTTTATGTGGTTTGAATAACATTAAATTTGTGAAAGTGAAGGAGTGCATAACAACAAATGAAATATGGGAAAATTTGGAAACTATCTATGAAGGTGATGAAAAAGTCAAAGAGACCTTAAAGTTGCAGACTTATAGAGCTTAGTTTGAAGGCTTGAAGATGAAAGAAGATGAGAACATTGATACATTCATGCTCAGGGTTGATGAAGTTGTCAACCATATCTAAGGTCTTGGTGAAAGTTTGGAAGAAAACATTGTTGTAAAAAATGTGTAGATACTTGAAATAGTCCTAGCCTGTGACTAGCATGTTAACACTAATTATCACCTTTCCTTAATGATTAAATAATGTTTAATTATTTAACTATTATCTAATTCCATATTTCCACTATTAATTGACTTTATGTTATTTAATTAATTCATGTTATCATTAATCTTCTTGATTAATTAAATAAATTCTATTTATTTAATTATGTCTTAATCTTGGGGCGAGGGGCCTAGCTCAGTTGGCTAAAGCATCCTGTTGCAGGGAAGAGGTCACAAGGTCTAGTCTTCCCCCAAACTCGTGGTACTGGAGGGCATGTCGTGCCAATGCCACTGGTCACATAGAAAAAATTTACTAGGTGTACTGTAGTTTATAGGGGGATGGATACCTGATTGATTCCTGCAATCTAAAAAAAAACGTCTTAATCTTTATTCTATCATGATTAATTAAATAAATCATATTTATAAATTTACATCTTTAATTATCTTATTGCTCTAATTTAATTAAATAATAATAATTATTTATTTAATTAACATTCACCCACATATCTAGGGAGAGCATCATGGAGAGTGGGAAGAGAGGTAGGAGTGGGTGTTTGAAATATTTGAAGGGAGAGGGTGACAAGAGTTTGAACTAGATGATGACGATGCAGTTCATGTGCATATTCCTATTCTACTAGGCATTGGTGGTAGGTTGTTGGGTTTTGGTTGCTTTGTGGATGCTATGCTGGGTTCTTCATTTTTTTTGGTTTATTGTTGGTCACATGGTACTTCTTGGCATAGTTTTTGGCTACTTGGTGCCAGATGGTTTCCCCCGTTGGGTGAGCCATTATAGTTTGTGGTGGGTCTATTTCCCTTGATCTTTGATTTTTTCCTTTTTTAATGCCCCTAGCTGACTGAGGAGGTTGTGGGGGTTTTTGGCCTCTTGATGGTTTTCCTAAAAGATCATTTTATTGTTGAGGCTGATATGGGGTGGTTGTCTATCCATTTTTCTTATGTGGATTTCCTGGCTAATGAAGGGAGTTCCCCTTGTTTTTTCTTGGTGTGTTCAGTTCTGGTTTCTTCATGCTACTAGCCTATGGCTGGTTGTGTAGCTTTCT
Organism: Sequoia sempervirens; assembly: GCA_007258455.2. NCBI lineage: Eukaryota > Viridiplantae > Streptophyta > Pinopsida > Cupressales > Cupressaceae > Sequoia > Sequoia sempervirens. Next base: position 286,850,540 of record VDFB02105785.1, on the reverse strand, counting down.
TGGCAATATTTTTTGTTGCTTGGCATTAGATGGTTTCTCCCTTTGGGTGAGTCATTTTAGTTTGTGGGGGGTTGCTTCCTTTTCTATTTGGTGTTGTCCTTTTGTAGTGCCCTTGGTCAACTGAGGAGATTGTGGGGTTTTTTGATCTCTTGATGGTTGTACTTAATGATTATTTTATAGTTGAGGCTGATGTGGGGTGGTTATTTTCTATCCCTACTATTGTTGTGGATTGCTTGGTTGGTGAAGGGAGTCTCCTTGATTTTTATTGGTTTGTTTAATTCTTGTTGCTGCTTTGGCTCTCTTGGATGGTGAGAGTTTTCTTCCTGGGGTTATAACATTTTTGTTTTCCTTGCTTGCTATTATTTGCTTGTTGTTTGTTGCTTTGCTACTATGAAGGGGTTTGATGGGAAATGGATTTTTGTTGCTGGATGGTTGTTTGTTGTTTCTTGGATTTGTTGGGTTTTGTGGGGCTTCTTCTTCCTTGTCTTTGTTCATTGGGCTCTTCTCAAAGCTTCTTCTTTTGTCCCAATGTTGCTCAATGTTGAAGGGATTTCCTACTATCCTAGCTTCTGTTTCTTGCTTTTTGCATTCATGGATGGTGGTTCCTTTTGAGATGGAAACCCATCCTTTTGAGGTGGAGGTGCATTTTGTGGGTGATGTTGAGGTTACTTTGGTTGTTGGTAGGGGGTCTTCCATGTCACTTAATATTTCCTTGCTGAAGGAATTCATGGGAGCATTGATTATCCTTTTTTAGTTTATTTACTGATGGCTAGGGTGCACTCTTTGATATTTTTGAAGACCCAAATTCTCATTTTCCTGAGGGATGCTATGGATTCTCTTTTCATTGGTTTGTTATCTCTCCTACTATATTCACACTTTGATTCTCCTTTTGAGGTGGCGATATCTTCTATTGAGGTGAAGATTTTCTCTTTGGGTATGGTGGTGGCTTACAGTTCTCCAATTGGATTCCTCTCTTGTAGTTCCTTTTGAGGTGGATTTGGCTCATATATATGCGGAGTTCAATTTTTTGAGACAAGATTATTGTTCTTCATTGCTTGGAAAGTGTTTTTCTAAGCGGTTGGTTTGCTATGAGATGCTAGCTTAAGAACTATTTTTTTGAGAAATTTTTTTGTTGTTGCTTGACTGATTCAGGTAGTTGTGATTGTATGTTTTATTTGGCATAAGGACTTTTCTTTTTTTGGTGCTTACGACTATTTTTTTTCCTAAGTAGGTCTACTTTGAGGCTTTGGACTTGTTTAGTTTTAGTTAGTTTTTTATGCTCATATTCTTTTTAACTATTGTGGTTTGGCTATTGTTTGTCTATGGTTTACCACTTGGAAATGTTCATTGTTATGGTAGGGTTTTGGGTCCCTAAAAAACCTAATTGTGAATGGTTTTGGGCCCATTCAAAACTTATTTTATCCTAATAAAAAAAACTCACCTAATTTTTAAATTAAATGATTATTTTAATTATTTAATTATCCCCTTTCTAACTTAAATAATTACTTTAATTATTTAATTCTACATTCACACTTTCAAAATTAAATAATTACTTTAATTATTTAATTATCCTATATTCTCTCAACATTATCCACTTCCTAAATAATAAATAAAACATTTTATTTATTTATCTAATTCCAACTTGCACATTCCTCAAATAATTAATTCAATTAATTAATTATTATCTCATGCATTTTCACCTTTTTCTTAACGAACATTCTCTTCCAGTCGACTAGATAATCAATTCCACTTCACTAATCAATCAAATTAGTTCACTCCAACTCAATGAGAGTTAACTCTTCAATCAATTATCCATGCAAATAATTGACTAAAATCATGCAGCGAGTTGTAGTCAATTAACTCATTCATCAAATCCTCTCAAGGATTCTTGACCCTTGATCTTGATCATCCACCTCTTAATCATGATCATCCATTCAAAAAAGAAATTTCTATAAAAATATCCCTCATATATCTTTGATGGCTAACCAAATTCTTTGATATTTTACTATCATTCATTTACATTAATCTTTTTACAGATTATGCACACTTCATACACGTAAATTTGAGAATAGCAATGGATGGGAATTGACTTTGACACAGAAGTTGAGGTATATCCAATTTATCATTTGATTTCTATTGTCATCTTGTACTTCATTTTTAGATTAAGGTATCTATGGCTTGAATTAGATAGTTTTGTGGTTGCTATTGATGATTCATGTCTTCCTCTTGATTTTCCCTCTTGAAAAATTGGTGAACCTGATGTTAAATGATTGTTTTTGATGAAAATTTAGATTAATTTTGAGCTAAAGGAAGTCCACCGTATTTGTTCAGAGAAACACCACAATCATTTTGGAGTGAGTCACATCTAAGAGATTCCGTACCGCATCTATGCACTGGTCCATTGCATTTGTAGTGCATACATGTGAATTTTTTCACACTGCATTCATCATCTTCAACACCTGATATGACTGTGGTTTTGGAATTTTTAGATTTACTAACGGTTCTTGTTTATGATTATTACATAGAGCTAACAATTATTTTTATGATATTCTAATAGTGAATTCAACTTATATGGGTTGTTAGTTTTTACATTTTTGGTTGATTCTTGTTTTTGTAGGTCCCGAATTGGTGTGCCACAACAGTTGAGAACCACACCACAATCATGAATTTGTGTGTCACATCACAACACCATAATTATTTAAACCTACATCATAACTTTCATGAACCACATCTAACTGTGAATAAAAAAGAATGTATATTTTTTTTATTTCTATTTAATTTCAAAGCAATATGATTCCAGTAGACTAAGTTTTTGGTTACTGACTTCAAATTTTTAGTTGTGTGGTGATCATTTGGGAGAATACTTTGAATCAAAACTACTAATCTAATTTCCTACATGTTTGATAAATTGAATATTATTCTATAAAATTGTGTGTTTGTGATTCTTAATTTTTAAACATTTGGAATTGTTGTTTAAAATTGAACAGGAAAATCTTCATTTTCCCTTGGTGCTTAAAATTGAGCAAGATAATCTTCACGCTTTAAATTGGTGCTTGAAATTGAACAAGACAATCTTCACACTTTTAATTAGGTTCTTTAAAATTGAACCACACATTCTAATCCTTCGTGTAATTAAAATGAACTTATTTGTCATGTTTTCCATGTTGGGTAGACTAGAGTGTACATATCCTCTCCCCTTACACTTCATATGATCTAGGGTGAGAAGAAATACCTCTAGTTTGTACTTGTTCTTTTTTTACACCAAAGGAGTTGTCTACATATCCAATCCCCTTGTGCCTAGTGCAATCTTGGGTGAGGAGTATTAGAAACACTATTCCTTCCATTTTTGTTAGGAGGCATACCTAAGAGTTGATCATCACCCTAGGGTTTGACCTCAAGCATGTTTTTTTTTGGCATGATATATAAAGGGGTGAGAGTGAAAGTTGAGTTCAATCCACTCATGAATTTATAGGCATTCCTTCATGGTTTTTGGTGATGTTGGACATAGGGATTTGATATTTTGATCTTGCACTTGTGTAGGTGGTGGTGTTTACAAAGTACCTCCACTACGAACCAATTATTTTAGAAGCCTAAAGTCCTTTTTGGCCATGATTTGTAGTGGTGCAAGGTACAAGTATCAATGTTCGAAGCTACTCACCATGTCCTACCTTGAGTCGAGATAAAATATTTTTGGGTTGCTAGCAATAGCCTCTCAAGGAGAGAAAGAAGGTGTTCTCGTGCCATTGATCCTGTGTCATTGTGACTTTTATCTATCCACTCTCATATAGAAAGTATTGAACAATTATTTATAATTGTTTAACTATCTAATCTTTTAGAGTATTTATCAATTTACTGTGAGGTGGACCTACTACAAATTTACACACCTTCTTGATTAGCTAAGTTGTTCTTGCTTCTAATTTTCTTGAGTATGTTATTACTAGAAAAACCATTGGGGCTTTTCCCCTTAATACTTTTACCCAAGTGTCAAAGAGTCAACAACCCAATCCATATTTTGATTTTTTTTGTGTGTTTTTTTTCTTGAAATTGAAACTAATCCAAAATAAAAATTTACTTAGAAACCTCAAATTTTAGGTTAAAAACTAGTCAAACACATCTGTTAGAGCTGGAACCACACTTATCAAGTACTAAACCACTTATTTGAAACTTCACAACATATTTGTTAAAAAACCCTAGGAAAATACAAATACACACATTTATCAAAAACTGAGTCACATTTGTTTGTGCACCATAATTGCCTAGTATTGCATTGTATTTTTCAATTTTTGAGCCACATCTGTGAAAGAACAAAACACCACATGTGTGTCCTTTAACACTACAATTGTCAAAATTTTCCAATGCATCTATCTGTACGACAAATTTTGATTCCATTCTTGAGTATCCAATTTATAGTCCTAATTCAAACAATGACCTCACATATAGACTAAATACTTTTCCAATTTATCCTTTACTTTCAATAATCTTACCATTTTTCTAACTTAGGTTGAAACCTTTATCTTAGAAATTATCATATAACATCATACATAATCACCTTTATCTTTTGAAATCAAGAAACCTACCAAACCTTGATCAAACTAGAGTTAGCTATTGGAGTGTCTTGACCTTGTAATCTTTTATCTATCTTATCCACAAGTTCAGCCTTAAACTCACAAGTCTAGTTTAGGTTTACTTTTATCCAATCATCATCCTAGTTTTATTATGATCTATTATCTTGTTCCATCATTGTTTTTCTAGTATCCTTTTCACAATCCAAAGTTAAAATCTAGAAAATTCTAAAAACATACTCTAAATCTTATTGACATTTTGCATCTTTAAATTCAAAAACCCAAAACATAGAATAACTTCATTTTATTCCTAGCTTTCATACATGTCCAAAAATAAAAAAAATCCAAAAATAGTCTCAAGTATTATATGGTCCTCACTAGGTCACAAAGGAAAAGAAAAGTCATGGATCACTTAGCTAACCCTTACTTCAATCCCAATAGCTATAGACCCCAATAGATACTTTTTGTCACTCACACAAAATGGGGCTAGAATTCCTTCTCAAACTTTTGATGTCACTAAACTATTAGAACATCCACCAGATGTTATGCAATAAGAACATGGTTCCATTAATGGTACAACCCCACCTCAACATGCTAGCTCATTACAATTACACATGAGTATATCATTTGGAGGAACCTCACATAACACAAAAATAGTCAATACACCTCCTACACCAATGTTTGGCAACGAGATCACAAATTCACTATTCAATACATTTCTAAAATCTTAGAATCTGGGTCGAAAAAGTAAAAATCTATTTTCACATACATCTCAAACTGCAAGCCTAGTATCAACCAATCCATTTTCCAATTCATCACAAACTGCAACACTATAAACCAATACTACATCAACCATTCAAAACATCAAGAATCAAAATCCACCTGCTAAAACATGACAAACATTCATTTCCTTCTCAGGACCACACTCAAATCAACCTCTATTGCAACACCACTTCAACACATTCAACATTGACTATGAATTATCAAAACACTAATCCACATGTGAACACGACACAAACTCAAATGAATGTGTCTCTTGCATTACTATTTCCTATGGAGACCTTAATCCAGAAAATCGTTGCAAAAAAAAATCTCCAACATCCAAGTAACAAGAAAAAAGACCCACTCCATCGAGGACTTATGTCCTTATCCTTTTGATTAGAGTATATACATGCCTCCCTTTCCCCAACACTTTAACGTACCAAAATTCAATAAATACAAGGGAAATGGAGATCCTATTGAGCATGTACATGAGCTTCACACTTCTTGCATGGATGTTGCATATGAACATACATACTTGATACAAATTTTCCCACATAGTCTCATAGGACAAGCCCTTGATTGATTTGTACATTTACCTCGTTGTATAGAAACATGGAATGGATTAGCTGATAAGTTTGTTACACACTTATCCTACAATATTTAAAGTGATATAAACATAGTCAAATTGTGCCAATCAAATAAAAAAGGAGAATATTTTTCCTCTTTCCTCTAGAAATGGATAAGTATGGCTAGCAAATTCCCATGCAAAATACTTGAAAAATAGTTGGTACACTTTTTTGTGGAGAATATCAATTCAGAGCTAATGTACCAACTCCAATTTTACTATTGAAATACCTTTGAGGAGATCATCGAGAAGGGTATTTTCATTGAGAAGTCACTTGTTGCAAAACAATTAGTCAAAAAATTTAGAGAAAATAAAAAAACTCGATCACTTCTAGTGACAAAAGAAAATTTTGGTCTAGAAATAAGAATGTTATGAACATGATGGGGTAATAGATGAAAAAGTGATAAAAAAGGTTACCCCATTGTTAGTCTTAAGGGACCCTCTACATTGAACAATGACCCTCAATCACAAAACCATGAACAATAAACAAATGTAGTCCAAAACAATCCACAAAGATGAGGTCCTCAAAGGAATAATCCTAAAAGATGAATATAAACTCCCCTCCAAGAATCCATTGAGTTATTTTTGAAGAAACTATTACAATCAAATGTCATCCAACTTCCAAAATTTAGACACTACAAATCAAGACCCCTTGAATGGTCTTGGTGGAATGACAATGACTTCTGTGAGTATGAAAAAATAAAAGGACGCAAGACTTCATCATTCTACAAAATAAAAAAAATAATTTATGATCTTATCAACCAAGGTGACATATCCATAAACAATTCACAAGGGTCATCAAACACAGATAATACCATTTTAAAGATCCCCTACAAAAATGTGTTGAGAAAAGCTTCTAGTTCAAGAACTAATATAAAGGATCAAGATAATTATACTAGTGTTGCTTAGGAGTGGATGGTCAGTAACATCCACCCATCTAATAAAGAAGCCTCATTTGTCTTTGTCGAGAGCGACATTGCTGAGTGTATCATTATATTTTCCAAGAACGATATTCCTACACAAATCCCTTTCCATATTGATGTAATACATAATGAAGCCTTTATCAAAAAGTATAGAATCAAAAAAGTCTTGATATATGGTGGAGTGAGACTAAATATTTATAGTTCAAGCCTTGTAAAATAATTAGGATATGCTAATGATGTTGTTGATGGTAACACAAAGATTAAAATCAAAGCATATGATGATGCTGAATGAGAATCTATAGGTACTATCATATTTCCTATCTAGGTTGGACCTATTATAGTTGAGACCATTTACCAAATCCCAGATCTAGAGACCCCTTATAATATTCTTCTAGGACATCCATACATCCATACCATGTAGGTTATGTCATCAACCTTACATCAATGCATCAAGTTCCCCTACAATAGAACTCGAGTGACTATACCGATAGATCCAAATTGCTTTAAGCATTAAAATCTCTCACAAAGCAATCCTGCCCTCCCAAAGCATTGTATTAATAACACAACCTTATCATCTTCCTCTGCAACAATTGAACCTTCATTTCTACCCACATCTCCCACTCTCCCAAAAATTCAAGTTAATGTCAAAGACCTTGCAGTCAAAGAATAACTCCTGTCATCCAGAGTTCCAACCACTACTATATGCATCCCAATTATTTTTTGTTCATGATAAACCCATATTTAATCAATATATCTATGATAACCCATTGTTATAGAATGATCCTATGGAGGATACCCCAAAGGATCCTTTTTCATTCCAGAGTCATATTCCTTCTAGTCCACTTCATGGGCTACCATCTTTTTCTATCATGGATTTTGAGCTATAGTATGCATTTATATATCTTGCTTCTACTAAGCTTTCCTACCAACTCATTAATGGTGGGTGAGTTTCCTTTGGTATTACTTGTGCTGGAAGGGATAGTTTCAAATAATATGTTGATGACATCGCTCACCCTACACACAAATCATAAATCTTCGCCATGCCATTAACTTCATCTAGTATCATCTATCTCCTAGACTTGGATCAACAAGTGTCAATGCAAAAGAATAAGGCTATAAGTCAAAAGTCAAGAAAGAGAAAGTCTTTATTAAAAAAATATACAAGGTCAAAGCAAAAAAAAGAAAGATCAAGAAGAGTCCTTAGAGAAAAATCAAAATAAAAAGCACTCGGACATGAAAAAAAGTAAAATTAAAAATAAAAAACAAGTAGAAGTTGATCTTCAATTATGCCTTTAAACCCATAATAACTGGGGGGGGGGCATATGCAAAAGATGACCATCACAACATGAGCTTGTTGATTCAATGTTTATATCCAATTCCTTATTCCACAATTTGTACAATTTATCTGATCCATATACATTCATAAATCCATCATCTCATGATAATTCTCTTGGCGATGCCATGCAATGTACCTTTGATAATGACCCCTTGATGTGTTCTAATTCATTGGTTGTCCAATCTCTTCTTCAGAGGAAGTATGATGGTCCATGTAGTACACATTTAGATGATCATACTTTAGCTCCTCCTACTTGCACCATATCACATTCCCCATATTTTGTTTCATACAATTCATTTCCATCTATCGACCATCGACTTGCATCTCCTAAAGAGTATCCACTATGATCCAACACCATCAAATTCCAATAAAATATCACCTTGATAAAATCCTAACAAATAGGTGTCTTGTGTGATACAAACAAATAAAAAAATGGAAAAATTAAAAAAAAAGAAAAGAAAAAGAGAAATAATCGCTCCTATAGTGAAAACCATTTCAATGACACTTTGGATAAGTACCATGGTGAAAACTTGGAAAATAGGCACCATGTGTAGTCAGTTATCACTCTACCATCTATCAATATTCTATCAAATTTTGTCCATAATAACCTAAGCATAAGATTCTTCATAATAAGATTTCTCACCCCTCTCATGGCCTGATAATTATTGGCATTTAGTTTCAACCACTTACCATATTCATCCTTTTCATAATAACTAGTCATGTACCTGATTGGGGGAAATTCCTGACCTAGATTTTCAAAAGGATCTTACAAATGGTATCAAAAAACATTCAAAAAAATCCAAAAACATTCAAATATTCCTTCAAAAATCCAAAACATTCATAGAACGTCAAAAAATTCAAAAACAACATTGGCCATCCAACATGTACTAATTTAAGTCCCAATTATCGAACTATATAGCCTTTGCATGTAATACATAGGCAAGACCATCATTGATGATCCCCCAAGGCATAGGTCTATCCATTAGGGTTTATCATAATAAACATTTCATCCATCAAAATCCAACTTCCATAATAAAACTATCCCTTGTCAACAATTGACATGTTGGACACAAATGGAACATCTTACAGAAACTGAGCTTAATGAATTGTGGAATAACAAATGAACTATCAAACTAGAATACAACCTATCCAATCAATTTACTACATATCTCAAAAAAATCTACCTATCTTTATCAGCTATTAGTTGTCTTATATCGGTTGTTACATCCTTGAAACCAAACTAGGCATCTTATACAAGGTGTCTCATTCCTAAAACCAGACATGATCCTTACAATCCTATCAAACCACACATATCAGTGGACAAGAAGATCTAAATTATTGTTGAATTGTTTGGTCTAGTTAGTCTTATATTTTTATCTATTTTTTCTTATGTCATGGTCCTATGCTACTCAATGATATCCACAAGTGATTAGAGGAGTAATGATGGATCATTACATCTTTTCTATTGTTTTCCATTTGCGGTTTGTTTTAATAATATGACTAGGGAAACTAAGTTCCTTGTGTGTGATTGGGGTTCCATTTGGCATATTCAAAACATCATGTATGCAATTCAAAGGTCAGCTAACACTTTCTTGCATCAAGATTAACATGCTCTATGGTCACTTCCTCACATATTCCAACAAGGCTCTATTGTTACTAGTATAAATTTGGGCACTTCTTGTCTAATGTGTCTGAATCTTTGACAAACAGATATTAATGTCACCAATGTTTGTCTCAACTTGGTGTACATATATCCACTTTCCCATATATCACAATCTTTAGGAAATGGAAAACAAAATCTGCCTTCACAATTCATGCTTAGGTGTGCATACATCCATGTGTCCCATAATAAAATGTTGTATGATGATAAAAACATGCACTACTGAAAGCTCAAATACTATCAATCATACGCCAATATTGATTTGGATGGATGGTCCATCTAAATTTTCTTCACTCCTTACTAGTTATTTATTCTAGTTAACATTTATTCTATTAGTCCCCACACTTAAAACTATCAAATTAGATTGTCAAAAAAATTTCCCAAATTTTGCAATTTTTTTCAAAAATTTAGCGAGGGGGAACCATGCTATCCCATCATCACTAGGACATATCAGAGCACATATTGAACATGAATTTTTGAATTTTCTTTGACACAATTCTCAAAAAGCATTATATCAAGAGGGAAAAATGTAGATACCTGAAATTGTCCTAGCTTGCAACTAGCATTTTAACACTAATTATCATATTTCCCTAATGATTAAATAATGTTTATTTATTTAATTACTATCTAATTTCATATTTTCACTATTAATTAAGTGAATTTATGTTATTTAATTAATTCCCCTTATAATTAATATTCTTTATTAATTAAATAAATCCCATTTATTTAATTATGTCTTTAATTATCTTATTCCTCTAATTTAATTAAATAATTATTATTAGTTATTTAATTAACATTCACCCACTTTCTAAATTAAATAATTACTTTAATTATTTAATTCTTCACATTCACACTTTTGAAATTAATAATTACTTTAATTATTTAATTATCCAATATTCTCTCAACATTATACTTGGACTACACTGACAGTATGACTATTATGACAAATTTGTTGATTACTATTAGGCTTGTGGATATTCATTTGTAGGGTCAAAACTATACTTGGACTAATAGGAGGTTGGGGGATAAACTTATATAAGTTAGACTTGATTGATTCTTGTTCTCCCCTAACTAGGTCACCCTCCATAGCTCCAATTTGCAGGCTCTCTCTCAGACCGTGTTTGATCACAAGCCTCTCTTTCTCTTTCTAAATGAACATTCTATTGTTGGGCCCTCTCCTTTCAATTATGAGATCATGTGGAGCTCTCACTCGAAATTTAAGGGCAAAGTTACAAATTGGTGGAATGTTCCTATTCATGGCTCTCTCATGTTTAGGGTTTTTCAAAAACTTAAGTATATAAAAAATATGGTGAAAGGCTAGAATAAGTGGGTGTTTGGGGATGTATTATACCAGAAGAGAGATCTCACTATTAAACTTAAAGAGGCCCAAACTAGAATGGAGAATGGGGATGTGAGTGAGCAGACCCGTCAAGCTGAGAAGGACTATTGTACTAAATGGGACAAAATTCTAAAAAGAGAACTATTCTAGAAATAAAAGTACAAAATTTAATGGTTAAAAGAAGGGGACTGCAAGTCTTCCTTCTTCCACATCTCTTCCCTCAAGCATAGGAAAAGGAACTAGATAAAGAAGTTGAAGGATGAACTAGTGGTGGAAGCCACTACTCTTTCCTAGATTAGTCAATTGGCCTCGAGACATTTTTGATAGTCCTTCTCTAAGCCTGTTGTCATTCCTAATGCTTCCTTAGATGACCTTTTATTGGATTTCATTCCACCAATTCTAACCAACTTAGATAATGTTGCTACTCTCAAGGTTGTCACTCTTAAGGAAGTCAAGTTAGTAGTTTTCAATATGGGGGCCTTCAAATCCCTTGGATCAGATGGATTCCCTTTTTCCTTCTTCCAGGAGTTTTGGGAGATTGTGGGAAAGGATATATTTCTTACTGTCAAGGATTTCTTTAGATCGAGAAATTTTTTGAAACAAATGAACCACACCTTTTTATCCCTTATTCCCAAAAATGATGACCCTTAGACCATGGTTGAATTTAGGCCCATCAATTTGTGCAACACTATTTATAAGATCTGTTAAAAAATCCTTGTCAACCACATGAAACATTTGAAAGGAAAGTCAAGGTGCGGAAACAACTTTCCTAACATCAAACCTCAGGGAAGAATGCATAGACACTTTTAAATTTTACAATTACAGTCCAATTAAGATACACTTTGAGACATAACAGAAATAGAGAATTGAAAATCACATATGAACACCAGATATACGTGGGAAAACCCTTACGGGAGAAAAATCCACCACACCAAGAGAAATCAGTTTGTATTATAGTAACAAGGATTACATACAAGTATCAGACTTATCTTTCTAGTGTATGTTTACAGCAGCATTCACCATGAACAATCTTGTATAGGAACCTTCAAAGTACAGTCATTACATAATAGAAAGCATCTACTAATCATACAATCATCTGTCGATTCAACCAACAGATCCCCATCTACAATCACAGAGTATATCCCTGTAGTTCCATGTCCGTCGAGCTCCCTCACAGAACCGTCACAATGAACAGACTTCCAATTGTTCAGATTCGACTTCTCCTATTGGTCAACGAGACTCCACATAGGACGGTAAAAAGGGTAAGAAGAAACCACATTGTGTTGGCATCTCGGTGGGACACTAATAGTGTCTCGCTGATGCCACATAACCTTCATATTGATATCGGCAAGAGATATTCTTAACGCCAAGATATTCCAACGAGCTTCATTTGTTACACTGAGCCACCAAAGAGTTGGCAAGACCTATCACTTTTTCCAAGAGATCATAGCGAGGTCCAAAAGTCTCATAGATATAAAATTACCATTCAACAAGAGTATCGCTTTCGTCAGGACCTCACGCCGAGTCACCAAAAGTCGTACCGAAGTCATTTGTCATACCAAGCTCCAAAGGATAGTCGAAAAGACATACCGATATCGGCAAGAGGTCTCATCGAGCAACATTAAGATACACCAAAAGCATACAACTATCATCAAGACCAATCACCTTCGCTGAGATGTTACGCTGAATATAGACAAGTCATACTGAGCTCCGATCACTAGTCGACAAGACTTAACACCTTCGCCAAGAGGTTTCTTCGAGATCCTTTGTGTTACACTGAACACCGAATGGTCAGCAAGACTTAACACTCTCGCCAAGACCTTTCCCCGATCGCTTTGAGTTACTTCGATGAATGTTTGGATGTGTCCCTGTCGGCGTGACCTTCACTGTTCGCTAAGACCTCACACTGGGATCTTTATGTTATGGCAAAGACATCATATGTATTCCTATCGGCGAGACATTTTCACTTCACCGAGACATCATAATGAAACAAACATGTTACTCCGATGAACCCAAGTGTTACACTGTCAGTGAGACATTGGCTATTCACTGAGACTTCTCACCGAACCGACATAGGTTATCCCAAATCCCATGGTCATCATGAGTCTCCCCGATTTACGATTGAATGGCCTGTCGGCCAAAGAACTCCACGCGATAAGAGGTCATAGTGAATACACTATGTCATAGTGAAGGATCCAAAGAATAAGTGTTTGGAAAGACTTCTGCAAGGTCGCATCGACCTGTTCAAAATAGAATGTATAGTCGGCTAGACATGATAGATTTCATACTGAGTTTTCTCCAGTAGAGGTTATAGCCTGTGATGATTGAGGCACGTCTTTCCAACAATCTCCCACTTGATGAAGATCATACAAGCACCTCCAGAGCACAATTAAAACTTATTGAAAATCATGGGCACTAAGGCCCATTGAACTGGCATACCACCTAAACTTACTGGCTTTGTCAATGCATTTGCAACATTCTCCAGAGTATCCACCTTTTCCAAACTGACCTTTCCATCCTCAACCATATCTCGTACAAAGTGATACTGCACATCAATATGTTTCGTCTTAGCATGGAAAGTAGGGTTCTTTGCCAGAAAAATTGCACTCTGACTGTTAGAAAATAGTTATCTCGCTTGCATCAAAACCAATGTTAGAACACAAATGTTTCCATACAGCTTCTTTACAAGCATGAGTAGCTGCCATGTATTCAACCTCCGCAGTGGAAAAAGTGACTATAGCCTGCTGCTTACTCATCCAGCTCACTACACCACCATTCATCATGAATATGTATCCACTAGTGGATCTCCTGCTGTCAATGTCCCCTGCCCAATCAGAATCCACATAGCCAAAAACACTAAGAGTCCTCTGTGATTCAACCAAGTTCCCATGATAACACAAAGAAAAATCTAAAGTGCCCTTCAAATATTTGAAAACTCTCTTTACAACATCCCAATGTGTTCTTCCAGGATTAGCCATAAATTGACTAAGAAATCCCACTGCTTGGGCAGTGTCTGGCCTTGTACAAACCATTGCATACATGAGACTGCCAACCACACTAGCATAAGGTACACTGGTCATGTTCTCCATCTCAGTAGAAGATTTTGGACAATCCTCAACAGATAGCTTCATTCCCTGCAAGATTGGAACAACTAGCTGTTTGCAGTCATTCATACAAAATCTCTCAAGAACAGTCTTGATATACTTACTCTGATTGAGCCAAAGCTTTCTATTCTTCCTATTCCTGGTTATCTCCATCCCCAGAATATACCTTGCTACACCAAGATCCTTCATTTCGAACTTAGCAGACAACTGAGACTTAAGATCAAAAATCATTAACTTACTATTTCCTATGAACAACATATCATCAACATAGAGAGCAATAATAAGAACTCGATCACTTTCAGCTTTATAATATACACAGTGATCTGATTTTGATCTCACAAATCCCAAAGTCAATACAAAAGTATCAAATTTCTGGTACCACATTCTAGGTGACAACTTTAACCCATACAAAGACTTCTTTAATTTGCATACCAGTTTTTCTTTACCTTTTTCGACGAAGTGCTTAGGCTGGGACATATATATTTCTTCTTCAAGATCACCATGAAGAAATGTTATCTTCACATCCATCTATTCAACCTCTAAGTCGTATGCTGCTGCAAGTGACAAAAAAAATCTGATAGATGTTAGCTTTGCTACAGGAGAGAAAATCTCCCCATAATCAATTCCCTCCACCTGGGAATAACCCTTTGCAACCAGTCTTGCCTTGTATTTTTCTACATTGCCATCCAGACCAATCTTCTTCTTAAATACCCACTTGCAACCCACAGATTTTCTACCTTCAGGAAAGGGCACCAAACAATAGGTTTTATTCTTTTCTAAAGATGCCATCTCTTCTTCCATGGCTTCCAACCAAGAATCTAAATCAGGCATTTTAATTGCCTCCTTCACAGTCCTAGGCTCATCAGTGCTAGAAATCAAAGCATAGGCACAAGTAGAATCAATCAAAGAGAACCCATACCTATCTGGTTGGTTTCTTTCATGAGTTGACCTCCTCACTGGCTGAGGCTGAGGTTCTTCTTCTTCAAATCTTTCAGATCTGCTTGAGCTCTCCTCAGTTTCAGGTACATTTTGAATTTTCAATTCCTCTTTCTCTGGAGTAGGAGGAATTATTGCTACATCCTTATTGTTTTTTGACTTTGTCTCTGACTGTAGATCCAAGGTGGAAGGTTTTAGCTCACGAAAGATTACACTTCTGCTGTATACAACCTTTTATGTAATAGGATTCCAAAGCTTGTATCCTTTAATGTTAGCACTATAGCTAATAAAAATACATTTGACAGCCTTGTTCTCCAACTTAGATCTTTTCACATCCGACACATATGCATATGCTTCACAACCAAAGACTCTAATATGTCTAAGAGAGGGCTTCTTACCAGACCATGCTTCCAAAGGTGTCTTCTCAACAAGAGCAGAGTTTGGAGATCGATTAATCAAGTAACATGCAGTAGCAGTAGCCTCAACCTAGAACTTCTCCTCCAAACCAGCACTACTAAGCATACTTCGTGCTCTCTCCATCACCATCCTATTGAACCTTTCTGCAACTCCATTCTGCTGTGGAGTATAAGGTGTAGTCTTGTGTCTTTTGATCCCATGGTCTTTACAGTATCTTTCAAATTCATTAGAATAGAATTCACCGCCATTATCCATCCTTAAGCATTTTATTTTTCTACCAGTCTAATTTTCTACAAGGTTCTTAAATTCCTTAAACCAACTGAACACTTCTGATTTACTTTTCAGAAAATATATGAATGCGCTTCTATAATAATCATCAATAAACGACACATAGAATCTTGATTTAGACAAAGAAGGAACATTCATAGGACCAAACACATCCGAATGAATATAGTCTAGCAAACCAGAAGATTTGTGAGGACTGTCATAAAATGAAACATGGTGCTGCTTTCCATATATACAATGTTCACAGAAATAAAATTCAAGATTACAATCATCAAGCCCCTCAACTAGGTTTTTAATCTTCAAGGTTTTTAAACCTTTTTCTCCTATGTGGCCTAACCTGTGATGCCAAAGCATAGTCTTCTCTACTGGATGTTTTACTTCCATAGAGTTTACATAATTAGGAACAATTTCCTCTTTACCTCCATGAATAGCTTTCAATGACTTTCTAGAGACACTGTTACATTAAACAACATGTGCATCCAACTTGTATAGGGTACCAATTCTAGTACCTCTAGCCAAAACCATTGAACCTCTAGTCATCTTGCATCCATTTCTAGAGAATGAGACTTGCACTCCGATATCATTCAGCTTACTGATAGACAGTAGATTTCGAACCAGACCTGGTATGTGCATTACATCATTAATTCCCTTTATTCTGCCATCAAGAAATTGGATTTTGACTCTTCCACTACCAACAATTTCCAAAGTAGAATCACTTGCCAAGTACACCTTTCCACCATCGAATTCTTCATACTTTGTGAACCAGTCTCTATGAGATGTCATGTGAAAATATGCTCCTGAATTAATCAACTAGACATCATCTGATGCCTGTGTAGCCAAGGCAACAATGAAGGCATCTGAATCACCCTGAGAAGAATCATTATTAGAAGAGTGTTTCTTCTTCTTCTTTTTCTCCTCCTTGCAGTCTGTACAGACATGACTAGGTTGCCCATAGTTCCAGCACTTCACCTTTGACTTCTTGCTAGGAGACTTTGATCTCCCCTCTGATTTCGATTTTGACTTCTTGTCCTTCTTCTTTCTTTTCTCTTTTGACCTTCCTCTGACAGCAAGAGCTTCCTTTTCTATCTCAAAAGATTTCCTCCTCATCTCTTCTGACAACAAAGATGCAACAACATCATCCACTTTGAACTTTGATGTTGTACTCCCAATAGCCATCACCAGATGATCCCATGAGTCTTGAAAAGAACACAACAGAAGCATATAGTGACCCTCTTCTTCAATTTTTACACCAACATATGTCAATTGAGAAATCAACATGTTAAATGTATTTAAATGATCAGCTACAGACCCTCCTTCCTTCATTCTCAAATTATACAGCTTCTTCCTCAGGAAAAGTTTATTCACCAAGGACTTCCCCTGATAAATAGATGCTAGTTTTTTCCACAAAGAGGCTACAGTCTTTTCTTCATGCACATTTAGAAGAACAGAGTCTGCTAGATAGAGCCTTATTAGCCCTTTTTCCTTTCTATCTGTCAGGTCCCAATCCTCTTGCTTCATGGTTTGAGGTTTCGTTACAGACACTGCAAGCCACAGATCACGATCAACAAGAAGATCCTCCATCTTGAGTTTCCACAACTCAAAGTTACTGCCATTGAATTTCTCTATTTCCATCTTCCCGAATGTGCTAGCCATCTCAACCTGTAATCAGAAACAACAAACTCTACAAGACTCCCACTGAAAAGAATTGACTCAAAAAATCCAACGTACCCACAAGGATAACACAAATGGCCAGGCTCTGATACCACTTGAAAGGAAAGTCAAGATGTGGAAACAACTCTCCTAACGTCAAACCTCAGGGAAGAATGTAGAGACACTTTTAAATTTTACAATTACAGTTCAATTAAGATGCACTTTGAGACAAATAACAGAAACAGAGAATTGACAATCACATATGAACACCAGATATATGTGGGAAAACCCTTACAGGAGAAAAATGCACCACACCAAGAGAAATAACTTTGTATCACAGTAATAAGGATTACATACAAGTATCAGACTTGTATTTTTGGTGTCTGTTTACAACAACATTCACCATGAACAATCTTGTACAAGAACCTTCAAATTACAATCATTACAGAATAGAAAACATCTACTGATCATACAATCATTTGTCGATTCAACCAACTGATCCCCATCTGCAATCACAGAGTATATCCCTATAGTTCCATGTTCGTCGAGCTCCCTCACAGAACTGTCACAATGAATAGACTTCCAACTGTTCAGATTCGAATTCTCTTATTGGTCCACGAGACTCCACATAGGATGGTCGAAACGGTCAGAAGAAACTACATGCGTTGGCATCTCAGTGAGACACTAACAATGTCTCGCCGATGCCACATAACCTTCATATCGATATCGGCAAGAGATATTCTTATCGCCAAGATATTCCAATGAGCTTCATTTGTTACACCGAGCCACCAAAGAGTCGGCGAGACCTATCGCTTTCACCAAGAGATCATAGCGAGGTCCAAAAGTCTCATAGATATAAAATTACCATTCAGCAAGAGTATCGCTTTCATCAGGACCTCACACCGAGTCACCAAAAGTCATACCAAATTCATTTGTCATACTGAGCTCCAAAGGATAGTTGGAAAGACATACCAATATTGGCAAGAGGTCTCATTGAGCAACATTAAGATACACTGAAAGCATACAACTATCAGCAAGACCAATCACCTTCGCTGAGATGTTACGCTGAATAAAAACAAGTCATATCGAGCTCCAATCACTAGTCGGCAAGACTTAACACCTTCGCCAAGAGGTTTCTTTGAGATCCTTTGTGTTACACTGAACACCGAACGGTCGGCAATACTTAACACTCTCGCCAAGACCTTTCCTCGATTGCTTTGAGTTACTTCAATGAACATTTGGATGTGTCCCCGTCGGCGTGACCTTCACTGTTCGCTAAGACTTCACACTGGGATCTTTATGTTATGGCGAAGACATCATATGTATTCTTGTTGGTGAGACATTTTCACTTCACCGAGACATCATAACGAAACAAACATGTTACTCCGATGAACCCAAGTGTTACACTGTCGGTGAGACATTGGCTATTTGCTGAGACTTCTCATCGAACTGACATAGGTTATCCCGAAGCCTGTGGTCATCATGAGTCTCCCCGATTTACGATTGAATGGCCTGTCGGCCAAAGAACTCCACGCGATAAGAGGTCATACCGAATACACTATGTCACAGTGAAGGCTCCAAAGCATAAGCATTCGACAAGAATTTTGCAAGGTCACAACGACCTGTTCAAAATAGAATGTATAGTTGGCCAGACATGATAGATGTCATACCGAGTTTGCTCCAATAGAGGTTACAACCTATGATGATTGAGGCACATCTTTCCAACAATATTTCCTTGAGAAGATGATGATTCCATGACAAAAAGGCTTTGTCCCTATCTACCACATTATTAATGCTACCATTTCCACTCATGAAATCATTCATTCCATGGATAGATGTAACACCACTAGTATGGCCTTCAAACTTGACATATCCAAATCGTATGATAAGGTTAATTGGAGTTTTCTTCTCAAAGTGCATGCTAAGTTCAACTTAAATTAGGTTGCTTTTAATCTCATTAATGAATGTATCTCTATAGTAAAGTATTATATTCTTGTTAATGGGGTTCCCCATGGCTTCTTCGAGGTTGGTAAAGGGATCAGACATGGAGACCACCTTTCTCTCTATATGTTCATTATGGTTTATGATGTTTTAAGTCGCAATATTTCTAGAAAGTTAAATGATGGTACTAAGGGATGCAAACCTGCTACTTCCCTAGATCCTTCAACTATTCAAAAATTTGTGGATGACACCATTCTCTTGGGAAATCCTTGATGGTGGAAGCTAGGAAGTGGAAGTGTTGTCTAGATAATTATGCTTCCAACTCTAGCCATTGTATAAACTACAATAAGAGCATGATTTAATTCAACAATTCTCTAACCCTCCAAGATAAAGTGACTATTATACTAAGCTATAAGAGTGCTTCCCTTTCGTTTGTGTATCTTAGCCTTCTACTTACGGTTAAGGAAGTCACCCCCCAACTTTTGGAACTCAATATTGGAAAGAATGCAGAGGAAATTGCCTAGGTGGAAAGGCTCCATTATTAGTCATGCTAAAAAATTGCAACTACCAGTTGTTGCTTTTCAAGGGATATCAGTGTACATTCTATCCATTTTAAAAATCCCTAGATATATTGTTGAGAAATATTGAAGAAACCAAAGGAATTTTCTTTGGTTGGTCTAGTACTAAGGAGAATAAGAAGCTGGATTTTCTAAATTGGGATATTGTTTTCCTCCCTAATTCAATGGTGGTTTAGGTATAAGGAGAATCCAACCCTCTAACAAGGCTCTTCTTGTGAAAGTTGGTTGGGATCTTCTGATAAATAGGAAGGATTGGTGCATAATTTTTAATGCAAATTACCTCAATAACACCCCTTGATTAGGTATCTCTTTGATGACCACCCTTGTGGATCCTTAATTTGGAACATCATATACATGGTCAAACTCCTGCTACAAATTGGTCCAAGATGGAAACTTAGTAATGACAACAAAATAAAGTTTTGGGAGGATCCCTGGCTGATTGAAATATGCCTTAATCAATTTGACTTAAAGAATTTGATAGCCACTACATTTAATTATTTTGGGAATAACGTGGTGGAATATCTATCTGGTCAACAAGGTTCTCAAAAGTGGAAGGTTTTGGAGATTTTTTGTCATCACTCTTTGGAGTTAAGGCACCATCAAAGTATTCCTTAGGATGCTCTTTCTCTAACCAGAATACCCATCTCTACTCAGAAGGATGATTTCTTCTAGACCAAGGAAAGCAAGGGTAATCTCTCGATCAAGTCAGTTTACAATTTGTTATCTATGTAGGGAACCCATAGTAGTTTTTGGAAGCACATATGTAACAAGCATCTTATGCCAAAAATCAATTTATTTTGGTGGATGATTGGTCATGACAGGATAATTTAAGAAAAAAGGGATTTCAAATCCCTAACAAATGCATGCTATGCAAAAGTGATGAGGATTTTGTCCCTCACCTGTTACTCCACTATCCCTTTGCTATTGAAGTTTGGGAGTCTTCCCTCCAAAAATTGGGGGTCTATTGGACCTTGAATGGAGATCTTAACATCTTTGTGGATATATAGCTCTACCCCTATTATCACTATCTACCTAAAGAAATTTAGCAACAAGTCCCTCCCATTATTTGTTGATGTTTATGGAAGGAAAGGAACAATAGGATATTTCAAAATGTGGAAAAAATCCCAAAGGAGGTCTTTAATATTGGATTCAAACTAATCATTGAGAATTTATCCCTTTATACTTGGAAACCTTCGAGAAAACCCCCCTATTACTTGGAAATCACTATGGAAAATTCTTTGAACATGTCTCTGGATCTCAATTCATTTGATAATACAAAAGCTTTAGCTAGGCTAAACATGAAATGGAAACACCCTTTTGAAGGTTGGCACAAACTCAATTTTGATGGTGTTGTGAAAGGAAATCCTGGCCTTGCTAGCATTGCAGGTATCATCAGAGAGCATAATGGTAGAATGGTTGTTGGGTTTGCTGGTGGAATTGGGACTCAATCTTCTATGAAAATAGAGGCTAGGGCAATGCTTAGTTGAGTTAAAATCGTTGTTTCTATGGGGCTAAAGTATCTTCATATTGAGGGGGACTCCAAATCTATGATTGATTTCATCAATAATAAAAGTTGTCAAGGATGGAATCTTAGGGATATTTTGGTTGATATCCATTTCATGCTTAGAAAATTAGAAAGGAAGAAATTAACTCATATTTTTTTAGAGAAGGAAATACTGTTGTCGACTCTTTGGCCAATTTTGGATCTTCTTGGGAATCTTCAAAATGTTGGAGGAATCTTGAGGCCCTCCCTTTGAATATACAATGATTTATCCTTGAAGAGAAAAAAAATTAATCATTAATGATGAGTGTTGAAACCTCTTTTACGGGTTGGACTATCTGTCCAATTACCATTGGTTTTGGTTTGTTGGGGAGGAACTATGATGCGATGGACAAGAACCTATGGGTGACTAGGATGTGGTCTATTTTGTACCTTCTTCCAAGTTGGATTTTCATTTAGATCAGTGTGCTTTCTTGTCATGTGTACGAGGCTTTTCTTGTTATCAATAGTCTCTTAAATAGTTGGAACATGTAGGTGGCTGATATATTTCTCTACCCTTCTAGAATATTGTTTTATTATGGCTCTATAATTATTATTTTTAGTTTCATGATGGCTATTTGTTCTATCTTGAAGTACTTTATCACTCTTTATGATTGATTTTCTATCTTAAGCCTCTTGGAAAAGCCTACTTGTATGTGGGAAGATCCCATCACCTTAATTATGCATGATATGAATATTTTTTGTGATGGTTTATCTTTTGAAATGCTTTCTATTTGCCTAACCCTTTTGTAGATTGAAAAAAAACTCTTTCTCACCATTCTATTTGTTCACTCCTCATTGGGTTTGAAGATGGGTGATGATCATGTCAAAATGAGCTTGGATCTTGTGAGGAGTTTCAACATGACACTCTATTATGGCACATTTGCGTGGAAGGTGGTTTGGCCCCCTTGATCAAAATTTTAAAAAATCACAAGGAGAATCTCTTTGCTCCATTCACTAGCAATTGGTGCGACCGAAGGGTGATTGTGGGTGGCATTTCATTTGAAGTGAGCGAATATATTATAGCCAAATCCACGAGGCTTTTTTGCATAGGGAAAAACTCAAGAAACACACAAAGGTGTAGGATATGGATACTTTGTAGAATTTATTCAAGGAGAATGAGCATCCCACTACACTCCATGTTGGCTACGACAAGAGTAAGCACACCTTGGGACCAAGTTTTCCTTGTATTAATGAAATACATTACTTTAGAAGGCTACTTTAAATGTTATTATTTTTACCATATGCCTCTTCTTAACCATCTGTACTATTTTCTCCTCATTAGCTCCCATTTTTCTGTTATCATCTCTTGAAAGCTCTATGAAGGAAACCCTAGATCCTGCTACCATAAATATTGAAAAACCCCCCTATCCATTAACTAGGGGCCCATCCTTCACCTTTACCATTTTCACTTGGCCCTTTTTGCTCTAAAACCTATATCTACCACTAGGGTTGAGGAGCCTGAGCCCTCTTAAACTCCTGCTTCAAAACCTTCCCATGTTATTTTTGTGGGTTCGAAGAGGAAACTTTCCCTCACTACCACTATGAAAAGTTGTCTTATACTGATCCAATGGAACCCTAAGCAATACATCATGTGCCTCCTCATCATCAACTTGTGTGATATATTTAGGATCGACATTCCAATGTGCACTTGGAGTTTGACAATACTCAAGTGTTTGTTAATCTTGAAGCCGTAAGGCACTATGAATAGCCAATAGCTTCTCTAATTTTCTAGAGGTAAGCATATTCCTTTTGATTGACTAGATGAAGCTATATGTAGACCAATTCCTCTCTACAACAAAGGAACTAGCAACCTATGAAAGGAGATGAGTGGAAAGCATCCTCAACTTTGGTACATCCTTTCCATGCCATGTCCACCATCCAATGGGGTCAATTTGAGCCAATGTAGGTTGGTGGACCCTAAACCCAAACCTCCTACAAAAAAGAAAAAGGGTAGTGTTGGGAAGGATCATACAAATGTTGCTGCTAGTTTATGTGAATTAAAAAACACTCATACTAAGAAGGGAAGAAAACTACTTTCCAAATCCAAAGCCAAGTAAAAAAAGAGAAAAAGGGGCATAACCTTCTATGTTGAAGAACCCCCCACTAAAAATGAAGAGGATGAAACTGATACTAAAGATTCCAAGGAGGATAATGTGGTGGTCGTAAGTATGGAAACTTGTGTTGAACCTTCTAGTGTCAAGAGGTCTAATTGTTTGGAAAAAAAAAGCTAGAGGTCCATGTTGATGAAATTTCCAGCATCTTGAAACAAGGAAAATAGAGTAAGCATGAAACTGTGGAGGAAACAAAGTTCACTAAAGGTCCAAGTTAATTTTCAAATATTAACATGATGATCTTGGAGGAGTCCACTCTAGCCTCCTCCAATAATTAGGCTTAGGTTGAAGAGACTAACAGGTTAGGCACTACAAAGGAGGAAGACTTCAATGGCTTACAGGATCGTGTTTGCACCTTGGAAAGGAAGCTCAATAGAATAATCCACTTCACTATAAAGGTTATTCACCACTTGGTTGTCACTCTCTCAACTGTGCTGAAGGAGGAAGCTAAAAATAATGTTGTTGATTCTAATCCTAGTGCTAGTCAGGCCTATGAAGATGTTTATAAATTCCTCATGGAGGAATGGTCGAATTTAGCTAGGTGATGGTGTGGGTTTTATCTATTTTTGGGATATTTTTCTTTGTTGTCTCTATGATATTTTTTATGAATTATCTATATGTTGTAACTAGTTTATGTTTTGATATTTTGAATTGATGAAATTTGGTATGTAGAGATTTTTTGTGTAAGGGTACTACACCCTATAAATGTAACTTATATTATCAAAAACATTATCCACTTCCTCAACAATAAATAAAACATTTTATTTATTTATCTAATTACCACTTGCACATTCCTCAAATAATAAATTAATTTAATTAATTATTATCTCATGCATTTCTACCTTGTTCTTAATGAATACTCTTTTCCAGTCGACTAGATAATCAATTCCACCAAAATGATCAATAAAACTAGTTCACTCCCACTTAGTGTGAGTTAACTCTTCAATAAATTCTCCATGAAAATAGTTAATTGAAATCCTATAGCTAGTTGCAGTCATTTAACTCCATCAAAATCCTCTCAAGGATTCTTGACCCTTGATCTTGATCATCCACCTCTTAATCCTAATTGTCCATTCAAATCAAATGATTCTATAAAATCAGGCCTCATATCTCTTTGATGGCTAACCACATTTTTTGAGATTTTTCTATCATTTGTTTACATTGAGCTTTTTGTAGATTGTGGATACTTCATATCTCAGAGCAGACAAGTAAAATTGATAAGAGCAATGGAGGGGAATCAACTTTGACATAGAAGTTGAGGTATATCTAATTTATAATTTGACTTCTATTGTCATATTTTACTACATTTTTATATTAGGGTCTCTATGGCTTAAATTAGATAGTTTTGTGGTTTCTATTGATGAATCATGCCTTCCTCCCAATTTTCCCTATTGAAAAAAGGTAATCAAATATCTCCTCAAAAGGTTTGATCCTGAAATCTCTGCTAGTGAAGAAGCTAAAGATTTGAATACTTTAAATTTGATTGAGTCTCATGGAACATTAACTACATTTTAAATGAGATTTGAAAGTGAATATTCTATAAGGAAAGAGGTTGCTTTTAGAGTATATTTGAAGTAGGTTGATCAAGATTTTGATTATGGATCAAATTCAGAAGAAGTTATTTCTTTTAGGAAGCTACACAAAGGTTCATATAAGTACAAAGGTAAATTACCTTTCAAATGATTCAATTGAAGAGAAGTTGGACATTTTATGGCTAAGTGTCCCCATAAGAACACTAACAATGCTAAACAAAAGAATGGAAATAAATATTTTTAGATAAGATTCAAAGGTTAGATAAAACATAAGAGTTTGTATGCTTATGAGGATAAAGACTATTCCACTGAAGAACAAGATGAAAATGGAAAATTTGTGTTCATTGCTTTTGAAACTACTGATGGAGATGCTAAAATGGGTTCCAGAGATAATGAAGAAGAAAAAATTCTTATGGAGAAACTATTGTGGGCCGAAAAAGAAATCATAAAAATAAAGGATAGAATTGTAGAAGAAGTGAGAGCCAAAGAAATAATATCAAAAGAATTGAAGATTACAGAAAAGATGGTTGTTGATCTGAAGACTCAAGCAGAAGAAGCAAAAATATTAGAAGAATTTTTGACAGAAAAGTTACTATCAAGAGACAAATATTGTGAGAAGCTTGAGGAAGAAATTGTAGCAGCCAAAAAAAGGCTTAATAAAGTAAATCAACAACTACATTTGAAGTTTAGTAAAAGTACTGAAACCCTAGGTAAGATATTGGAAAGTTAGAAAGCTTTGCACGGAAAAATCGTAGTAGGTTTTGATGATTAGAAGAGGAAGGTGACAAAATAGTTAGAAAAGGATACTAACAAAAGTTTAGAAGTGACTGGTTCCAGAAGTTCAAATTCAAAAAGGACCATGGAAAGTGATGTAAGTATGACTCATAATGATGGCTTTATTCAAGTACAAAACAAAAGAAGCATATCTAGAAGAAAAGGATACAATACCAAGTCAAATTTTCTTTTCTCTGGTTATTGTTTTAGTTGCAATTATTATATACATAAGGTTGTGGATTATAGAAGATTTCTAATAAGAAAAAATAATTTTTTCAATAATAATGCATTTGAACCTCTATATAATTTTAATATCATATAGTTCAATTGCAACAATTTTGGACATATTGAAAGGAACTAAAAAAGTAATTTTGTGAGTTCTCTGTTACTAAAAAAGGAAGAAGTCTCAGAAGTCTATGATTGCTCAAAATGAGCTACATGCTCAGATAGAGAAGAACTTGTGTATTATTTATATTGGTTGCTCTAGTCATATGACTGGAGATAAAAGTAAGTTCATGAATTTCAAGAAATTTAAAGGTGGTTTTGTTACCCTTGGAAACAATTCAATTGCTAAAATTTTTAGTAAGGGTACTTTAAGTCTTGATGGTGGTAAAACAAAGACACATTATGCTTTGTATGTTGAATTCATATAGCATAACTTGTTGAGTGTCAGTTAGATGTGTGATAAAGGATATAAGTCACTAGTAGAATTTGACAAATAAATGACTATGTGACTAAAAAATTTAGTCACAACAACTAAAAATGACTAAATTCTATTAATTTTTTGCAACTCAACTATAAATGAGTAAATAAATGACTAACTTGGTTGTCCACTAAAAAAATATTTAGTCATACAAATAAAAATGACTAAAAATTTAGTCACACAAATAAAAGTGGATAATTAAACATATATTTTGAATTAAAAAATTATTTGCAGGATGCTAATCATTTGAGAAATTATTGGAAGGATGCAAATATTTCCTCTGTTGTCATTTTTCGAGAGCCTCACAAAGGAATTTAGAATGATTTTTCCATGTATGAAGAGGATTAGGGTTTGAAGCTCGAGCCATTTTGCATATGTTTGATGGAGAATAGAGGACTTCTTCGACACTTGAGTATAACTTTAGACTTCTCGTATTTTGGTGTTTTTTGAGCTTATATTGAGAAGCCCTATAAAGCTTCCAAATGTAAGGGTTTTTTTTTAAATGTCATGTAAGGGTTTTTATTCTAGAAATTTTTCTTTTCATATAAATTGATTGGGTCTGAAACAACCTTTATATGTTTCTGATTTTATTCAGGTAGTACAATACAAGTTTACTCTCGATTATTTTTTCTTGCTACTTTATATTTGATCTACTGAATATATTAGATAAGATTTGTGTTTTTGTCATTTAAATAAAATTAATCAGGGATAAGATTATTAGATAACATCTATGAAAGATTCCTTAGCTCACATGATAGTTGGCTTGCCACACCTATTGCATACTTACACAATGGTACCTTATTGCTAGATGCGACGTTACACACTTGGGAATTCTACATATGTAGGAAAAAATGGGTTAGTCCACCACTTGAGATCCCTTTCTATCTACAAATGGTAAATTATCATTTGCAATGCTTACTAGATATAATTATATAGGTCAAAGATTTAAGCCTAATGTATTTGTACAATGCTCATGAGTGGAATAGCAGACAAGGTTATAGATTTAATTTTGATCTATTTTGTACTCTTTATTCATTAAATTTATAGTGCAGATGTTTGATGCATCATAATATAATTCAAGATTCCTTCTTTTTGAGAAAAAAATATTTTTTATCATAACTTAACTTAGAAACCTTGAGGAAAAATTTAATTGAAAAGACAATAGATCCATATTTCTTTCCTTCTGATTTTTATCATGTATTCCAATACTCCTAGCTTCACTATTAAGTAGAAGTATCATTTAGGTTTTCAATTCTAATCTAAATATATAACAATAATAATACTATATAGTAGGTGATGTTGAATCTTCATAAGTCCTCCATGATATTGATGTCTGAGTTAATTTGAATCAAGGAAACATAGGTGTTGAGAATAATAATATTACTAAGATTCACTATCCTGCATTTATATTCTTGTACTTGCCAAGACTTGGGATAAATCCATAGTTTATTACATTCACTCATGTTACTATGGAATCAAACAAGTACATTTATGTACGGGAAATTTCTCTTGTGAATAGTGTTGTGATCATTGACACGAATAATCCTGTTCCTGTGCTGAGGAGACCTATTACAACATATTCAATTCTAATGAATCCCAATAGTATAATTCTTGCATTGAAAGGTTTTTTTGGATTCTACTCTTCTTTAAGCATCTTTTTTAATTTTACAATTTGTTACATTTCCACTGAAGTAGATTATGTCGATTCTCCTTTTATTTGTGGTTAGACACGAAAGGGAGGGTCCTCAAAGAGAATAGTCTGAATCGTGCAACAAGAGTTACACAAAAGAAGAAACATGAAATATAGAGGAAAATGCAAATTCAATCATTCACATTATTAGAAATTTTGATTACATTTAGCTGACAACATTCAGGCTTACAGATTTGGGCTCACAAGCCTCATACAAAATATTCAAAATACATTCTTCCTATATGCTCCTTAATTCAAGCAGAAATCTTACATTTCAAATCCTATATTCTACTTCATCTAGAAATACTTCTTTTCTAATGATCTATTACATTTATTTATAGCATGTCCAGGGATCTAGAATCCTCTGCGTCGGCCAAAGGTTATTACAATCTTAGATAAAATAAAATGTAACATGTGCACACAAGGTCGACCTTCAAATTTGAATTTCTCCTTAGTGGGTGCATAGGATGAAGTGTGGACCAAAACTAAGGTCGACAACACTCCACGGAAAATTTCAAATCACACCACAAAGATCCACAAGTTATAGGAAGGATCCATAAGAGATGAAATTAGATGTAAGGCCTAAAATTATTTCGATGCTTTGTTTTAGAAAATGTCACTTATTTCGGAAGCAATAACTTTCTAGAAAAAAGACACAAACACTCTGAATCTTGGAATAAGAAAAATGAACATATCCACAATGAAAAAATAGATCCACAAGGTCTAGTGAGCAAAGATGATGAATTTTCCAACTAAAACTGAACAAGAACAAAATTGAAAGAAAATATTTTTGGTTGATGTAGGATTGCAAAGAACCAAGGATGCTCCTGCATTAGACATCCGAGGTTATTTGAAAATTGAGTCCCCCACTTTTCTAGGGCTAAAGGAAAACCAATAAGGTCCACCTTAGCCTAAGAAATCCAAGTAGAATCTTCCACTGGTTTGCCTCTCCATTTCACAAGATATTCTCTATACAATCTTCCATGCATCTTCTGCCCATCTCTGATGTCCAAAATCTCTTCTATCTCATTTGATGATTGTTTAGAAAATTGTTTCTCCAAATTTACTATACTATCTTCACTGAACTTTACTTCATGATATTGATGTAGATCTGTAATGTTGAATATAGGTGATATACCCATGCCATCTAGTAACTCTACTTCATATGCATTTCTTGAATCAAACTTCTTCAAAATCTTACAAGGTCCAAACTTCCTCATCTTCAACTTATTATATATGCCAACTGGAAATATTTCCTTTCCCAAATACACCATCACTTCATCTCCCACTTTGAACTACTTATGTCTCCTCTTTTCATCTACTTTCTCCTTATATGTATTGTTCATGTCTTCCAAATTATTTTTGACCTGATCATGCACTGACTTCATATTTTCTACAAATTCTTCTACATCTACACTTCTTTTGTCTTCATTAATGATGTCTCTCAACTTTGATACTCCTCTAGGATGAACTCTCAAAAGGTGTCTTTCCAATACTCTTGTTCACTGAATTATTGTATGCAAACTTTGCTTGTGCAAGGACTAAATCCCAACTTTTGGTATTCTCTTCAACCAAACATCTTAGCAAATTCCACAAACTCATGTTTACTACGTCTATCTGTCCATCGGTCTATGGGTGAAAAGTAGAATTGAACTTCAAATCTATCTTCAACTTCTTCCAAAGTATCCTCCAAAAGTAACCAACAAATATTGTATCTCTGTTTGAAATAATACTCCTAGGTAATCCATGCCATCTGACCACTTCCTTGAAAAATAAGTTCGCTACATGTACTACATCTATTGTCTTCTTACAAAGTATGAAATGTACCATTTTAGAAAATCTATCCACCATCACAAATATAGAATCATTACCTCTCTGTGACTTTGGAAATCCAAGTATGAAATACATGCTTATGTCTTCCCAAGGTCTCTCTGAAAATGTCAAAGGTTTATACAGTCCAACATTCTGACTACTCCCTTTTGCAACTTGGAAAACTCTACAAATCTGCACAAATTTCTTAACATCCTTATGAATCTATGGCCAAAAGTAATCCTCACTTACCAATGCTACTGTCTTATCAATTCCAAAGTGTCCTGCCAATCCTCCACTATGTTTTTCTTTTATCATATTTTCTCTCATTGTTGTCAATAAATTACTTCTACTCAAAGCATCAACAACTCTGTTTGACTTTCCACTCCTATGCTTCAAAACAAAAGTATAACTCTACAAGTATTCCACCCATCTCATGTGCCTCTGATTCAACTTACCTTGATTGTTCAAATACTACAAAGCCTGATGATATGTATACAACACAAACTCTTTAGGCAAAAAGTAATGTCTCCACTTCTTCAAGGCTTGAACTATGGCATAAAAATCTTGATCATACACTAAATATCTTCTCCTAGTATCATTCAATTTCTCACTGAAATAAGCTACTGGTCTCCCTTCTTGACTCAATACTGCTCCAATTGCATTTCCACTTGCATGATAGTCTACCTGAAATACCTTATTGAAATATGTTAATGCCAATACTAGTTGCTCTATCACTTTCTGCTTCAACAACTAAAAAATTATGTTTTCTCCAGACGTCCATCTAAAATATTTCTTATCTCCTCTCATTGTCTCTGTCATAGGACTGCAAATAGAACTGAAATTCCTAATGAACTTTCAGTAGAAACTAGCCAATCCATGAAATGATCTTACCTCTCCAATGCTTTTAGGTGTAGGCCATTCAACATTTTCTCTCACTTTCTCAGGATCCATCTTCAATCCATCCACAGATATCACAAATCCCAGATATACCAACTCTTCCTTCATGAAACTACACTTCTTAATGTTTATCAACAACTGTTCTTCTCTCAACCTCTGCAAAACTTGTATTATATGCAACAAATGTTCTTCTCTAGTCTTACTGAAAATAAATATTTCATCTAAGTAAAAAATAACAAACTTACCCAAGAATT
Source organism: Sequoia sempervirens (assembly GCA_007258455.2). Classification (NCBI taxonomy): domain Eukaryota; kingdom Viridiplantae; phylum Streptophyta; class Pinopsida; order Cupressales; family Cupressaceae; genus Sequoia; species Sequoia sempervirens. Next base: position 286,819,106 of record VDFB02105785.1, on the reverse strand, counting down.
TGTTCAATACTTCATTCATCAACATCATGAAAGTACTTGGTGCATTCGTTAGTCCAAAAGGCATCACTAGCCACTCATACAATCCTTCATTTGTCTTGAACGTTGTATTCCACTCATCCACTTCTCTGATTCTGATTTGATGATATACACTCTTCAAATCTATCTTTGTAAAGTACTTAGCTCCACTCAAACAATCCATAATGTCCTCCATCTGGGGAAAAGGAAATCTATACTTCACTATGATTTCATTTATGGCTCTAGAGTATGTACACATCCTCCATTCTCCATCCTTCTTAGGTGCTAGCACAACAGGTACTATACAAGGACTTACGCTTTCTCTTATCAAACCCTTCCTCAACAATTATTTCACTTGTCTATTCAACTCTTCATTAATTGTCGGTGTCATCTGATGTGCTTCTTTATTAGGAAAAATAGCTCCAACAATTAGATCCATGCAATGACTAATACTCCTCACAAGTGGCAATCCATTAGGTACATTGTATGAAATGATTTCTTCATACTCTGTCAACAAATCCTTTTTCTCTTCCGATTGTTCTTCTACATGCTTCAAGTCTTTAGCCTTCTTAGGAACCAAGGAATAACACATGTTCTCATGTATCAGTCCATGTAAAAATCTCTCTCCATCAAACAAAAAAATTCTAGCATTCATACAAATCTTAACTTTAGGAACATCCTCTAATGGCAATGAGGTCTGCTTCATCCCATTAGCAACAATGGTATATGTGTTCTTCTTTCCATAATGAATAGCTTGTCTATCATACTACCAAGGCCTTCCAAACATAATATGGCATACATCCATAGGCATGATATCACACAAAACTTCGTCATGATAATTTCCTATCTTCAACTTCACCAAACATTGTTCACTTACTAGTATCTTATGCTCATCTTGAATCCATGCTATCTGATAGGGTTTCAGGTGTCTCAATCTTTCCAACTTCAATTTGGTCACCATTTCTTTAGAAACGAGGTTCTCAGAACTTCCACTATCAACAAATACTTTGCAACATTTACCAACTACCTCATATTGGGTCTGAAACAAATTCTTTCTCTGTAACGGTTCCTGCTCCATCTCACTTTGACATAATACTCTTTTGTTCACCAACACTTGTCCCTCTTTCGATTTATTAGATGATCTAACATGATCCTCCTTAGCAAAGGCTATTCTTCTACTAGTCTCTATCTTTTTGCTTGTCTTTCCTGGATTACATTCAAATGCTCTATGTCCTCCACCACACTTAAAACAAGTTCCTTTGAATACTCTTTTCTCCTGTCCTCTATCATCTTTTCTATAACCTTCATTCTAGTAACCACCGTATCCTCCTCTTCGATAAGAGTTTCCATCGTCTCTATAGTACAAGTTATCATTCTTCCTGACTTCCTTATCTTTATTCTGATATGCAAAAGAACCTCTTCCTCCTTTAGTAAATTTTTTTCCTCTTTGAAATCTTCCACCTATTCCTCTCTGTCTCTAGTCATGTATTTTATTTAGCTTCTCTTATGATTTTAGGGCACATTGATATACCTCTTCCACACTTTGCAACTTTATCAAACTGATCTCATCCTGTACAAATGGTCTCAAACCATTCAAATATTTGGCCACTTACTCAATCTCATCCTCTGAATTTTCAGATCTGATATTCAACTTGTAGAAATCCTTAGTAGATTCTATCACACTCAACTCCTTCTGCTTCAAATTATGCAACTTTCATAAAAAACTAATCTGATAGTCTACAGGAATAAACTTTGTCTTCAACTTATTCACCATTTGATCCCATGATTTTATATTCTCCTTTCCTCTTCTTTGCCTATGATTCTACAAATGTTCCCACCTAAGGGATGCATGTCCTTTCAACTTTGTACAAGAAAATTTCACCTTCTTATCTTCAGTGGTACCTTCAAAATCAAAATACTTCTGCATTTCTGTTATCCAATCTAGCAATTCATCTCAATCCAACTTACCACTATAATCTGGTGGATTGAAATGCGGCCTGGTATTTACTCTAGTTAGGGCTCTTATGAACCTTTCTTCTTCTCGATCAAGGCCAGGTTGATTTCCTCTCTCCCTTTCTTCATGTTCTTCTACCTCTTCATCACTCACATCATTAACTGGTCGACCTCTCCTTTGGGTCATTTTGACTACATCTAATCTAACAACAATTCCTCTCCACATCTCCATTATCACTGGGTCTACATTTTCATGCACTCCATTTCCTCTACCATTTCTTCTTCCCGCCATCTTTTCACAAGTCCTCTGCAGCTGTAGGTCAGATCCTCAATCTGCCACCCCACAAAACATCTTCAACATGACTTCACAAATTTTGATGATCTCTCATGGAATGAACCTCACTCTGATACCACTTGGTGTAGACATGGAAGGGAGGGTCCTCAAAGAGACCAATCTAGACCATGCAACAAGAGTTACACAATGAAAGTAACATGAAATATGGAGGAAAATGCAGATTCAATCATTCACACTATCCAAAAATTTGATTACATTCAATCAACAACATCCGAGCTTACAGTTTCAAGATCACAAGCATCATACAACATGTTCAAAATACATTATTCCTATATGATCCTTAATTCGAGCAAAACTATTACATTTTAAATCCCATATTCTACTTCATCTTGAAATACTTCTTTTCTAATGATCTATTGCATTTATTTATAGCATGACCATGGATTTAGAATCCTCTGCATCGGCCAAAGGTTATTACAATCTCTGATGAAAGAAAATGTAATGTGTGCGCACAAGGCCGACCTTCAAATTTGAATTTCTCCTCAGTGGGTGCATAGGATGAAGTGTGGACCAAAAATAAGGTCAAAAACAATCCATGAAAAATTTCAAATCACACCACAAAGATCTGCAAGTTACGGGAAGGATCCACAAGAGACAAAATTAGCCGTTAGGCTTGAAATTATTCTGGTGCTCTATTATAGAAAATGTTGCTTATTCCGGAAGCAATAACTTTCCGAAAAAAGATCCAAATGCTCTGAAATCTTGGAATAAAGAAAATGAACATATCCACGATGAAAACATAGATCTACAAGGTCTGGTGAGCAAAGATGATGAATCTACCAACTCGAACTGAACAAGAACAACACTGAAAGAAAATATTTTTGGTTGATGCAGGATAACAAAGAACTAAGGATGCTCCTGCATCAATTTGTTACAATTTGTTGCATTGAAAGGTTTTGTTTGGTTCTCCTTTTATTTAGTTTGTTTACACCTTATTTCATAGTTTTTTAATGATGACTCAAACTGAAAATATACAATTAATAATGCTTTTCTTTTCAATGACAAGTTCTCCATAAGTTGTAGGGAATCAATATTTTGTGGAGTATTGTATTCTAATGAAAAGGATATTCTATTTATTAGGTAAAAAATAAAATTTGTTTATGTTATATGTCATGTGAGTTTTCCTTTGATTACACACTATTCTTTCATGGACTATCATCAAGCTCTCTATGAAACTAACTATCTACTACCCCTTCCAACATTTTTTTATGGCAGACTTCTTAATCATTTCCCACTTGACTATCTTATCTGAATTTTTTAAGACTTATACAAGTCTTTGTAATCTTAAAATTGTCCAAGGTTTCTTCTCATGACCATCACTATTCTCAAGCACATACCTCTTCCTCCTTTTCATAGTGACAATCATGTGGTATTTGATACACAATCTTTTATTGATTAAATTCACTATCGTTTGTTCCTTTCTCATCAAACCTTCATCTTAGCCTTCAACATTATACAAAAATATTTTTCTTGAAAACTTTTGATATTATAATCTACAAGTCTACAATATTCTCCTCGTCATTTGGAATAAAATCTTGCTACTATCTACCATTAAGACATAGAGCTTGATTTATCTTTGGCCAACTTAACTCCTTGGTGGAAATCATAACTTAGTCTTATGTTTTTTTACTTGCATTTAAGTGATAGAGTTTTATGATACGATTCCCAGTTAGGTCACAACTTTCAAGTGCCTTTTTTTGACACAAGGAACAACATCCTCCTTTATGTCTTTAAACCTGAACTGCTCATCATAATTCACTAATCACTTCACCACTTAAATCATCATTCTATGCTAGCATGAATACTAAATAAGTGTGACTTTCCCTATTATACTTTTGCATTAGCTCCACCATCTACTTCACCATTTTATGCTAGCATTACCTCTTTAAAAGTGTAATTCACTTAAGATTTTTTTACTCCATTCACTAATTGTGATTTTAAGACCATTTTTCCACTTGAATTATATTTTCCTAATGGTAATTCCACATGAAAATCACAACACATTATGCTCATTGTTCACCTATCTTGTTGGTGTAATTTCCTCCAGGCTTCACCACTTTGAAATGGTGTTAACATCTTACTTTTCTTATTGTCGCAATTTCTTCATGTCATCACCACCTTGATTGAAGTTTTGGGCTAGCATTACCATTATTAAAGTGCCACTTCCACTTTAGTTGAATATATTTTCTCCTTGTTTCTTCCTTATCTCTTTTCCATCTCTTAGACACCATTTTGGACAAGCTTCACCACTAAAAGGAATGATTTTAACTTAGTGTAGCTTTGGACTGAGTTTTCCATCTTAGGTGCATTTATCTTGTGGTGTAGCCACTCAAATTATGCACTCTTCTTTGACTCATCCATTTTTTCTTGAAAAAAGTGTTGGATAAATTTAGTAAATCATTCACTAACCTTGTCCTAAATTTCTAATCTCTATTACTGTATCATCTTCAGTTTGACTTTGGACTTTGGAGCTATCATCCCTTGAAAGTTACATGTTTTGAATGGGTGGGTTTCCACTAAAATTTTTCATGGAAGTGGAAGAGAATTTTTTTGCAGCTATCTCCTTAGTTCTCACGAGACAAAATGATGAAACTACCACTTCCCATAGACCAGTGGTTAGTATTCATTGGGGTGGTTATGAAATCACCTCTTATGTGTACTATTGGTTGCATAAATAGTCAAGGAAATTAGAAACCACCCTCTGCTTCAACTGATAGTTTTATTGCCAACCACAAATACTCTGTGTCTTCATCTGCTTCCCTTTTTTTTTGACTTCCCTGAGATGCTTTCAGTCACCCCAAGGCCATCTTAATCATTGAAGAATAATTATTGGCACCAAAATTGTCATGGAAATGAATTTCAAGTTTTTGATAGCTTTTGATTGAAAGTGACAACATTTGTTTCTCCAAGAATATCTCAGTCTAATTTATGGATCAATACTGATAAGGCCCATCTTAGAGATGCATTACAAAGCAATTGGACTATTTACATATTTCTTCTACTTCATTTGGTATGGAATCTAATGTGTTCACATTGATATCCAAAGGAGCCTTTCGACAACATCATGTTCATTATGTATCAAGAGTTTAGTATAGATAAAAGAATATGCCTATTTGATTTATATATGATATGGTATTTTTTTATAATGATGAAATCATCATTTAAATTGTTTTTTGAGGTAAATGCATTCAAAGTTTGAAGCAATTGATATCCAAGTCTAATTCTTTAGATTGATATCTTTTGGATTGCAAAAGTGATTTTAAGGTTGTATGTTCTAGAATTGAGGCTTTTCTTTCTTCTTTTTATGCACTCATATCTCCTTGTAAGGAAACAAATATTTTTACTTTCAAAGGAGGAAAAAAGCATGTAGAATGTCCTATATGCTTCGTCCATAAAAACTACCACACAAGGAATGTCTACTAGAAAATTGATGTAGAAAAGAGGAGACATAAAATGAAGCCTTGAAAGGTGCAAGTAAACCTCTCCCTATGCTTTAGGTGGTCGTCAATCCATCTCTTCCTAATTTTATGGAAGTGATGAAATCAGAAGCTTGAAAGAAGGAAATTGAGAATTGAATTGAATTTACTAGGCTAGTTTCCTCCATGTCCATTCATAGCTTTGGCCTTGCTCATTGCTACTGTTGTGTTTTCCAAATTCCCCTTCACTACAAAGAACTGCAACCATTTACAATTGATATGTTTTTCCCCAAAAATGGCACCAAAATGATGAGAAAAATACCACAATAAACATGTCATTCCTGGAACCTCCTTGAAAGTTCCATTTGTAACCACAAATTCTAATTAAGGTAATGACATGTAGTGTACACTCAATTTATTAAATGGACAAGAAAAAAATACACAAATCAAAATATTCATGGAAAAGGGAAACAATAATCCAGGAAAGAAAACAAACTAGGCTATGATAGTTATGTCTTTCCTTTGTGCTAGTATGGGGATCCTCCTCTTGGTAGTCCAATCTAGATGCATTTCAGGGAGGAAGAGGACCACCCTTCACATTGATTTTGATTTGATCAACTCTCGCTGTCTTGTGTTTCTTGAAAATGGAAAATTTAATTTGGGAGAGATGACTTAATTTGCATACAGTAGTACTCCTATGGAACTTATTGTTGGAAAAAAGCAACACTGAGAGAGGGGGTGAATCAGTGTTCAACAATTTTTAAATTTATTAGCCTAATCTTTAAAGCACTTATAACATTCAACCAAAAGAAATATGCATGAACATAAAGCAAGCAACCACAACACCATAACACAAGGATTTTTATGTGGAAACCCTATTAGGGGAAAAACCATGATGGATGGCCAATCCACAATATGATATGAGTATACTCACAAAGATGTTTACAAAATGGGAATGCACTTGCATTTAGGCACACTACCTAAAGATCACTACTCAAAATAGAAAGGCTCACTACCTTACAAAAATTTGGATTAGATCCAAAATATTGAACTAAGAAAGTAGCATCTACAAATGGCTGATTATAGTTTCAGTTAGGCTCATCAATCGATCTCTTGACCTTCTAACTAATTCTTCTCTTCTGCTCTATTTTTCTCTAATTCACATCAGAAAATCCTTAATTCACAAGTGAAACTGTGCATAATCACTCTATAACCCTTCTGATATTTGCAACACACACTAACACACTTTTTCCATATATCAAAATGATATAATCAATCACTTATATATATTTGCGACTAAAGATTTAATCACAACATGTCAGCTTCAATAGAACATGAAAAATATTTACAAATTGTTAGCTCAAATTATGAGTAATATTCAATGAACATCCAAAAAAGTCAGCCTCAACATAGTTAGGGCCCAAATCAAAATTCTTGAACATGAAAACACTTAAATAATTGCTCCTCAAATATTCACAATACACTATATTCACCAAGTTGGTCTTCATACATTGATGAACAAAAAATTAACCAACCGGATCGTCTAACTTGCACACAAAGAGGCACTAAGATTCACAGATAACACAAATCATACATTGAACAATCTTCCCTGAGATCCACAACTCAAAATGACAACAAAAAACATCACATGAATCAACAAACACAAAATTTCCAGATGCTCTATTCTAGGTTGTCTATCTTCGATCTGACTATCGGTATGATTAAATGATGACATGTAGATCCAATCATCGACTAGGGTTGCCATCAATGACAACACCAAAAAAAATTTGCAGTGTCTCTTGCCAAAAATCTCCCCCTTTGGCATTGATGGCAACACTTAGTGAAAAATGACTAAGTGTCAGATTAGTACCAACATGAATTACATTGCCAACTTCAAAAATTTAAAAAGATCTTCAATCACAACTCAAAATTGTAACTCCCCCTGAGATGAATATACATTCTTCACTGTACTACTCTCCCCTTTTGACATCAATGGAAAAAATGGGGAAACCGCATACCAAAAATCAAACAAGCTCTTCAAACTGTACAAACATGCTTTTAGAACTTACACAAACTTGAAAATATCTGCAAAAAATTTCTTCAACAGGTTCAAACTTGTGTCCCAACCCTTCTTGAGACTCTCTAAAATCGTCATGTGACCACATAATATATAAGGTTGCATCTATGCTGATTCAAGGTTCACTAGATCACTGACCACCATAGCATCTTCAACTTCCTTCAATGCACTCAACATTGTTTCCATCTTTGAACCAATTAGGCCTCTAAGCTCACATGTTCTTTCCACAATTATGTCATTATCATGCTTTAGGCTCTTTATCTTGTCAAGTAGAGATATGACCTGGCCTTCTTGCTTTCCAATAGAAACAGTTAAAAGATCAAAGGCTTCAAAAATAGCAGCTAACTATTTCTCATGATCCTTAACCTTCTTCTCATTGTCCTCAGTAAATTTAGACAAAGACAAACATGACTTGTAGATCTTTCCACCTTTAGATAGAGAACTTTGAGTATTCTTCACATAGGTAGCTAATAGAGATTTATCATTACCTATCATTCCTTTCAACCTACTGAACCTTTTAGCATCAAAATCCTTCTGAACTTTAACCATGGCTGACTTGTCAAGTGACTCAAAATGAGTACTTATAGAATTAATGAGCTTCTTTTGTTCACCAAAGGAAGAACTGAATGGATCCTTCAAATGAGTAGGAATGATTCTCTCCATAACACCAGATGCAAGACTCAAAAGTTCACTATATTCAATGTGGTACTTCAACAATTCTTCTCTAGCCTTTGCCTGTGCAAATGATGCAACTTTGAATTTCTGAATCAGAGATATAGTAGACAAATTAATAGGACCTTCACCCAATCCAAGGTCAAAGTCTTCCTGTTGTTCTACCAGAAATTTCGTCACTGCCTCTATAGTGTCTCTTCCTTCCATTGGAACTTCCTTTTCTTGAACCTTCTTTTCTTGAACTACTAATTCTTTAGCTACGGATTCTTGCTTGCCTTTAGGGACCTCAATTTATTCACTTGACATCTCCTTTTCTTCATCTGACACAACTTTAGGAGCTTCAATCTCGATAGGTACTTCTGTATCATGCACATTTGGAGGAATCTGAGTGTCCTCAACTGTATCTTCCTTTACCTCTTCATCCACCGAACTAGATGAAATACCTTCAACATGCACTTCTTCAGAGAAAAAATTGATTATGTACTTTAACATAATATCCTTAAGGATTCTTTCAATTTCTTTTGCTACCTCTTTAGTCTTTGCAATCATAAGCTTGTCCACCCTTCTCTTGCTCTTGAATTCCTTTTGAGCTTTATTCAGGATTGTCTTCATTTCCTCAATAGACATCACCAAACATAAATCTACAAGAATTCGCTCTCTCATGTTCTCTTCTTTAGTTCTTGCACTTACTCTCCTCATTTCCAAAATTGCATACAATTCCTTAGGCAATTGAGACATGATCTTAATAAGCGTCATATTGAAATTGTTCAAATACTTTATTGTAGCCTCCTCAAGAATTATTTGACCAACACTATCAAAGGTACCATACCATTCACATAATGGCTTAATATTACCATATTTGATTATACCTCTCTCAACTTCCTTTACAGACATACCAGGTTTCTCATTTTTTACCTTCTTTGCTTTGTCTTCTTCACTGGAGGGCTTGTTCTTAGTGACCTTTGTTGCCTAGGTGCCCATATGTTTTATTTCTCTCACTCCTTCATTAGATTCAATCTCTTCATCTTCTAAGACATCTGCATAGACTCTTGTACTCTTATTCTTCTTCCTATTACCAGACACATTGGCTTGAACTTTCACAGGGGTTGACTTCATTGCAAGGCCAGATAGGGGTGTAGAGCTCCTTGTTGATCTAGTTCAAGAAAAGGATGTTGTCGGACTAGTAGATTCAGTTCTAGCTAGCTCTTTTTCTAATTTATCTTGTTCTCTCTTCCTTTTGGCTTCTCTCATAGCTTATGTAGATATACCCATGATCTCTACAAAGGCTTCCTCTTCTTTTCTTACTCTTCGGACTATCATAGGTTTCTTCAAATGCTCATGTACTTTCATATCCTTTTCTACATAAGTTCCAAACCTCTCTTCTACTAGGTCCCGAGGCTTACTCAACAAATGTTGTGCATATAATTCCAAGATGTTCTCCTCAACTTCATAGCCCATTGGCATAATCCAAACCGTTATAGGATCAACATCTTCCATCAGGCATCGATCATTTTCCACTATAAAACAGATTGAGTCCTTACACTTCTCCACAATAGAATTATGAATTCTTTCCCTTGCTTGCATTACATTTTAAAGTTCTTGAAATATCCCTAGATTGTAGTTTTCTTGGCTTGACTATCTCCAAATCCATACAAAATATCTCTAATCTGAACAACTATAGGCTTTCCACCTTGCCAATGCACTTTCCCAACTCTTGAAACTTCATTCATGAAGTAAAATAACAAACACAACAAAACATTACCATACTTAAAGGAATTCTTCTTATCTTTCTCGATCTTACTAAGATTCTCCATCAGTTGACTTCTAAGTAACTCATACAAGTCATAATCTACATTCTCCTTCACCATTTGATATGCTGCATAAATAGATGCACTGGATATTGAATTATATCAACTAGAGTGATAAAGCTTGTAACGAATGACCATCAAGGAAAATTTCACATCCACTTCAATTATATCATCAATGGTCATAACTCTCTTGTTAAAATTTGAACTGGTTGCTTCTGTAAGCGTCTGATTCTTCATGGACTTCAAGATCGACAACCCACCAGAGAACTTAAACCTATAACAATGCTTATGGATTATTTTGTAATCTTAAAAGGTTGACTCAACCACATAAATTCAACATGAACTCAACTCAAAATATACCAAACCCATTCTTTTTCATCAAACATGGGGAATTTCACAATATGTGTGAATGTATTCTCTTCTAGGGTTTTGAAGTCGGGCTTAACAAAAAAATCCTCTCCAACTATATGATTGGAATACAAGTTCAACAATTATGAGCTCCCTAACTCCACAATATTTGCATGAATTTATGCTCTAATGTCTTCAATGTGCAAGATGTTGTATGAAACAGACTAAAAATGCACCTAAGGGCTCAGTCTCAATAGACTTGAAGGAATTCCACTTGAATTTCGGATGGGGTATATCCTTGACATCAACTACCAATGTAGTAGCCATCTTAAAAAATTCATAAATTTGCAAGTTTTTTCGATAAATACCTTTAAGTCAAATTAGGGTTTGATCGTTGAATCTCCTTCACACTTGAATCTCGCAACAATTTGCTAAAGTTCGCCTCAGAGCTCTCCAAACTTCTTCTCCTCAAAATGCAAAGTGACAAGTGAAAGATAGAAATTTCCTTTTATCACTCACACACCTAACGTTTTTGTCACAATAAATTCTTTTACACTGTCATTTGGATACCCTGTTTTCATGCACTGTGAAAGATAATTCTTCTACGAACCTTCAATATTGCATAATACTCTCCCTAATTGATTGAACAACATTTGTAGAACATCTATGCAATCACTATAATCATCCACATCCCGGTGTCGGTTAATGGCAGGGGGTTCAAAGATTTTCTTGACAAATCCCCCTAGGCCAAAGGCCTAAAACTAATTTATGGAGGAATTACTAGAAGCAGGTTCTGGTGCTGGCTCATTTCCTTCAATAGAGGGACTCTTCTTCACCCATTTCTTCTTCATTTTCTTCCTGATCTCATTCCTAGAGACTTTTCCTTTCCCCTTTTTATCTTTCTACAAGTTTCTTTGATTTACTGGACCTCTCTTGCAAAATCTAGCAATATGACCAGATTTGTTGCAATTGTAGCACACAACATTTCTTTTTCCAAACAAGTTGTTCCATTGATTTTCTCTTGATCTGCACTAGTTAGCAATATGGCCAAAGCTATTGCATGTATAACATCTGACATCTCTATAAAAGTTGTTCATCACATTTCTGCATTCATTTGACTTATGACCAAACTTATCGCAATTAAAGCACTGACCTGAGAATGATGGACCACTTGGATTCATTCTACCTCTACATTGAGAAGCCATATGACCAAATTTATTATAGGTAAAACTATAACCATTGAATCTTTGAACATTAGGTTGTCTTACCAGATAATTTCCAACTTTGTTCATCTGATTTCCTTGCCTAAATCTCCTTTTTTCCAAATCTGGAACTTTCTCCTTCCTCATAACCAAGACCTTGCTTGTCACCTTCAGTCCTCTGAATTTTAATCAGTTCATCAAGCTTGTTTGAGCTAACTTTGAACTTCTCCTTGTACTCATTTGCAGTGGAAAGTTCATCTCTGAGATCATCTATTTTCTTTTCAAGCTCTTCCTCATTATTTTTAGATTTTTCCAATTCAAGCTCCAACTGATTGAATCCATCAGTAATTCGGCTGCATTCTTCAAATTTTTCTTTCAAGGATTGTGCAAGCTTCTCTTCATTCTTCTTTCTATCTTCAATCTCCTTGGTCATCCTCATCATAATAGATTCCATCTCATGCTTCAGGACAACATTTTCTTTGGTAACCTTTTCACATTCTTTTGTCTTCTCTTTCAAGGCTTGATTCAGATGTTCATCTTCCATGCTTCTAATTTCTTTCTGCTTAAGCTAATCACAGAGTTCCCTTCTCTTTTCTCTTGACTCATTGATTTTGTCTTTCAATGATTGAATGAATTTCTTAGTATTCATGAGACTTTCCTGCAATTCATGGTTCTCAGATTTTGATTGATCAAGATCATCTAGGGCCACCAAAAGTTGTTGTTGAAGACTACTTGAATCCATTGAATCACTTTCCAAGATCTTCCCCAAGCTATTAAACTTCTTCTGAGAAACTAGGCTCTAATACCAATTGTTGGAAACAAGCAACACTAAGAGGGGGGGTGAATCAGTGTTTAACAATTTTTAACTTTATTAATCTAATCTTTAAAGCACTTATATCATTCAACCAAAAGAAATATGCATGAACATAAATAAAGCAACCACAACGCCATAACATAAGGATTTTTACTTAGAAACCCTGTTAGGGGAAAAACCATGGTGGATGGACAATCCACAATATGATTTGAGTATACTCAAAAAGATGTTTACAAAATGGGAATGAACTTGCATTTAGGAACACTACCTAGAGCTCACTGCTCAAAATAGAAAGGCTCACTTCCTTACAAAAAATTAGATTAGGTCCAAAAGATTGAACTGAGAAAGTAGCATCTACAAATGCTTGATTACAGTTCCGGTTAGGCTCATCAGTCAATCTCTTGACCTTCTAACTGATTCTTCTCTTTTGCTTTGTTCTACTCTAACTTGCATCACAAAATCCTTAATGGACAAGTGAAACTGTGCATAATCGCTCTATAACCCTTCTGATATTCGTAACACACACTAACACACTTCGTTCATATATCAAAATGATATAATCGATCACTTATATATATCCGATACTAAAGATTTAGTCGTAACATGTCGACTTCAATAGAACATGAAAAATATTTACAGATTGTCAGCTCAAATCATGAGTAATATTCAATGCGCATCCACAAAAGTTGGCCTCAACATAGTTAGGACCCAAATCAAAATTCTCAAACACGAAAACACTTAAATAATTACTCCTCGAATATCTGCAACATGGTATATTCACCAAGTCAACCTTCATACACTAATGAGTTCAAAAAATTAACCAACCAGATCTTCTAACTTGCACAAAAATTGATACGAGGCACTAAGATTCATAGATAACACAAATCATACATCAAACAATCTTCCCTGAGATCCACAAATCAAAATGACAAAAAACAATTTCATGTGAATCGATGAACACAAAACTGCCATATGCTCTGTTCTAGCTTAATTGTCTTCGATCTGACTGCCGGTATGATCAAATGATGACGTAAAAATCCAATTCGACTAGGGTTTCCATTAATGACAACACTAGAAAAAATTTCCAGTGTCTCTTTCCAACACTTATTTCATTTGGACCCACAACTACCTTGGAAAATACTATACCTAATCATGCAAGAAAACATTTGATTATTGTGTTAGGTGGATATTCTCCAAGCAATTTTATTGTGGCCTTCAAATCCGCTTACACGAATAGTCACTCTAAAAAATAATTAAATATGCCCCATTTAAGTGCCTATTATTATATTGACTTTATTACATTGTGATTATTTATTGAACATGTATAGCTATGTCCAAATGTACACAGTAAATAAAAGGTGCCTTGGCTAATTTTATGTGTCCTTTTTTTATTTACATCACCTGAAGATTAGAGTACAAGGAAAATATCACCCTACATATGCAAAGAAATAAAGTACTGAGTCTTGTGCTCCCATGGGAAAATATTTCATGGTGTATTCTTCTTTAATCTAGGAGAGGCAACACAATGTTCACTAAAATTCTTCAATCAAATAATTGTTGACAAGAAATAATGTTCTTCCTAAAGCTTTATGTTGCATGTCAATTGTCCTCTTCTCTAAATAGGTTTGCAGCTTAACCAACATGCCTGCTACTTACTTGACACAACTGCAGATAGTAATCATTTATTCTCCTTTCCATCTAAGGCCTTTCCCAAATATATTCATCTAATCATCTTCATACTTGCAAATTTGTGTGTAAAATACATTTATTCTTGCAAAACCAAGGAAATAAAAGTTATTTATTCATCTACCATTCATGTGTCTAGTGGCAATTAATGTGCCACTTTCATTCACAAAATTTCATGCTATTTATGATGCCTTAATGATTGGTAGTCATTAGCTTCCTCAAAAGCCAATTTCTGTGTCACATCCACCAAGCTGCACTAACATAGGAACCACTTTAATGTGAGGGGCACTCTCATTGAGTTTTGAACCTAGATCATTGTTGGCTTAAGTATTCATATGTCCATCTTATTGCTAAACCAAAACCTAATACAATTGATGAGCATGAAAGTGATTTTTCCTGACCCGAGACTATATGAATTCAAATAAAGTTGGCAAGAGACATCTTCTTGAATATACAAAAGCCATTGAACATTTTGATGGTGAAGTTGGAGCATTATTGAATAATTTTTTTTATTCCAATTCTAACATTTGTATCTAGAGGTTTAAGAGTTTGGTTGAATTTGTAGATTTTTTTTTGTTTCAAGATACAAAATTATCCTTTCCATTAAGAATATCTTTATCTATTGAAATATGGATTAATAGATTGAAAAATAGTTGAGAGTATGTTTTTCTTTATTTGTAACTGAAGATCTGCAATTCAGTTTTTTGTTCTGACCACAAATTGTCACTTATGAATGGGCATTGTAGATTCTCATGCAGATATGCACTACCAAGTGCATATCAAAACCATGGAGTCACTGGAAATTAGTTGAAGAGGTCGACTTTGGACTTGGAATTCCTACTAATACACTATTTTTGATGACTGAAGTCAAACCAGATGAATTTGTTTTATCAGGAAATTTTATATAGGTTATAGATTGTCTCAATTTTATATAACAAATATCTTAATAGTACACAACTATGCTCCATGGAATTTCAGTGATGGGAGTGGTAGTCCAAAGGGGAAATTTTTTGGGGATGGTTGGGAATATATATGTATTTATATATTTTACAAGTTTAGCTATACATGACATCAAAATTTATTAGACATTCATTTAATGTATTCTTGATTCCTCTTTGTTTATCATTCACTACCCATAAAGAGTTTTCATATGGTAGCCATCATGCTTAGTAGGTTGTCTTTGATTTGTGCCTACAATCTCTATCATCTCTTATGACCACATGTCTCATGAGAATTTATGGTGAATCCATTCAGTTGGTTGTTTGCTTTCTGTGAGAGGCTTCAAGCATTCCATTCTTTGCAGCAATGCAGTCTGTGATGCTCTTGAACTCTTTTCATGGACAAGTGTAGTATTACTATGAACTTGTTGATATAACTTATTAAGACATCATTTTGGGGAAATAGGACAATTTTTTTTTGTTTTGGAGATCTTTTCTTTCTATTATCATTGTTGGGCTAGTTGGCATTTTATTGAGTAGCCATGGAAGGAATGTGTAATGATTTTGTACAGAGGGAATAGTGGTACTAATATTGGTTTGTAATAACTTTACAAATCTTTATGGCTCATATAGGCTCCTAGTACCATTATTCTTAAGTTTTATGTTAATTATATTATGGGTAGGTGTGTGGTTTGAAATATAACTTTATATGCATATTGAATTGTCTGTGAATATTTTTTGTTTTACCCAGTATGGTCTTCTATGGGGTTGCTATCATTTATAGCTATTCCAATGATAAGGGTTATTTTGATGATCATCCTAGCTTGGTTGATTCATTTGGAGTGCATTGTTTTAGCAGGAATATCAAGATAAAATGTAGGGTTTGATATTTGGTGGCTGAAAGCTTTCTAGTCCCTACTATTAAATGATATTATTAGAACCCTAAATGTAACATATAAAACCACAGGATGGCCCTATGATATTTTGTAATGGTGGTCAATTTAGATAAAGGTTTTCTTCATAAGAAGGTGGAAGCGTACGAGACATTTGAAGTTTCTTGTGGGAATAGGATTTAGCTTAGCCTACAAAACTAGGAAAATGAAGTGTTGTCCTTACAAAGCAAGTTTGCTGAGAGTGTGGAAGTGAAGGTCTATACAAGATTATTTGTATGTATTGTATTCAACATAATATGTTAGGCTTGGGCTCAACAATCATTTTAGCCTTTCAAAATGATATCATTGTTATCCATCCATACACTAATTTTTGTCAGATGGATGTACTCATTAAGGAAGACCCTTCCATTATTCCCTTAATGGATTGAACTTTCAAGGAGGAAAGAGGCATGAAATCAAGTCCCTCATGTACAAATTTGATGGCTACAATCAAATCATGACTACTTTGTGAAATATTTTGGATTTTATTAGTCCTCCCATCCTTCTCCACTCTCCCACAAAGACTTCCAACCATGGCCACAGTGATGTGAGGCTTTCCCCCATCACCATAGGCATGGTTGGAAATCTTTGCGGGAGAGTGGGGAAGGCCCCGAGAAGGCTATTTTTTAGATTGTTTCATTTAGCATCACCAATATTGTCCATAAGAACATTGTCCATATTTAAAATGATGGAAATGGTTCACATCTCTTAGAACAATTTCTCTTGCAACAATTTGTTGGTATGTGGCGACTGATCATGCTATATTGTATAGCCCATGGTTTACTATACACCCCGGCTCCTATCCGATTTTGTAGAACCCAAAAATTTGGAAGCTTCTAAGCTTGTTAAAAAGGGGTTCGGATGGGTATTATAGTATGATGAAAAACATGATTATTCGCAAGATTGTAATAGGTTTTACACTGGATAATAAAAGTATTGGATGGTTGCGGTTTGGTGGATGTAGCCCAGATTGGGTGAACCACGTTAATTTTTTGTGTTATGATTTATTCTGTGCATGTTTTAGTTTCTCTGTTTATTAATTAAATATGCATTTAATTGTTAGATATCTGCCATCTCTAACCCTAACAAGTGGTATCAGAGCGGGTTGTGTTTCGATTATCGTCTGTAGGAAGGTCTCACAGCTGAGTGGGAGTCTCACGGTTGAGTGGGAGCAATGGCAAGCAAGGGTAAGAAGGTTGAGAAGTTTAACGGGCAGAACTATCAGTTATGGAAGATGCAGATGGAGGACTATCTCTATCAGAAGGATTTATGGCGGCCATTGGAAGGGAAAACCAAGAAACCTGCAGCAATGTCAGATGAGGACTGGGAGATCTTGGATAGAAAGGCTCTTGGCAGTATTCGTTTATGCCTGGCACAATCAGTGGCATTCAATATTACAATAGCAAAGACAACTCAAGAGTTGATGGAAACCCTGGCGAAGTTATATGAAAAGCCTTCCGCTTCGAATAAGGTATTTCTTATGAAGCGTTTATTTAATATGAAAATGGTAGAAGGTGGGTCAGTTACTGATCATTTGAATGAGTTTAATATGGTCACCAGTCAATTAACTTCTGTAAAAGTAAACTTTGATGAAGAAGTTAGGGCTCTTTTGATTCTGTGTTCTTTGCTGAAAGCTGGAATAGCTTGGTAATGGCTATTAGCAATTTTGTTTCTAGTTTGAATACATTGAAATTTGATGATGTTGTTGGTGTTATTTTGAGCGAGGAAATTTGTAGGAAAAGCTCAGTGGAACATCCACATTAGGCAGTTTTGAATGTAGAAAGCAGGGAAGAACAAAGGAGAGAGGAAACAATTCCAGAAATCGTGGGAAGTCACGAGGAAAATCAAAGGACAAAAGGTCCTAATCTAGAGACAAGAGGGATTGCTGGTACTGTGGTAAGCCGGTCATTTGAAGAAAGATTGCTGGTCTCAAAAAAAAGAAGGAGACAGAAAGGAAGGAAGTAAAGAGGAAATGTGGTAAGTAATAAATCTAATGAGGATGCTTTGATTCTTTCCCTTGATAATGCTGATGATTCTTGGGTGTTAGATTCAGGGGCTTCATTTCATGCTACCCCCATAGAAGTTATTTTCTTGATTATGTCTAAGGATTTTGGGCTGGTTTATTTAGGAGATAACTAACCCTCGTGATTGTTGGAAAGGGAAGAATCAAGATTAAGTTGCAAAATGGGAATCATTGGCTACTACGTGAGGTAAGGCATGTTCCAAAGTTAAGCAGAAATTTAATTTCAGCAGGGCAACTAGATGATGAAGGTTGTGTTGTTACTTTTAGTGATAAAAACCGGAGGGTCACAAAGGGTGCCTTAGTGGTAGTAAAAGGTGTGAAAGTAGGCACCTTATATCTTTGTACAGGTCATACTGTTCCTTCTACTTTAATTGTTACGAAAAAGGTCAATGTTCAGAATAGTTGTTGCAGCTCAATAGGTGAAGATCATACAAATTTGTGGACTCAATCAGCACTGCGGCATAATAGACTTGGGCATATGAGTGCAAAAGGTATGAAAGTACTTCATTCAAATAATGTTTTACCAGCTCTAAAATGTGTTAATATGGATTTCTGTGAAAGTTGTGTGTATGGAAAACAAAAGAGAGTTAGTTTTCTCAAGGATTGGAAGCAAAAGAAAGATGAGAAATTAGAGCTTGTGCATATGGATGTATGGGGACCAGCTCAGGTATCTTCTCTCGGTGGCTCTTTATATTATGTTACATTCATTGATGATGCAACTAGAAAGGTATGGATTTATTTCCTTAGGCAGAAATCTGATGTATTTGAAATTTTTTAAAAATGGAGAAGCTTGGTTGAGAATAAGATGGGAAAAAGGTTAAAATGTCTCAGATCTGATAATGGTGGTGAATATTGCAGTAAAGAGTTTGAAGATTATTGTTCCTCTAATGGTATTCATAGGCAGAAAATGGTTCCAAGGGACTCCACAGGAAAATGGAGTGGTTGAGCGCATGAATAGAACAATAATGGAGCATGCACGGACTATGAGATTGCATGTTGGGCTGCCTTTAAAAATGTGGGCAAAGACTATAAACACTGTTGTTTATTTAATTAATAGAGGTCCCTCTAATCCTTTGGGTTGTGGTATTCCAAAGGAAGCATGGAAAGGTAAGAAGGTGAGTTATTATTTTCTCAAAACCTTCGGTTGTAAAGCATTTGCACATGTAGATTCTGAAAATAGAACCAAGCTTGATGCAAAATCAAAGAAATGTGTATTTTTTGGATATGGCATTGATGAATTTGGTTATAGGCTTTGGGATTTTGAAAATCAAAAAATGTGAGAAGCAGGGATGTCATATTCAATGCAAAAGTGTTGTACAAAGATCTGTTGCTGTAGCATGAGAAGAAAGGAAATGATTGCGTAGTGTTGGATGATACTCCAAACAATGATGTTTCAGTGGTTCCTCATGCTGGGCAACAACAACAACAACAAATACCACAAACTCTCCTAGACGGTCTTCAAGGATAAGTAGACCTCTAGAAAGATTCTCTCCCTCTTTGTATACTATTTTGTTAACTGATGCTGGTGAACCGAATATTATGATGAAGTATGTGGATACCAAGGTTCAGTGGGAGCATGGAATGGAAGAAGAAATGGACTCCTTGCTGAAAAACCACTTGGGAATTATGCAAGTTTCCGTAAAAAAGGCTTTACCAAACAAAATGGATTTATAGGTCAAAAGAGGAGGATGGAGGTAAGAAAAGATTTAAAGCCGAATTAGTTGTAAAGGATTTGCATAAAAAGGGTATTGATTTTGATGAGATTTTTTCTCCGTTGTTAAAATGACTTCTATTCGTATTGTTTTAAGTATTGTGGCTGCTGAAGATTTGCATTTAGAACATCTTGATGTTAAAACAGCCTTTCTCCATGGTGATTTGGAAGAGGAAATATATATGGAACAGCCACAAGGATTTGAGGTCAAAGGTAAGGAGAAACTAGTGTGCAGATTGAAGAAAAGTTTATATGGCTTGAAGCAAGCACCGGCAATGGTACTTGAAATTTGATAGTTTTATGGCTGAGCAAGGCTACAACAGTGTAATTCGACCATTGTGTTTATTTTAAGAGGTTGGATAATGACAACTACATTATTTTGTGTTTATATGTTGATGACATGCTTGTAGCTAAGTCTAACATGGATCACATAAGTGAGTTAAAACAACAGTTAGCAAAATATTTTGCTATGAAGGATTTGGCAGCAAAAAAATCCTTGGTATGAAAATTTGTAGAGATAGGAAAAATAGAAAATTGTTTTTATCTCAGGCTAATTATGTTGAAAAGGTGTTGTAGAGATTTCATATGGAGAATGCAAAAGCTGTTAGCACACCTTTGCCTAGTCATGTTAAATTGACTAAGGATATGTGTCCAAAGACACAAGAGGAGGAAGAAAAAATGTCCAAGGTACCATATGCTTCAGCTGTAGGCAGTTTAATGTATGCCATGGTATGCATGAGACCAGATATTGCACATGTTGTAGGAGTTGTTAGCAGGTATTTGAGTCATCCCGAGTTGAGCATTGGAATGCGGTAAAATGGATTCTCAGGTATTTGAGAGGTACATCCAATAATTGTTTATGTTTTGGGGGCTCTAATACTGATTTAAAAGGCTATGTTGACTCAGATTTAGCAGGGGATATAGTTACCAGGTGGAGTACCACAAGTTATGTATTTATAGTTGGTGGGACAACAGTGAGTTGGATTTCTCGATTGTAGAAGGTGGTTGCTTTATCCACCACAGAGGCAGAGTATGTTGCTACAATAGAGGCGGCAAAGGAGATGGTATGGCTGCAACTTTTCATGGATGAGTTGAGCAAACAACAGGCTAGAAATTACTTGTTTACAGACAGCCAGAGTGTTATACATCTTGCAAAGAATTCTGCTTTGCATTCTAAAACAAAACACATCCAGTTGAGATATCATTTCATTCGGTCAGTGTTGGAGGATGGACAAGTTAAGCTGGACAAGATACATACAAATGTCAATCCAGCGGATATGTTTATGAAGGCAGTGACAAGGGAGAAGCTAAGCTCCTCTTCAGCTTTGGTTGGTCTTCAAGGTTGAATTCAAGTATAACAGAGTAGTAGGGTCCAAGATACCTATTTTCAGGGGGAGCTGTAATTGCAGCAGTGTCATCCAGGATCAGTCTCCAAGTGGCAGATTGTTGGTATGTGGCAACTGATCATGCTATATTGTATAGCCCATGGTTTACTGTACACCTCAGCCCCTATCCGATTTTGTAGAACCCAAAAATCTGGAAGCTTCTAAGCTTGTTAAAAGGGGTTCAGATAGGTATTACTATATGATGAAAAACGCGATTATTCGCAAGATTGTAATAGGTTTTACACTGGATAATAAAAGTATTGGATGGCTACGGTTTGGTGGATGTAGCCCAGATTGGGTGAACCACGTTAAATTTTTGTGTTATGATTTATTCTGTGCATGTTTTAGTTTCTTTGTTTATTAATTAAATCTACATTTAATTGTTAGATATCTGCCATCTCTAACCCTAACACAATCTTGGAGATGAATTTTTGATACATTTTGAAAATCAGAACATATTTAAAGGTTCTTAACAACTATAATAGTTGTACCTGAGGCCATGTTTAACAAACCAAATACAATTGCTAACTTTTCACTATGGTGGCAGATAAATGGTTCTTTTTTCTTTTATTCCACAACATTAAGTAAAAGTATTGAATATGGAAATACCCTACTGCATTCATTTTACAAGCCAATTTCTCCAATTTTGCATAGATCTCCCATGTTTGTGGATGTGATCTATCTCCTACACAAAAAAAATGTACCATTTTATGTCCGTCAATCCAACTACATGCTGGTATCTTTTTAATTCCTCTATCTTTCATCAATCTCCTTACTATTTGAACCTCACCACATCTGCCCGCTTCTGCACATATGTTTTAGAGAAGAACATAAGTTGCAACATTTTTAGGATCTAACTAAAAAGTAGTGTTACTAGAATACTCAGCCTATATTCATATATGATCCACTTCTATGATGTTGAAGTGACTCTCTAAATTCTTTGGATCACCTAAAAAAGAAGTAGATATATGGTCAGGTTAAAAATTATCCTTTTTGAATTGGTTTCTTAGTCCATAACATCTAGAAAAAAAGATATATAGTTACGTTTTGGTGAGCCCATCTTTTGTCCTCTTTTTTCTTTTATGAAACCTACATTTGCAGAATTCTAACGTTTGCAACTATATATCAAGGTTTATTTTCATGAATTTCATTTTTCTCAAGTTAAAGACATCTTCAGAGATATTAATTACTGATGTAGAGTTCGGAGGCTCAACCTTAATCAACTTGGAAACCTGCCTTCAAGAAGTATCCAGAAAGATTAAAATGACCACATAAAGTAATTCAACCAGCCTTCCAAGTTCTACAATCATCAGAAGCACAATTTCCCAATTTCACTCCTAAACCCCAGTTTTAGTGCAAACCAAGTTTAGGCATTTTCACCAACATTTTCCAAAACACCTAACAAACTCAAGGATGATTAAGATACCCTTTTGCAAGTTATAAAACATATAGGAAAACCAATATCAACTCTTTTGGACAAACTCAAAGATCCAATACTCCTGCCATGGAAAAGGCTAGTGGATTAGCCCACTTTTACAAAGAAAGTACCCTTTAAACTCCACCAAACTTTATGAAACCTTGGGAAGCAATTAAAATTCCCAAAAACTACTAAATCCACCAATAGTTTCCATAAATCACTCTTCCAACATAGCACAGCCTAAAACCCTTGATTCTAGGCCTTCAAAAGGAGGGTTTATTGTAAATCATACCTCCAGACCTTTCCAGACTCTGCCACCTGTTCAAACATGCATAATTATGCCTGAAAAAGCTTTAAACTTCATCACATAGGTTATTTCTTCCAGAAAACTCATAAACCATCATTTAGTTCCTCACTTTCATAAGAAAAATCACCCAAATTCAACCTAGGGCAACACCCAAAACCCACAAACACACTTCCTCTGACTTGAAAATAATTTGGAAACCTATTTTACAACAAATGGGGCCATTCCACTGAGTTACAATTGCTACAGTAGGTGGAATGCCCTAAAAACTCATTTTAATACTCTCAAATCACCAATTTACACCAAAACAGGGCAGTTTCAGTAAAACATCAATAAAATCCTCTAAACTTAATGAAAATTCACCAAACCACTTTCAAATGAAAGCTGACACTCTCCTCTTTCCAACCATAACAGGGTTGAGCCCGTACAGGTCGTACAAAGGTCGTACCACACATTTTAGCAGCAAATTTACACACAGAAATTTCCAGAAAGCAGCCTTTTTGTCATTATAACTTCAAAAAAAATGATTCAACAACCATGCCTCGACCATGAGAGGATTATTTAACATCTAACCACCCTTAAAAAAATCCTCCAACTGGAATTTTAATTAGTTGGACATTGGAAACCAACTTTTTACCGATTAGACCCCTAATTGCCTAGTTTTGCACTTTTAACAATTTGTTGACAATAAGTACATTTTTATGCAACCTTTTGCATTTTTTGAACTAAATAACATCAAAGACCCCTAATTACATCATTAATAGTCCCAAAGACCTTATGTAACATAAAAATTACTCATAATATCACTAACTCCTAGACTAACCCTCATAGAATGCACTTTGCAATTACATGTTTTTAGGTGCTCCTGCACCAATTACTGAAATACTCATTCCATAGGAAATAGTTTTTGGACATGAACTAGGCATGTTTATGATTCTGTTATCTTTTTCACTTTTGTTTTATGATTATTTTGAATGTTTAGAGTGAATTTGATAAATTGAGTCTTTTAGAGCTTCTATCCTCTCATTACAGTCATCATTGTTTGTACTTGCTCTCCCACAAGCACTTCAAGTCATGCCTGTGATGATGTAGGAAAGAACCACATCACCGCAAGCATGAATTGAAGTGCTTGCGAGAGAGTGGAATCACATTTCTTTGAGGCATTTTTTCAAATAGTTTGCTTTCCTTGTCTATGCTTCCACATTTTCATGTATGTCTAGTAGGGCACTCCATAATCTAGTTTGTAGAGTAGGTATTACTCTATGATTTTATGCTTTTTGTCTTCATAAATCACAGTTCTCTAAATTTGTTTGTCTATGCATTTAGTAATTTTTAAGGCTTGGCAAGCTAATGATCTATGCTACTTTCGAAAAAAATTATTTTATAGGTTTTATAAATATTTAGGTTTCTTTCCCTATTATATATTAATATGCATAAATTTTCTCTAAAAGGAAAAAAAGATGGGGTGGGTTTCTTTCCCTATTACATATTAATTTGCATAAATTTTCTCTAAATTTGCTATAAATATTTAGGTTTCTCTTATAGGTTTTATAAAAATTCAAGTTTTTTTCTCTTATAGGTTTCACAATACTTTGAGGTCAGGAACAAAGTCTAGGTAAGGGTTGAGCCAAATAGTTCCCTCTCTATAGACATGTATGTGAATCTCTTGCCTAGATATTACTGATCATTTATAATATTGATGTAGCTTCTAGTTATAGTAGTCTTATTGGTGAAGATGTGATTAATGCTCCATTTATCCCACAAAAAGGCTCTATTGTGCTTTACTAATGTTATGCCTACATATGTGGATTTTGGGAAATTAAACTAGTGTGCACCATACCTACCATCATGGATGATAGGTTGAAGAAGATTTGGAGAAAAGAGATGAGAGACTATTTCATTGAGTATAATGAAATTCAAATTTATGATCTTCATACTTTTAAACACCATTATGGTCACTTTCTTTTATGTGCAATACTTGTGTTGTTACATTGTAGTGTAAGGACACTACAAATTTTCTCTAGGAGGAAAATATATTTTTATTTGCATGCTATTTTTATTTTTTTGGCATCATACTAGTTATCTAAATCTATTTGTATGGAACTATAGGTTACCTCTCAAAAGGATCAAGAATAGTATTGGTACAATAGGGAAAAACCATATGTATACTTTATAGTAGAGCGGTTTTCTTAGAGATTCAATAAATTTCATGTTGGGCATGGGGTGTCAAAAGAACTGTTGAAACCTTATGATAAGTCCAAAAGCCACAAGGATGCTATATCTTTCAACAAATACTCATATAGGAAATGGGAGTTGTTCAAGACATGTTTTGAATGAGAATGGCTACTTATGAAGGGAAACTCATTTTATTTTGTGCATTGTAACTCAGATTCTTGTGTCTAAAAACAAAAATTGTAATACTCTATTTCTAAGTTGTAACTAGAACACCTTTCTTTTATTAATAAATTTCATCAATTTTTCCTTCTCAATGGCTGTCTTATTGTATGCAATTGATGATTGATGTGTATTTCTATGTTTTATATTTAAATCCTCAAATATCAGTCAATTAAAATGACTAAATATACTACTAATTGATGTCAATTAATAATTAAATTGACTAAATATACTACCAATTGATAGAAATTAGTGAATAGTGAATAAATATGACTAAATATATGACCTATGAAATAAAAGGACTAAATATACTACCAAATTGATCAAAATGATGATTAAAATTAATGAATAGATACACTACCAATGGACAAAAATTAGTAAATAAAAATGACTAAATAAGTGACCAAATTACAACAATCCATGACTAAATCAATGACTAAATAAGTGACCATATTACAACAATCAATGACTAAATCAACGACTAAATATACTACCAAATTGATCAATCAAAACAACTAATAAATGACTAAAAATGGTTTACTCATCAATTTGGTCATGTTATAAATGACTGGAAATAAACTACTACTGGTCACGTGACCAAGTTCAATCATTTATAAGTAGTTTTTAGTAGTTTTTTTAGTACTTTATTGTTGTTTTTATACTAGTGAGTTATCTTTTAGTGCTAAAGGTTGTGAAATTAGAGAATCAAATACCGGTGAAATGATTGTGGAAGGAAGTAGGATAGATAGTGATATTTATTATCTCAGTGAATTGAATGGATAGAGTTGTCTCACTATATAGAAGGATGATAGTTGGATTTGGTATAGAAGGTTAGGACACATGAATTTTGATGATATTGTAAAGATTAGTTCAAAAGGGTTGGTTTGAGACATACCAAAAATCAAGAAACCTCAATCAATCAGTTGTAAGCCATGTCATGAAGGGAAGTAGACAAGAAGCAAGTATCCTATTAAGGAGTATTCCACATCAAAACCATTAGATTTGGTGCATGCAAATATATGCTGACCAATGAGGACTAAGAGTCCACAAGGAGATGGGTATTTTATGATGTTGATTGATGATTGTACTAGGATGACTTGGATAACATTTCTGAAAGAGAATTCATTGGTAGAAAATGAGACCAAAAGTATAGTCAAAGTCTTGAGATTAGATAGAGGTGGATAATTCACTATTGAGAAGTATGATAGATTCTATTAAGAGCATTGGATTCAAAGGATGTACTTTGCCCCTAGAACTTTGCAACAAAATGGAGTTGCAGAAAGAAAGAACCAAATTGAACAGGAGATGGACAGGTCTATGCTATGCCAAGAAAATCTACCAAATATGTACTGGAGAAAATATACATAGACAACTATGTATATTCTAAATAGATTTTAGATCAGGCATAAAACATAGAAGATTCCATATGAGCTATAGAGAGGAAGATGAACATCAATAAAAAAATCTTAAAATATTTGGAAGCAAGTGTTACATCAAGAGAGATGAAGAGAATTTAGGTAAGTTTGAGTCAAGATCAGATGAAGGCATTTTCCTTGGTTACTCTTTAAGAAGCAAAGCTTACAGGTGTTATAATAAGAGGTTGAAGAAGATTGTTGAAAGTGTAAATGTGAAGGTTGATGAAACTATTTAGTACACTACTATTCTAGAAGTAGAAGATGATGAAGAATTAATTCATAGAAACATTGAAGACTTAGAAGAATTTTTTCCAAAAACTCCAACAAAATATGTTCAAAAAAATCACTCTATAGATCAAACCATAGGTGACAAAGATAGTGTGGTTCAAACCCAGAAGAAGTTGGAAAGATCAGGTGAACAAGTAATTTTTGCTTTATTGTCAAAGATAGAACCTAAGACATATAAATAAGCAAGCAAAGAACAAGTATGGATGGAGGATATGGGGAAAGAATTGAATCAAATCATGAAGAATGAAACTTGGGAACTTGTCCCAAGACCTAAAGATAAGAATGTGATTGGAACAAAATGGGTATTCAGAAACAAGCTGAAGGAAGGTGTTGTGATCCAGAACAAAGAAATACTTATGTGAAAAGGTTATTTTCAAGTTTAAGGTATAGACTTTGAGGAAATATTTGATCTAGTGGCTAGATTGGAAGCAATAAGGATGCTCTTAGCTCTCTCAACATTCAAGAATTTCAATGTTTATTAGATGGATGTGAAGTCGACATTCTTGGATGAACATCTTGAAGAAGAATTTTTAATTGAACAACCAAAAGGATTTCAATGTACTAATGATCCAGATTATGTATTTAGATTGAAGAAGGATTTGAATAGTCTTAAGCAAGCTCCTAAAGCTTGGTATTCAAGGTTGGATGGATACTTGCAATAGAAAGGATTCCGAAGAGGTTGTGCAAATAATAATTTGTACATAAAAATAGGAGAACAAATGCTAATAGTTATGGTTTATGTTGATGACATCATTTTTGGAGGTAGCAGTGAGGAAATGTGTAAGAACTTTTAGAAGGATATGTATAATGAATTTGAGATGTCTATGTTAGGAGAATTATCTTTCTTCTTGGGGTTGCAGATTGTTCAATCAAACAAAGAGATTTTTATTTCACAACACAAATACATAAAGGAGATGTTAAGCAAGTTCAAAATGGAAGATGCCGGTATTGGCATGGTGTGATGGTTTATAGGTGGCATTGTTGTCCTTGCCACCAAGGTTCAAACCCCATTGGGGTGGTATTGTTGAATGGTTGTATCTGGTTCATAGCTCTGGTCAAAAGCGTTTACCCCTTGAATAAAACAAAAAGTTCAAAATGGAAGATTGCAAACCTATTGCAACAACCATGGTTATCGGGTGTAAGTTAAGTAAAGATTATGATTTTGCTTTGGCAGATCAAACTTTATACTGATCTATGTTTGGTAGTTTGTTGTATGTGATAACATCCAAACTAGATATTATGCAGGTAGTTGGAATGGTTGCTAGATTTTAGGAAACACCTAAAGAAACTCATGTTGGGGCAGTGAAGAGGATATTCAAGTATTTGAGTGCTAATGAAGAATTTGGACTATTTCAAAGAGTGAAAATTTCACTCTGACTGCATATACAAATGTTGATTGGGTAGGATGTGTGGATGACTAGAAGAGCACAAGTGGTGGTACATTCTTCCTTGGAGATAGTTTGGTGTCCTAGTTGAGTAAGAAGAAGGAATCACTTTCTTTATCTACAATAGAAGCATGATACATTGTTGTAGCATCATGTTTCACTTAAGTGCTTTGGATGAAGTAGAACTTGAAGGAAATGAAGATTGAATTTGAAGATCCTATCACTATTCTTTGTGATAACACAAGTGTAATAAAAATTTCGAAAGAATCTGGTGATGCACTCAAGAACAAAATACATTGAAATCAAGTATCATTTCTTGAAGGAGAAGGTTGCAGAGAAGGAAGGAAGATTGGAATATGTGGAAAGAAAGGAGCAAGTTGCAAACATATTTATGAAGACAATTCCTAAGTAGACATTTGAGTTTCTCTGGTTGAAGTTGGGAGTTGTTGCTCCCTCCTCTTAAATCAAGAGGAAGTATAGGGTCAAGGGGAGCCTTGGTCTCCCTTCCACAAGAAGGTTTGGTTCTCTTGTGGAATATTTTCAAAGGTAGTGAATCATGGACTCAGGGGGAGTTGATCCGAGAAATAGGTTTCCCGATGATGCAGTGTATTGGTGTAAAATGGGGGAGAAATTGTTGACCCTTTGTCATTGATGTCAAAGGGGGAGAAATTAGGCTCAAAATGTTGATTTGAGGAAATTATAAATTAAGTAGAAAGTGATCTTAGAATGTCATATATCTATCACAATGGGAGTAAATGTTACAGCCAATAAATCATTCAAATGTATTATTTTAGGAGTGTTTGGTGGCCCCAACATTTTGTTGTTTTTCATCAATGATAAAGGGGGAGATTTTTAAACATAGGTTGTCATTGATGTTGAACTAATGTCAAAGGATTATTGCTAATAATGGTTATCAAAATGTGTCAAGGTTGTCAGATGTAAAGGTTTTCAAAAGATGAAAAATATTGTAGGAGTACTAGAATTGTCATTTGTATTAAGGTTTCAAAAGCATGTTGTGCATCAGTGTGTAGACTGCCTAATCAATCATATCTTGTATCATGTCTAGTGAGGCATGACTACCTTCAGATAGTTAATGCATTTATTATACCATGTCAGGTATGTAGTCAACATGAGTGTGATGGTTTGGAAGGATATCTTTTGGGTAGAGATATTTTTAAATATGGGTGTAATTTATTTCAGAATGTAGTGCTTCTCTATGGTTTGGAAGGAGAGTGTGTCTAAACTAGTTTTATCAGTTTCTTGATTTTTTGAAGGTGAGGCTCAATGTGTAATAATTTTGAAGAATTAGAAGGTTAATAAAGCTATTCAAAGTTTGAGGCATGTGTGGTAATGGATTAAAGCATACAAAATTCAAATCATACATGTGGAGTGAGGATAGGACCTATTTAAGGTTCTTGTGGTAATGCAAGGCGTCAAGATCTCTTGGTGGAAAGAAATTTATATTTAGACCATTGTATTACATGTTTCATGTAATTTGAATTAAGGTCCACTCTATGTCATCCAATTTTGTGTGAATCCGTAGCCGACATGGAAGAGTATTAATGTAATTCCATGTATATATTTCAAAAGCTCAAATACATTGAAATGTAACAAGTGTGAGAAGAGAGTGAGATGATATAACAAGTTATATCAAGTGTAATGAATGGAAGGTATGTGAGTACAAAAGTGTGAAGAAAATAGTGAGTGCCAGTATCAGAGGGTCATTCTGAATGTGAGAGAGTGTCAGCTATGTCTTTGGACGATATCAAAGTTAAATTTAAAATATGCCATTATTTTTGTATTTCGATAAAATTGGTGTTCTACTTGTATTGTTTCAATAGGGATTAATGTCTCTTTCCGATGGGGATTGTTGTATCCAGTAGTTTGGTGTCTAAAAATTCATTTGGGGATTGTTTTCTCTAGTAGATTGGTGCCTACATCACATTGTAAAATTCACTTATTATATTCTTTCTTGTGAGATTTCTCACCGTGGTTTTTCCCATCTTGGGTTTCCATGTATATCTGGTGTTATGTGTTATCTTGTGTTGTGTTGTGATTGTAGACATCAAAAAATTGTCCTCTGACGATACCTTGTTATAACATTGCATCATGTAGACACCTTGTATCATGTTTTTCCCTAGGTACCCATGTCATCATCTAATTAGTTAAATAAATCTTATTTATTTGACTAATTTCATTTATTTCCTCTAATGTTAATTAAATAATTTATATTATTTAATTAATTAAATCATTTTCATCAATTCCTCCAATGTTAATTAAATAATTTATATTATTTAATTAATTAGATCATTTCCATCCATTTCTCTAATGTTAATTAAATAATTTATATTATTTAATTAATTAAATCATTTTCATCCATTCCTCTAATGTTAATTAAATAATTTATATTATTTAATTAATTGAACCATTTCTATTAATTCTTCTAATGTTAATTAAATAATTTATATTATTTAATTAATGAAATCATAAATCTAGCATTAATTAAATAAATCAAATATTTATTTAATTAATAAAATCTTTAAAATATCTTCTCAGTTTCTTTCCAAAACTGAACTCATGTGTATCTAATTAATTTATTTAATTAGATAATTCATCAATTATCCTTCTCATCTTTTTCAAGATTTATTTCCTTTAAAACAAGAAATGAAATCCTTCTATCTTTTTACAATGTTATCCTATCTTGTTTTATTTCCTCTTTGATCAAACAAAACAAAAATCAAATCATTATCAATCTTATCAAATCTTATCTCTGTCCACATCAAAAATATATAATTCAAACCTTTCAAATCGAATCTCCATCAGGCATCCTAACTCTGTCAAAATAATTCTTCAATCCATCTCTATCATTCTTCATCATTAAGTCGTTATGTTGCAGGAATGAGCATCCAACATTCCTCTATTATCAACCTTCAAAATCTTGCATCCATGTGTAGTTGGAGAAGAGCAATGGAGATAAATTGAGTTTAGCGGGGAGATCGATTTGTGTTTTCCTTCTTATTTTGATTTTGGTATTGTTTCGTACTCTATTGTGTTTGATAGGAATTAGTTAATTTATTGTTTTCAACTCTAAAATCTGATTGAATTATTTACCTATCTACATTTTGGCGCCCACCGTGGGGCCTTGCCCCATTTTTAACATCTACTTGCAGGTTTTCTGATACGTTTTACATTCTGGAATTCGGTTTTCTAACAAAAATTCTCGTTTTAGCGCATCCGAGGGTTTCTGTAGCGCATACAGGGTTTTAACAATTCTTCTGCAGGTCTTTTGGTGCATCTGGGGACTATTTTGGCTCATCCAACGGTTATTTTAGCGCATATAAGGAACATATTAGCTCATTTATCTTCACTATTTTTAGAATTTAAAATCTATTTTTCCTAGATTAGCACATTTAAGGGTTAGTTTAGCGAATTTAAGGCTTTCTTTGGCGCATATGGGGACTGTTTTAGTGCATATAATGTTGTTTTAGCACATTTGGCAGTTCTTTTATCACATACGATGATTCTTTTAGCGCATCTAGGGCTGTTTTAGCTTATTTCACAGTTCTTTTAGCGCATGCGATGACTATTTTAGCACATATGCTGTTGTTTTAGCTTTTTGATAGTAAATCTTAAAATGGCCATATCTTGGTCATTTTTTGGTCTTTTTCAGACATTTTTTTTAAATGGGGTAGAATTTCATAAGCTATCCAATGGTGTAGGCATTTATGAACTTTGACAGAGTTAAATTTCTCAAATTCTCATATATTCTTCGGCGCATATGACTTTTGTTCCAACAGATTTGTAATTTGTTTCTTTTTGTGTTGGCAACTTGTTGGTGAATCATACGGAGCTGGAAAATCATTGGGATCAATTACAAAAAAAATTGGAAAGCGAATAATCAGGTGCACACATTCCATTTTTAATCTCTTAATCTTTTTTGTCACACATTTCAATTTGGGGCATAAAATCAAATCTTGTTTGATCACATCATTGAAATTGGCTTAAAACAATTTTTTTCTTCAATCATACTTCAAAAATGGGTCTAAAATTAATCATTGTCTTCTATCACATCTTGATTTGGGGTTAAAAGGAATGAGTGCTTCATTGTTTTCTTTCACACATTTCATTTCTAAAGGAAATTAACCATTGCAAGTGTGAATCAAGTGTGGGTGTGATCATAAACACCTCACTTGGTTTGCTTTTGTCAAACCCTTCATAGGAGGCCTGCTAGGGGATTTCATCACCCCTGGGGATGACCTCAATTGAAGTGTGAATCGAAAGACACACTTGTTTGGGAGTTGAAATATTGTCACTCTGAGCTAAGCCCCAAAGAACTTTATACCTTTGGGAAGTGAAGGTGAAGGGTGGGTTACCCCTTTCTCCCAGCTATGTGGCAGGATTTTTCTTCCAAATTATCCTTAGTCAACCTTGTGTAGACTAGCTTGAGACCTAATTGGCCATACCCCACTTAACTAGTCATAGGGATTGTTGATGTGTCTTCCATGTGTGCTTGTTTAATAATCATCATTACATTCTTCAAATTTCAAAATTCAAACTTGCTTATGTGTCTTGCATGAGTGATTCATGTGTGTACATGTGTGATCATTCATTTAAACATTGCCAAATCAAGCTAAACACCAAACACATAAAGACAAGTCACTCTACACCTTCTTCCAACACATTCATATCCAATCACTTTCATCCTAATCACTCTTCTTAGTCACATCCTATCCATTTCATCCTAATCAATCCAATTCATCCAATCTAATCATTCCACTTCATCATCATCATCACTTGTCAAAATGGTCATAATCATAAACAAGCCCAATCCTAATCATAAGCCAAAAGTCATAATCCAAGGGGCCTATCCCTCTAGTCCAAATAATGAGACAAAACCTAAGCCTAAAATAATAATTCAAGGAGTCTCTTTCTCTGGTTCAAATAATGAAACAAAACAAAAACCTAAAATCATACTTCAAGGGGCTTCTCCTACCACCTCTAATGATGACATGAACTATGTTTTATACTTTGAGGAACAAATTGATATGCAAGAGCTTACACACATTTGTGACATCATGCCCGCATTCGAAAACAAAGACCTAGCATCTCAACTTCAAAACCTCCTTCAAACACTTCAGCAAATACCCCAACCCCTAGACCACCAAACCATACAAAGCCTTCAAACCATCTTTGAAGATTTTCAACAAATTCAACCACCTCAAATCCAACACCTCCTAGCTCAAGCCAATCAATTCATGTCCACTTGTCAAATTCAACAACCACAACATCATCCCCTATCCATTTATTATCAACCAATGCCACCTCAACCTAATGTTCCATCTCCTTCCACCTCATACCAATCTAATCCATCCACTTCTTCATATGTCAATACCACATCAACCTATCAAGCCACATCACAACAAACACATGTGACTTTAAGTTCTACCTTGCAACAAGGTCAAAATTCTTCATGTTCTAATGCAACCATCGATAAGGGGAACACCAATCTAGCGCATGCGCCCTATAACTTTATCATACCATCATCCAATCAAAATAAAAAACCCTAAGCCAACACCTTCCACCCCTACACCTCCAAAGGATGTAACCCAAGGGCTACAAGCAAGGAATCAATTGTCGCCATGTCATTCAACACATATACTTAAACATACAAAAGAGTCCTCAAACATCATGCCAATCCCTTCAAGCCAACCATGCCATCCACAACCACTTGATCCAATTCAAGAGTCTCCCTTCGTAAGTCCAAGTCACCCTCTATCATGCTCCTATGTTGTTGACCATCAAGAACATGACAAGTCTCTCCATGAGAAATCCCCTTCCACCTCCATTCAAATAAGTCATGAGTTATGTCAAGAGCACAATCCTAAATATGAGGAAACATTACCCCCTCATCCACATAAAGATCAACACCCTCCCAATGATTCCATTCATAACATACCTAATACTATTCATGATCAATCTTCCATCTTTGATCAAGACCCCTTTTATGATCAAGAAGACCATGATGATCCTCTTAGCCAACTTTATGAATTCCATGGTCAAGAGCTTTCCACCTCACCCATCCATGATGCACAAACATCCACT
Organism: Sequoia sempervirens; assembly: GCA_007258455.2. Lineage (NCBI taxonomy): Eukaryota > Viridiplantae > Streptophyta > Pinopsida > Cupressales > Cupressaceae > Sequoia > Sequoia sempervirens. The sequence goes on along the minus strand of VDFB02105785.1, from coordinate 286,784,466 downwards.
TCCCATGATGAGATAATTTCCTCCCAAGCACACATAGAAGATCAAACAAATACCTTGGATCTAAGTGAACACAATGCTAATCAAGATCCTAATGATCCTCCATCACCCACTATTGACCCCATTGCAAGTCCTCCATCATATCCACTTGGTCTTTCCACCCTCATTCATGAATGTTCCTCCTTCGAACAACAACAACCATTATCTTCCCTTGCTTCATTTTCTCCATCCAATAAGTAACTCGTGTCTAGTGTTCCACCTTCACCTAGTCCCATTATCCATTGTACGCTCCAAAACATGAACCACCAAGGTAAAGGTCTAGACCTTCATGAACAAGGTATTTTGGAGCCCATCCATGTCAAAGTTCCTCCACGCTCTTGTGGCCTTGGAGATACACCCCAAGGACAACAACCTAAAGATGTTGGTACTTCCTCCATGCATCCTAAGTCCACTTTCCATAATGAAGCCTATCATACACCTAAAAAATATGTTTCCATCCCCCCTCCATCATCCTACAAATGTCAAAAGCATGTGACCATACACTTTCCACCATCAACTTTGCCACCATTGCTTCCAACTCCCAATATTCCACCATCCACTTTGCCACCATTACTTCCAACTCCTAATATCCCTCCATCAACTTTGCCACCATTACTTCTGACTCCTAATATCCCTCCATCCACTTTACCACCATTACTCCCAACACCTAATATCCCCATTATCCAATCCCCTTATCCCTCCATCCATAAATACCCTAACATTCCTAATCATGACCAACAAATGCACACATTGTATAAACATGAAGCTTCCACCCATTCCACCATACCCATGGGATTCAAAAGCAAGAATTTCATGCCTCTACTTACAAAGTAAAAAATCCTAAGGGTTCTCGTGCCTTAGGACATCAATACAAAAAGTCAAAGAAAAATCCATCTAAAAAGTTATATAAGCCCATACCTCCAAAAGAAAAGTCTAAAAAAAAAATGGTTTGAGTACCTAAGAAAAAAGAAATCAAGTCGAACGAGGCATTCACATCACAAAAATCTCAGCCATCCACTTCCATCCCACATTCTCATTCCATTCAAAAGTCTCAAATTCCTAAAACCCACAAGCAAAATAAAAATCATAAAAATACTAAGTCTATGTGGGTACCAAAAGCACTACATCCTCCACCTCCTGAGGAAACATCTCCATTGCTTCCTACACCCCATCCACATCAAAAGCTTCAACGTTTATCACAATGTGTGCAACCATTGGTCATGGTTCCCTTCCATTTCACAACAATTCCACATACCTGCATCTCCCCATCCTTCATGCATTATCCTACATATCTCCCCCACCACCTTTCTATGGTCCATGCTTTTGGCTAAGCCTCCCCATTCATCTTTTGCATAGATCCCATATAAACCTTATCATCTTCCCTACATAATCCATATCATAATCCACTATTTTCCTCCATAATCCACATCATAATCCACCATCTACCTAATCCATCCCTTTCATGTCCTTCCTTACCAAAATCTATGAGCACTTGACATGGTCCATACAAGGACATCCATATCTAGTGGGACTATCACCTTTCATGCAACTAGACACTTGAGTCCATCCTATCCATATTCCCCTTCTATCCAAAAAAAAAAAATGAAAAAAAAGGTAAAGAGAAATCCCTTCGTCCAACGGTGAAAACCTGGTAAACAGGCGCCCTGGATAAGTACCATGATGAAAAGCTAGCAAATAGGCATCATGTGTAGGTTGATCTTCTATGTCACTTACACTTGGGGGCAGAATGTCTTATCTATCCAACCTATCATTCATGTCTTATCTATTATCATTCATCTTATCATTTCCATCCTACCATCTTTAGCCATCATACATGCCTATCATATTGAGTCCATTCATCCACCCTTCTTCTTTTGATCTTGATGAAGATATAGGGGAAAATGTTGAAACATGTTTTGGGTATCTCTTGACATACCTCATCCTTCCAAACAAGCCTATCATTATCCTATTGTCATAAGCTTTGTCATGAAAAATCCTAAGTATTGTACCTAGAATGGGGCATGTTATTCCTATGCGACATAGTCTTTGGAGATCACATCCTTGCTCTCTTATGATGCATACATCCATACCATCCATCCATCTATATGAGCATTTTATCCCTTATCCCATCACCCACCCTTGCACCTAGACTTGGTTTTCCCCTTGTCATTGGTATCTAGCACAAAGGCTACTCAAATTTTCATCCTTTGACACCTCAAAACATTTCAAAAGTCCAAAAAAAAGTCAAAACATTTCAAAAGTCCAAAAAAAGTCAAAACATTTCAAAATTCCAAAAAAATTAAAAACATTTTAAAAATCCAAAAAAATTCAAAACAATCCAAAAAAATCAAAACATTTCAAAAATACAAGCAATAAAATCAAACCACATCACTTCTACTAATCAATCTAATCATTATCATCAAATCAATTCATTTCTTCATCAATTCAATCCCTCACCTCATCCCAATCAAATCAATTCCTCAATTCAATCAATCAATCATCTAACCAAATCACTTGAACCTAAATCATTCCAATAACATCAATTCTTCTATTCAATTCATCACATCCTATCATCCAATCAATCATCATATCATTACAAACTGTTTCTTCAAATCATCTTCAATTGTTCCAAGCAACTATCCAAATGCAAGTCAATCCTTAATCCATACCAATCAAGTCGATCAATCTTGTCAAATTATCCAATCACATCCTTTGGTCTTGATCCTAATCTTGTCGTAAACCAAATCAACCAATCAATCAATCAATTATCATCATCCTTGTGTTGCTCTAGGGACATGTCGCTCCCCACAATGACAACACTATGAACATCATCAATCAATCAATCAATCAATGGTTTACAGCTTGACAGGGGCAATACCTTGTTTTCTTTTGTATCATTTGTGCATGCTTGCTTGTGTGTGTTATCATTTTATCTTGCATTTGTATCAAATCTGTATCATTCCAACTAATATTCATATCTTGTGTATGTTGGAATATCTTTTTGCACTATCCTTTGCATCTAAGGTCACATCATACCTTTTGTGCATTAGGACTTTAATGCTCTAAGTCTACTTCCTCATACGTCTAGACAAGGTTGTATTATGTTGGGGCACAAGACACATCGTCACCTTGGTCCTTATATCTTGGTGCATAACATCTAGTGCTAAATCAAACATCATGGTTGCTCACTTTCATTGCAGCATAACGTATCATTCATCTCCTTCATCCACTTTCTATCTTGCATCATTCGTCTTATCCCTCCCTTTATCATTTCATTTTGAGAGCCTACCTGTGTTTGTCCAACTCGCCTATCCTCTCGAGGGGGCATCATCATTTCATCATTCTATCTTTCTATCATTATCCATTTTCCTCTATCCATACCTTAACTTCTTTGAAATGATGTTACTTGACACAAATCTCATCATCTCGAACATCATCTCAAAGAGGGGCAAAATGTAGACATCAAAAAATTGTCCTCTTACGATACCTTGTTATAACATTGCATCATGTAGACACCTTGTATCATGTTTTTCCCTAGGTACCCATGTCATCATCTAATTAGTTAAATAAATCTTATTTATTTGACTAATTTCATTTATTTCCTCTAATGTTAATTAAATAATTTATATTATTTAATTAATTAAATCATTTCCATCAATTCCTATAATGTTAATTAAATAATTTATATTATTTAATTAATTAGATCATTTCCATCCATTTCTCTAATGTTAATTAAATAATTTATATTATTTAATTAATTAAATCATTTTCATCCATTCCTCTAATGTTAATTAAATAATTTATATTATTTAATTAATTGAATCATTTCATAATTATAATTTATATTATTTAATTAATGAAATCATAAATCCAGCATTAATTAAATAAATCAAATATTTATTTAATTAATAAAATCTTAAAAATATCTTCTCGCTTTCTTTCCAAAACTGAACTCATGTGTATCTAATTAATTTATTTAATTAGATAATTAATCAATTATCCTTCTTGTCTTTTTCAAGATTTATTTCCTTTAAAATAGGAAATGAAATCCTTCTATCTTTTTACAATCTTATCTTATGTTGTTTTATTTCCTCTTTGATCAAACAAAAAAAAATCAAATCATTATCAATCTTATCAAATCTTATCTCTGTCCACATCAAAAATCTATAAATCAAACCTTTCAAATCGAATCTTCATCGGGCATCCTAACTCTGTCAAAACAATTCTTCAATCCATCTCTATCATTCTTCATCGTCAAGTCGTTATGTTGCAGGAATGAGCATCCAACATTCCTCTATTATCAACCTTCGAAATCTTGCATCCTTGTGTAGGTGGAGAAGAGCAATGGAGATAAATCGAGTTTAGCGGGGAGATCGGTTTGCATTTTCCTTCTTATTTTGATTTTGGTATTGTTTCGTACTCTATTGTGTTTGATAGGAATTAGTTAATTTATTGTTTTCAACTCTAAAATCTGATTGAATTATTTACCTATCTACAGTGATTACTAGCTTGTATGGTTCAATGCTCTTCATGTTGAAAATCTATATAATAGTTGTAAAATTAAAGGTTTCCAAAAATTGTTTTGATCTATTGATTCACCCCCTTTTTAGGAGATTGTGTGCCCTTCAGTATTGAGCAATTGTCATATCCAACTATTGAAGATCATGAAACTCATCAATTTTATGTTACCTGTTGTGCTAAAAAGATAACACACATAAAGAATGTACAATAGGAACTCCCACATGATTGAATAAATATAAAGTTTTCACTTATACTCCTAGAAATACTAGGTGGAAAAAACCAAATAAATACAACACAATAAAATGAGCCTTGAGATTTCTCTCATAAGGCAACATACCAAAACATCAATCCAATAACAAGATCCAAGCCTCTACCCCTATTCCTTTAGTGGGACCATCAAATTTAGTGGTTTCAAAAAAAATATCCCTCATATGCCCTACTGACTCACTCCAAAAACTACTTACCTACCCTCCTAACAAGGTTGTTCCTCCACTCTAAATTTGCAATGGCTCATAAACTAATATTTATCCATTGAATAGGAAACCTCCTTCTCTAAATAAGCCTCAAAACTACCTACCAAAGTCTTCTCCTTCATAGGGGAAAATCTTGATAGTAACTCTCTCAACAACTCCACTACCTAAGAAAAAACCAATATTATCTAGTTGTTGACATCTCATTAAAGGAGATTCCTCTCTTTAAATCTATTGAGACTCTATATTACATTCTTCTTGACAAAATTGATGAGTGCATTAATAATAAGGGACATCCTCATTCATAAGAAAGATACAAATTTTGATGCACATGTTATAAAACATATGCATAAAAACATGAGCAAGAACAAAACACACACAACACAAATAGTTCAAATATCTTGATATTACAACCTAGGAACTTAAACAATAGATGTAATTTCCCAATTTTTATATTAAGACATTAATGAACAATAAATTGTCCATTTTTTTTTGTGTACAATTGCAACATACACATGTCATAACTCACCCTCACACATTATGATGTTATCAAAGTAGATCAATATAAAATCATTGCATAAGGAAACACTAAATTACATTAAATTACACAAGGTCTACAAATACAAATATAAAATAAAGTTAATGAAGGACTTATATGACCATCATGGAATGGCATTGGCATGTTGAAAGATAAAGGAGATATAGTTTTCTCACAATCAATGATAAATTTCTTGGGCTGGTGCATGAAGATGGGTAGCCAATTTGTGGCCAAATTTTTAAAAAAGTTTTGAAAGCTCATAATGCAAGCACGTTGTAATGCGCTCATGCTATGGCTTGGTGTGCCGAGCGTGAGGTTGGGCCATAATGAGCCCATAATGCTAGAACGTTATAACACACTCATGTTATGACCTATTAAAAGCAAAAAAGAAGAAATCAAATTCATTTTAACTTGTCACTGTGTTTTTTGTCTTACTCACAGCCAAAACCCCAATTTTCTATTCTCGCGTTCTAGGAGGAGGTATTTTGTGAAATTATTCATCAACAGTTGTTTCTTTTCTAGGATGCCGCCACATTGACGAGGAGGTGTGAGAGGTAAGGATTGTTTGTTTTTTATTTTGAATTTGTTAGTTTTAGGTTGTTTTTGATTTTTTTTTTGAATTTGTAGGAGATGTTAATCAACTTGCAAACCCTCCACAAAATCCTCAACAAGAACAACAACAACAAGAGGAACAAAATACTCAACAAGCACAACAAGAACAACAACAAAATCCTCAAGTTAATCAACCACAAACACAATCCCCTTCACCAATCCCTCAACATCCACTTGGCACTCAACAAAACTTAATGAGTGAAATTGAGAACAATAAAAAAAAATTAAGGATTTAATCAGGAGGTTGAGCGATCCAAATAGTTCAACCGTGGAAAGAATGACCCTGGCAACTTCACTAAAAAAAATGTTAAAACATGTAGATTCAATCAACAAACAATTATCTTAGTATTGTCTAGGACAACTAGGCAATAAATCTTAGTTTATTTAGATGTAAGCCTTCATGGAATTTTGGATTGGATGTTGATCATCTGGTGAAGGTCATGATGACCAATGATTAGGCCGAAGGGTTTTTCTTGTAAGGTTTGACCTTTTTAGGATTTTTAGGAATTGCTTTTCAATTTTGGAAAAGAATGCTCAATTAGAGCTTCATACGGCCAAGAAGAGCCCAAGGGAGCATAACTGATTAAGGAACCCTATTTAAGGAATGCCTTGGTAGTGGAGAAGGGTGGGAAGCATTTTGTATTGCTTTGAAGTTTGTGAATTGAAGAAAATAGTGTGTGTTTGAGTGAATTTTCTGATTTTTTCTTTGAAGCAAGCTTTTAATGGATTGATCATAGCACTAAAATCTATGTAGGATGTAGGGTAGTGTTTCTTCAAGCTTTGTGTAGCATTAAATAGTTCCTTTGTGCAGTTTCAAGCTTTGTTTGTAAATAATTTTTGATTCCACACTGTTGCTGGTCTGAACCAGATAGTTTTGAGAAAATGGAGTATTAGTTCACTTTCCCACCGTACAAATTGTACGACACTTTGGGAACAATGACTAGACTCCATGTGTGTATATATGGTAGGATTTAGGGTTTGTGGAAGCAAAGGAGCCACTATGGAAGTCTTGCCCTAGGTGAGCCAGGGAGGTGCCCGGCTAGGAAGACTTAAGTGCAGAGCACATAATTTGCAGGGGTGACAAGTTTTTAACAAATTTCCTTTTGGAGAAGGTAGGTGGGAGTCTTGCCAAGGTCTGGTAATCAATAGGAAACTCCACCAACTCATTTGGTTGGTGAAAGACTTGACAGTTTGAGAGTAACCAGAAAATGGCTTAAGAAACCCTAGTATTTGCCCATTTTCAAGCTAAGGCTTTGTATGGGAAGTTAAGACCCAAGACCTCAAAAATCTTTGAGAGGTGTCCACATGAACCAGGAATGTCAAAGAAAGATTGGGGGTTCTTTGGGAAGATTTAGAGAATCAACCTGTTTTCTCGGAGCAGGAGGCCTAATTGGGGTTCCTAGGGCTAGTAGCCTTTTTAAGACCCTAAAAAGGGTTTGGTGAAAGTGACCAAGAAATGGGGTCAAGTGGACCTTCAAGAACCATAGTAGGATGGATTGAAGTCTTTTGAAGCACCTCCACACTCCTGCAAAGTTTAACTCTTTAATTTGGAGGTTTGTAGCCTTTAGGGTGGATTAAGGGCTAAGGTAGAGAGCAAGTTTGCACCAAGGTTTGACTTGGTAGAAGGAATTTGTGTTGATAGTTGGGGTTGGCAAAGCAAGATCAAGGGATCCTAAGTACTAGAAGGTCCTATAGGTTGAAATGGTGGAGTGAACACACCCTAGGAGTCTTCCAAGCAAGACCCAGAGCATGAAACAGTGATTGTTTCATCCAACCTCCATATCAAAGATCCTATGGGGCAAGGGAGATGACCTCTCACTAGGCCACCTCATAGCACATAATTAGCCCTTACGTTATGAAGGAGAGTGCTTATGTAGAGACTTTTCAGGCCATCAACTCTTTGACCCAAAGTTTCATCCAACATGCCACTCCTATTCTACAACGCCATCTAGTGGAGTTTTCAAGTGGTTGGATTTGATCCCATATGTGTCAATCTTGTGGAGAAACTTGTTCATATGATCCCACCAACACTCAGGAGGTTGCTACACATGATCCATCTATAGCTATGGAGATGTCGAGGGTAGTTGACATTTTGCATGAGATGTATGACATTGATACTCATGTAGAAGTTAACATGTTCATTGAATTTAATTTATTAATTTTTGATTTTGAAATGCAGGATTAACTAATTTATTTTTATGATTTTAATAAAATTGTAGGGTCACAATGTTGATATTGGACACACTAGCCCTGCACCTACTTATTTCTCCACTGCACCTACCGTTGAGGTATGTAACTAGTAAACAATTATAAATTTATTACATGTTAATAGCATTGTTTGATGAATGGTATTTTAATATGTGATTTTGGATGTTGAATAGGCTAATATTGGAGGTTTTGTGGGAATACCTCCCAGTGCCAGTGGATTTAGTCAAACCTACATGCAGGTAATAGAATAAAGAGTTTAACTAATGAATTGTACTTAATAGATTTGTGTAGTTTATATTCATATCCATGATTACATTGCATTGCACATATTTCAAACTCAAAACATTACTTCGCATTCCATAACTAATAACTAGATGTTGATAGATGACAAAATTTCAACTACAATATAGTTGTTTAGAAAGTCAACATAAGCAGTGATGCAATTACTTGACATAGCATAAGTAATAAGTAGGAGCAGCTTCCAATTGCATTTTCTTATCATGGTATTCCATGAGACCACTTTTTACTGAGGCATCTTTTCAAACAATTCATTGCCTTGTTTATGCTATGGATGCTTGGAAGCAATATATGAAAGAATAATAGTAAGCAATAGCATACACAAGGCAATGAGTTGTTTAAAAAATTCCTCAAAGAAATGTGGTCTCATGGTGATATCCATCACCATGAGACCCAATTTCTTTGAGGAACTTTTTCAAACAGCTCACTGCCTTTTCTATGCTACCACATTTTCCATACATGTCTACCAAAGAATTTTATCAAATGGTTTATTTCCTCACTACTATGGATAAAAGCTTAAAGAAGGTGCTTTCCAACAAACTATGGATGATTGGAAAAAATCTATTAAAGCATAATAGTAAGCAATAGCATTGACAAGACAGTTAGTAGTTTGAAACAAATCCTCGAAGAAATGTGGTCCCATGGTGATGGAATGCCATTCCATCACCTTGAGACCACATTTCTTCAAGGAATTTCTTCAAAAAAATCACACCTTTTCTATGATACCACATTTTCCATACATGTGTACCAAAGCATTTTATCAAACTACTCACTTCCTTGTTGCTATGGCTAAAAGCCTAAAATAGGCGCTTTCCAACAAACTATGGATGCTTGAAAAAATTTCTATCAAAGCATAATAGTAGGCAATAATACCATAGAGAAGGAAATGAACTATTTGAAAAAATTCCTTAAATAAATGCGGTCTTATGGTGATGGAATGCCATGATGTGCATTTGTTTTTAATGGCATTCCATCACCATGGGACCCCATTTCCTCGAGGAAATTTTCCAAATAGTTCACTGCCTTCTCTATGCCACAATGGTTATTGTACATCTCTACGAAAGTATTTTATCAAATGGTTCACCAACTTGATGCTATAGGTAAAAGCCTAAAAACACATGCTTTCAAACAAGATATAGATAGGGAAAATAGTAAGCATGATAGTCAAAAATATATAGTTTAATAAGTACTTAATTTTTTTTTCATTATCTCATACATTATAAGTCATGACGTGGATCGCTATTGTAGTTTTCGTGATTGAATAATTTTTTGTTTTATTTTCAAATGTTGCAAGTGGAAACACCTTTGAATGTTTCAAGGGAAATGGAGATCGGTGTTTCATTTGTTATAGAATCCTTGATGGCTCTAACAGGGGAGGTATGAGGCAAATTACTAAATTTCAATTTACATTCGTTGTTATAGATGTTAGTTAGTGAAAAATAAAACCATTATTTATTCGTAGTTTAATTTCTATTTGGATGGTTTATACAGGGCTTCAACATGCCTCAACATGGGCATGTGAATATTTCCTTTGTAGAGAGTGATCATCAGATGGTGGTAAGTGATTATTTTGTTAAATATATCATTTTTTATAATGTAAATATATTAATGTCTTTACTTCTTATTGTAATAGGTAAAACTTTACCAAGAACTAAACACTAGGAGGAGCAGCAGGAGCACTCCTCGACCACAACATAAACGAGTAATAGACGTATCACCATCCGATCGACAAGCAAAGGGAAAGATTTTATTTCAAGAGAATGGAGAGCAATGACTTTTGATTCCAAAGCCCTTTGTTATATGCCTATATGGCATTTTTGTACATATTTTTTATTGGATATATTTGACATTGTATGCGTATATGGCATTCTTGTAAGCCTATATGGCTATTTTGTACCTATATTTTATACTTATATCGACATATATTGATGTATGCATACATGGCTATTTGGTTAATACAAATATTTTTTATCAATGATGTCCATATTTGTATTATAAATTCATGGTTCAATAGATATGAGTTACATGTATTCAAGTGTATACTTTACAACTTACATGTATACTTTGTGACTTACATGTATTCCAATGTATAATTTTTGACTTACGTGTATTCCAATGTATACTTTGTGACTTACATGTTTTCATGCATATACCTTGTATTCATGCATATAATTTGTATTAATTTGTGCATACTATGTATTTGTGTGTATACTTCAAGGCTTATGTGTTTTTGAGTACTTGTGCTTCCCTTATTCACAAGTACATGCTTGACTTATTCACATGTATACTTATTAATTGGTTAGCCCTAACATTGATCATTTCTATCCTTCATGGTTTGTCTTGAATATTAATTGGTTGATGCTAAACAACCTTATATAAAAGAGAAAAATATATTTTCATTTGGTATTCCATGAAATGATTCATAAAAATATTCCAATCTATTTAATCCTATGATTGGAGCAACTCAATTAAGCAAAGGATACATAATCTTCACAACACTTGCAAAACATAATATTCATAGTAGATGAAGTAGTTAACTTCTTGACACATTATCATACAAACATTTATCTTGAATAGTCTTTAAACATTTACACAACATAATCCTCATAGTGTAGAATGAATTGTTATGTTCCTGATCCATCACCATATAAATATGTTGAAAGATTTATATGTCAACCTTTTGCAATATTATTTCTTGTATAGGAAATGGACTCAGGAAAAAACAAGCTATAATTTATAATACAAATAAGAAATGGACTCAACGATGGAAAATTTATTTATCACACCAAATAATAAATGTACATGAGAGAATCACTTGTTTCTCTTAGAATCCAATTTTCAAGCATAGAAAATCATTTCAAATGAAAATAACAAAATGCTTCACAACCAAAGTTGTTAATTGAGGAAAAATAAAATGTTTCAAAGTTCCACCATTGTACGTATTTACAATTGGTTGTATATTGTTGTAAGGAAAACTAGGATAATTGAAAAACGTCTTGCGCTTGCTAGACTTGAGGATGATCATACGCTTTTTGTGTGGAAAACTCAGACTTCTCAATCGTCGTGTGTATGTTTGTCTTTTTGATTGTTTTGCATGCCATCATAAGGGATCAAGCTGGTTGAATGTAGTTCAAAATGATTCCACGTGTTTGGGTGCAAAAGAGGACCATGCCTAGCGTAAATGTACCTATCAGGATGCATTGAAGCAATTTGTTTGGTCACGTGAATTGAAAAATGAAAGTTGCACCACTTTGCAACTTCACACTATTTACATTTGACACTTTTTCCATCAACTGAAAACTAGACACCATAGGAAAAAAACTTCAAGATAACAAAAACCAAGAGAAATATTGTAGAAGGTCCCAACGTGATCCTGTAGGCATAGGCAAAGAGTTCGTAAGCATCACGGTTTTCGAGTAATAGCCCATCAAAGATTGCTTCCCTTTTGCACATAAGGAATCGAGCAAGTTGAACATAGCTCAAAGTGATTCTGTGTGTTTGGGTATGAAAGAAGACCATTCATAGTGTAAACGTACCCATCTAGATGTGTTAGAACAATCTATTTGGTCACACGAGTTACAGAACGAAATTTGCACCACTTTGCAACTTTTAACTACTTGTATTTGACAACTTTTTCTCCCTAGTGAAAATTTTCCACCATGGGAAAATTCCTCCAAGATAGAAAAAATCAAGAAATCTCATTGTAGAGGGACACAACGCGATCCCATAGGATTATATGAGAAGTTTCTAAGTGTCATGGTATCCGAGTAACATGTTGAAGTTTGCTTCCCTTTTGCACTTTGGACCCTTAAGGGATCGAGCTGGTTGAACATAGCTCAGAGAAATTATTTGTGTTTGGGTGAAAAAAAATACCATTCATAGTGTAAACATATGTATTAGGATGTGTTGGAATAGTCTGTTTAGTCACACAAGTTGTAGAATGAAAGTTGCACCACTTTGCAACTTTCAACTACTTGCATTTGACAACTTTTTCCTCAAATGAAAATTCGACACCATGGGAAAATTCTTTTGAGATAGCAAAAACCGAGAGAGGTTAATGTAGAGGGGCACACCATGATCTCATAGGATCAAATGATAAGTTTGTAAGCATGATAGTATTCGAGTAACAACATGCTGAAGTTTGTAGCCATTTTGCACTTTGGATTCTTAAGGGATCGATCCTGTTGAACGTAGCTCAAAGCAATTACATGTATTTGTGTGCAAAATAGGACTATGCCTTGCATAAAAATACCTATTTGGATGCATTGGAACAATCCATTTGGTCACACAAGTTGCAGAACAAAAGTTGCACCACTTTGCAACTTTTTTTTTTTAATTCAAGGGGTAAACGCTTTTGATCGGAGCTATGAACCGGATACAACCATTCAACAATACCACCCCAACGGGGTTTGAACCTTCATGGAAAGAACAAAAATTCCACCTATAAACCATCACACCATGCCAATACCAGCATTTAAAAATTTAATATTAAGGTTTGGGCCTTGGTCGTTGGCACTATAGGTAAGAAGCCCCACCAATTCACCAAGGAAGCTCCCCTTAATATGAGGGTAAATAACAAACTCCATTGTTGACGCGGTAGAGAGTGACCCCACGAGGTTTGAACCTTGGTTGTTGTCTCTACAGGAAAGAAGCCCCACCATTTCACCAAAGGGTCGCCCTCTCACCACTTTGCAACTTTCAACTACTTGCATTTGACAACTTTTTTCCCAAGTGAAAATTCACCACCACGAGAAAATCCCTTTGAGAAAGAAAAAACCGAGATAGGTTATTGTAGAGAGTCCCAACATGATCCCATAAAATTAGAGGAGAATTTTCTAAGTGTCACAGTATCCAAGTAACAACATGTTGAAGTTTGCAACCATTTTCCACTTTAGACTCTTAAGGGATCGATCTAGTTGAATGTAGCTTGGAGTGATTCTGCGTGTTTGGGTGTGAAAGAGGACCATGCCTAGTGTAAAAATACCAATTCAAACATGTTGGAATAGTCCTTTTGGTCACACGAGTTACAAAATTTGCAACTTTCAACTGCTTGCATTTGATAACTTTTTCCCCAAATAAAAATTCGCCACCACGAGAAAATTCCTCTGAGACAAAAAAATTGAGAGAGGTTATTGTAGAGGGACCCAACACAATACCATAGGATCAGATGAGAAGTTTCTAAGCATCACAGTATTCGAGTAACAACATGCTGAAGTTTGCAGCTATTTTGCACTTTGGACTCTTAAGGGATCAATCTGGTTGAACGTAGCTCAGAGTGATTCCACATGTTTGGGTGTGAAAGAAGACCATGCCTAGCATAAAAATACCTATTCAAACACATTGGAATGGTCGGTTTGGTTAGATGAGTTGCAGAATGAAAGTTGTACCACTTTGCAACTTTCAACTACTTGCATTTGACAACTTTTTCCCCAAGGTAAACTTCTCCACCACAAGAAAATTCCTCTGAGATAGAAAAAATCAAGAGAGGTTTTTATAGAGGGGCCTAACATGATCCCATAAGATCAAACAATAATTTTCTAAGCATCGCGATATCCGAGTAGCAACATGCTGAAGTTTGCAACCATTTTGCACTTTGGAATCTTAAGGGATCAATCTGGTTGAACGTAGCTCAGAGCGATTCCATGTGTTTGGGTGTGAAAGATGACCATTCCTAGCATAAACATACCTATTCGGATGTGTTGGAACATTTTTTTTGGTCAGAAAAGTTATAGAAAAATAGTTGCACCACTTTGCAACTTTACACTGCTTGCATTTGACACTTTTTCCATCAAATAAAAACTGGACACCATGGGAAAATAACTCCAAGATAACAAAAAATGAGAGGTTATTGTAGAGGGGCCCAACACGATCCTGTAGGTTCATACACAGAGTTCTTAAGAATCACGTTTTTCGAGTAATAGCGTGTCAAATATTTCTGCCCTTTTGCACTTTGGACTCTTAAGGGATCAATCTGGTTCAATGTAGCTTGCAGAACGAAAGTTGCACCACTTTGTAAATTTACATTGCTTGCAATTGACACTTTTTTCATAAAGTTAAAATTGGACACCACGAAAAAATGACTCTGAGATAAAAAAAAAATGAGATAGGTTATTGTAGAGGTGCCCTACATGATCCCAATGCCTTAGAAAAAATGTCCGTAACCAACACGGTATTCAGGTAATAGGCTATCAAAGATTGTTTCCCTTTTGTAATTTGGATTGTTAAGGGATTACGTTGCTTAAATTACAAATGTTTGATGGAAACAATAAATATCAATATTTGAGTAAATCTCATTACAAGTGTTTACTTCAATAGATTGTATACTATATTGATATTGATATATAATCATTAGGTTGATTTGTTTTAGTAAATGAAATTTTTATAATAAGTTAGACTGTATGCTAGTTATATTGATGTAGAGAAAGCTATCAAAACACTATAACTCACTCAAATCTTGATGAAATCAAATGAGAGAAGATGCAAATGAAAGGTAGTTCACTACTCCATCAATTCCAATGCACAAATGAGCACTTCCAGGCCATATGAAAATGTACAAGTAGCTGTAGCAGAAAAATTCAATGTAGGGAAATGCAAAAAATAGTGAATCTTTGTTATTCAATCCTCCAAATGCACAATTTTTGCAACTTTACCAAATTGACTCAAAATGACTCCTCCTAACCAAAAAGGACCCAAAACATTGCAACATGGTCTTAAATACCTTATTTTAAAACAAAAACATGACCTTAAACATAAAGACACTACATACTAAAGCCCTTTTGCAAAATGAAGGCCCAGGTGCCCTGCACCATAGGCACAATGCCTTAGGTACTTCGTTCTCACAAATCTTTTACAATGTCACTCATACGTTTGAGATTCTCTTATAATGTCTACATCATAGGTTCTCATGATGAGGTTAAATTTAAATGAGTAACTTGAGATTCCCTCGCTAAGCTTCACATGCTCTTTTATAATGGCTTCAAATCAGAATTGAGATTTGTCAAGATCATCAAAATAAGGATATTGCATTGTTTTTTTGGCTGAGATTCTCTTCAATGGCTCATAAAATGAAAATTGATGGAAGGAACTTACAGACAACAAATCCACACCATTTGGCTCCAACTTGGGAACAACAAGGAATAAATCTTGATGCTTCCATTGAGGATGGGCATGCTAATCTCTCAACTTAGTCACTCCTGGTCATACATCTTCACTAGGAGTTCCAAGATACCTATTGCACACAACATCTCTCATTAATACAATAACTTGAAATTTGATGTGCTCGTATAATGTCTACATCATAGGTGCTCATGATAAGGTTAACTTCACATGAATAACTTAAAATTCCCTCACCAAGCTTCACACACACTTTTGTAATGGCTTAAAATAATAATTGAGATTTGTCAAGATCATCAAAATAACGATGTTGCATTACTTTTTTGGCTAATATTCTCTTGGATGACTTATAAATCTACATTTTCTGCAAGGGGACACCAATCAATTTCTAGTAGGTTACAAATAGGAAAAGTAAAATAAGATGATAGCATTGGCATCAAACAAATTAATGTGCATACAAGTATAAATTAATAAGAACCAATGTGCATACTTACAAATTAATCCAACAAACCATCCGGGTCTGCTCTACTCTTTATTGTGTCAAGTATTTCCTCATGGTTAGACTTACAGACCTTCCACAAGGTCTTGTTCAAAGTTCTACCCCTATATTTGTTCAAACAAACATTGGATGCCACGACAAGGTTTGAGTAATGAAGAATCTTAAGATGCATGCCAAAGTCTTGAAACAACCAATGTTTAACACTCTTGTGTGGGTACCTTCTAAGCCATGTTCCAGTAAGAACAATTGAGCATGTAGGGTATTCAATGTTTTCTCCATCTATAATTGTGGCCTCCAATTTCTTTTTGGCCTCAATACAATGACACAAGTAATAGTCAATTCCCTCTTCATTGTCTTCATATGCAATAACTGCATGAACATGCCTCGCATTGATATGTTCAACAAATCTCTTGAAATTAGTCAACATTACAAATACACTACAAAGTAAGATAACAATATGTAATTTCAAAAACTAAGCAAGTAGATATATTACCTAGTTGAATTAGATCTGATACGTGGTCAAAGTTGACCGATGATTCCATCTGTGTTAGTTCCAATGCCATCAAAGGGAAATACATGTGAAATAGGCTAAGATAATTTGTCAACCATTTTTCAACCCACTCCCCTGACTCACAATTATTCCAAGTTTGCATTGTACATGAAGAACAAAAGCATGCCATCTTCCGTGTATCGATACTCCATGAACCTTCATTTGAGCTAGGGAAATAGTGTAGCTCACTCAATCATGTTAGTGTACAACAATCCTCACATGGTGCAATGTTAGTATCATCCATCAACCAAAAAAATCTATGAACTGAAGATGTACCTTCATTACTTGGACCCATCTAAGCATAAAACTGCTTGACGATTGATTTTGCATCTGTCAACTTTGCATTGTCTATATACTTTAACTCTTCTCATGCTAATGCTCTTTTCATGCATGCTCCCCCTTTCCATGCCCGACCTCACAAAATTTCCCCATATGATGAACACCTATAATGCATATTGCACAACCAGTAGAACATGAGTGAGTTCTTGAACTATGCTGCATAGTTATCTGACCATATTATATGTCAACCGTATTCTATTCCCCTCTAAGCCAAATCATTGTAGAATATATAGAAGCAACCTTGCACAAACTCTAGAGAATGTGTGCAATCATCACTAATATAAAAGTGATACTCCCTCAATACCTTCTTTTAGTCCTCTATACTATCAACTACATGAATGAATGTTATGTGCACAAATATCGAAACCTGTGTGGAGTTGTAATACTATGACTGCACCTCACACTTTGGCTATAGAGTGTAATTCTCTACAAAATCAACCACTGATACTATGCTTCCAACTGGAAAGGTGTCCTTGCATAGCTTGAAGTGTGTGTCCAACCATCGAGCTCTATGGGTATTCCTTGCATATTCATACACTATATTGTCATGAAACATGGACATAAACTGATGCACTAGAATATTTTGAATAACCAAATCACACCTTTTTTCTTGAGACCCACATTTTGTAACATATGCCACTATTTTATACTTCCCAAACTCTACTAGTTTTTGTTCCACCTCATTTGTGCTTTCCATATGTTGACATACTGGCATACACTGCAAGCCACCACAATGTTTGCATGAACCATCCAAGCATGCTATCTTATAGAATATTTGGCCATCCTCTATTTCACATATATTTTTTGATAAGAACTCTCTTGAAGATGTTGGTGGGGCTTCTATGCTACAATCCTACAAAACATCACTAGTATGCAAATATAAACATATAGAATGATAAACATCATAATGGTTAGAGAATTCAATGTGTAGTCTACAACAAGTAGTGCATGTGTGATTTATCTTGACATAAAAAGGTTAGATCATTTCAAAAAATATTTGACAAATATTAATTTGAGGATAATTGTGTTGAAATTTATGAAAAAATTGGGTTTGAGTTGTATCCAAAAAATGCTTTGGATGTGGCTCACAGTTTTGACTACCGATTCTCCTTCTTACCACATCCCGTTGATTCAGAGATGGCCTTGTGTTATTCTTCCAGTACTCTTCAATTAGTGTTCTCAATGCTTCAATAGATTTTTTATCTTTTTGTGGTAGTCTCCCTAAGAATGACCATAATTCATTTGAATCGATGCCCTCAATTCTTTGCTGCCTTTGATCAGATTTTGATAATATTTTTCTACTAATTCTCATTTGTTCACTTGTCTTTCTAATGAGATGAGCTCTCTTTGTTTGAATACTTAGAAAAGTTGATGTAAAGACACATAGAGTGATATTACTATGCTTTGAGTGTGAGGTCTTATCCACACTCTCATAAGAATCCATTAGATTCTTCACAATTGTGTTTTCACTTGATGCATTTGATGTTCTCAACCCAAGAGTTTTCATGATGTTTCTATACTTTATACCCCGCATCATTTCAACAAATATTTGACATCTTGTGGTCTCATTTAGGCTTTCAAAGAAGAATTTCCAAATCTTGTCATCATATGTTCTACAAGTGTGTGCTGGAATCTTACCTTCCATGTGATACAAAATATCCTCATCAATATTAATCAAATACTTTGGCTTTCTACGCAAAATTCTAGGTGGTGTTCTCCTAGGTACATACATCTCAACATTAGGAATTTAATCAATATTTAATTGAAGTGGGCTCGATTGCGTACCTTCGATCGAGGGTGGAGTAGAAAACATACGTTGAGGTTCACGTGGGGATGATGGCATACCTTCTTCGTCAAATTCGAGTGATGATGTACTCTCCACTTGAGATGTGGTGGATGGTGTCCAACCATATTCACTTGTGGTAGATGGTGGCCTTCCATATTCACTTGTGGTAGATGGTGTCCCTCCATATTCGCTTGTGCTTAATGGTGTCCCTTTGTATTCACTTGCGGTAGATGGAGTGTCTCCAACTACGGTATCCAAATCTATCCTACCACAACACTTTCACATTCGTGCCCTTTGTGTTTCCAATTTCTATTATCTTTTTGATGGTTGAGGTTCCTCTTCAATTGGCTTGTTTTCATCAATCATATCCAATTTATTCTTTTCATGATATGCTGCCACCCATTCTCTCTCCTTTGCTTTGAAGGTTTCATACTCTTCATCTGTTAGTTTATTCCTTGTTCGTTTCTACAACATGGCAGATAATTTTACATGTAGCATGGTAATGAAATGAATATTAGTTCCTAAAAATTGTATCCATTCAAATAAATGAATAATATGTCATTCAAGGCTTCACTAAAAATACTTACAATCGTCATGTAGAAGAGTATTTCTAGCATAGACAAAGGTGTTGCAGGGGCACCATAGTAGTCCAATTTTAAAGTTTTTTCCTTCTTGGTTATGTAATTTTTTTAAGGTAGGTTTTAGGTGTTGTCATCTAAATAAGGTCTTGTTAGACCATTTTCATATTGTATTAGGCATAGTGGGGTTCAAAGTTGCAAAATGAAAAATATGTTAAAAATGTTGTTAAGGAAAAGTTGCAAAATTGCAATAATTGGAATACCAATAGTCATGGTGGGAATATCATCAGTCATGGGAGATGAATAGTTAGACGAAAAATCTCGATGTTGGAAGTTTTGAAGAAGAAATCAATAGATAATCATTATTTCCAATCAATTTTTCTATATTTTCTCTTAAATTTGCTATTGCAGGACCTCATTCTTGGCCATACGGTTTTTTTTTTGCTATGTAACCCTTTGGAGTCGGTGGGTAGAAGTGCTAGCTTCAATTTGGAGGTGAATTGATTGAATTTCATCAAGAAACAAAGAAATTACAATCAAATTACTAATTGTGGGTAAGATTTTTTGAACTAGAGGATTTTGAAGGTGAAAATATGATATAGTGCCACATTCCACCCATTGTTTCTTCTATGGCTTGGTGGAATGGGAACTATTAGTTTAGGTTTAGGTGTAGGAGCAAGGTTTTATCATTGGGTAAGTCATTTGAGGAGTTTTTTCCATGCCGCCCTAGTGGAAAATTTTGAGTTTTGGGCCTAAAAGGCATGGCTAGAAGTGGTAGTTTGAAGAATTTGCTTTGGTAAAGTATAGAATATGATATTTTTGGTGTGAGAAGGTGTATATTGATGTGTTTTAAACTTTTCAAAGGAAGGGAAGTGAATGGTGTTTTTGGGCATGATACCCTAGGCGTGGAATGAGCATATTTTGAGTGAAATTGTGTGGTTTGAGAGAGGAAAGGTGGGAAAATTTTGGGGGAAGAAAAATTTGATGGTATTTTGAGCTTTTTCAGACCAAATAGAGGTTGTTTGAGGTGTTAGTTGAGTGATCCAAGTGTGGGTAGGTGCATTTTCAATAAACCCTCTCTTATTCAAGCAAAAGTAAGGGTTTGATAGAAAGGCGACTTGGAGGGTTTGGGGTGAGTTAAAAACTGTGGATTTGGTGTTTATGTGGGCTGGTTAGTGCTTCCAAATGATGTTTTATACTTTAGAGAAAGTTTAAAGAGGACTTCCTTTGTAAAATATGCCTAATGGCCTTGAGGACAACGTAGGAACCTAATTTTGGAGGAGTTGGTCCAAAGTGACCATATGTGATTTTGTGATATGTTTTGAATGGGAATAATGGGTGCTAAAAATGGTGTATAGATTGAGGGTTTGACAAATAGATTGTGAGTTAGGATAAAAAAGAGAGGTTTGCACACCTACTAGGCAAGCAATGTAGTTGAGAAGGAAATTGCCATTGAGAGGGGTTTGAGGTTTTCAAAAGTGGTTGAAACATCTTAAATTGTGTTGGTTTGTTGAAGGACCTCCCTACCATTGCATCAATGGAGGTATGGAATGTATACTCACAATAAAACCTCACTATTTGAGCATAGTTTAAGCATTTAAGCAAGGGTTTAATTAATTTCTACATTAGTGAGCAATTTATTTGATGGAGATTGATGATTTAGAAGTTTTATAACCTGTTTAAGATCTGCCCATAGTTGTTTGATATTGTGGAGTGATTTTTATGGTACTTTCTTTGTTAAAAAGGCCTATTGAGCCTTGTAGTAGTAGGACAGTCCATTTTAGGTGAGTACTTTTTGAAAGTAAGCATGCCATGCTTGGAAGATAGGCTCAAAATGGAAGCATGGACAAGGCATGTGAATTCAAATTCCTTGGCAAGCTAGTGGAGCATTGACAAGCTAGCTCACTCACTATCTTGCCAATGCGATAGGGTTGACAAGGTAGGGGTAGTGTATGCATCATATAATTATATGAGGCATTTATTAATATGCAAACATTATTGTCAAAAAATTGAAATGATTTTTCCATGCTTCCATTTTGATCCATGATTGCAAGATAGGCTGCACCTTTCCCCATGTTGCTAACTTAGCCTTGAATAAAGAGTCTTGAAACAATGGAGAGAAGGGTTAGAATCCCTTTTAGGTAGACTAATCAAGGAAACATTTAAAATATATCACAACATAAGTGATGAGGTAGGTTTAGTGATGAGGTAAATTTAGAAATAGAGATGAAAACCAAAATAGTTTCAAAGATCTATCAATGTGGGAGGAGTATATTCCAATTTTGTAGAGACATGTATGGAAAATTTGGTAGCATAGACAAGGAAATCAACTGCTTGGTATAACTGTTTGACAAAATACCTCAATGAAAGATTTGGAGAGTGGTATGCACATCCATATAAAGGATTGAGAAATGATGTTTTATTTTACTTCCTTAAAACTTATGTCGTATATATGTGTATACAAAATGTGGAAGCATACGCAAGGTAAGTCAATTGTTAAATAACAAAATGCCTCAAAGAGATGTGGTTTAAAAATGTAATTGGAAAGTGTATAGAATTGTGTACAATTTAAAATGTGCATTGACAACCTAAGGTTATAATGACAAAAAAATAATGATCAACATGGAATATGAAAAATAACAAAAATGAAAGCAAGCCATAATAGAATGAAATAAAAGTTTAAAGACTTCACATACCTAACAAACTAGAGTTTCAAATGGATGAGTTCTACCCAATTATGTAGCCTTTTCTTCTTCTTTCTTCAAACTCAACAATTTGACTTTTCCAAAAGCTTTCTCCCATCCAAACTTCAATTGTATATCACTTTTGAATGGAATTCAAACTTGAATTGATATTATATGCCTTTCAATGTGAAAAATCTACTATTTCATGCAAAGGTGGTGGAAAGATCATGAAAAAGTTGGTGGAATGTGAAAAACATGCATGCACACTTCACAACATCATCAAAAAGCTACTTTTTTTCGAAGCATGCACAAAACCATGAGAATATGTAGAATGTGGGCCTTGAGATCACAGGTATATTGAGTTTTTTGCTATTTTTAGAGCAAGCTATAACGTGCTCGCATTATAACGTGAGCGCGTTATTTCTTGCTAAAAATGGTCATATCTCTACTTCAAAATGTGCACGTGTTATGACAAAGTTGGTTTTTTTATAGATTTCTTTTCTCTCTCATTGTCTATACCCTCTACCCTAATTCTATCTCTCTCCCCTCTACTCTTATACCCTAATTCTATCTCTCTACCCTCTACCCTTATCCCTTATACCCTCAACTGTAAACCCTAATTCTATCTCTCTCCCCTCTACCCTCTACCCGTAACCCTTATATCCTCTATCATCTATCCTCTATCTCTCTCACACTCCCTCCCTCCCTCTCTCTCTCAAGTCTCTCCCTCCTACCCCCTCTCCCTCTCTCAAGTCTCGCTCTCTCACTCACTCACTCCTATATCTCTCCCTTCTAGCCTCTATCTCTCTTCTACTACCTCCTTCTTTCACTCACTCTCAAGTCTCTCCTTCATACCCCCTCTCCCTCTCTCAAGTCTCTCTCTCTCACTCCTATCTCTCTCCCCTCTACCCTGAACCCTTAAACCCTCTATCCTCTACCTTCTATCTCTTTCCCATTCC
>VDFB02105785.1:286683873-286751795 GCA_007258455.2 Sequoia sempervirens | reverse complement strand
TTGCATAAATGATCCTAATGAGCTCCAAATGTTTAACAATGATGAATGTCGTGATCTTCTAAGGGTATACAAATGGATCTAACTGTGAATTTACAATATTTAACTGACATTTTCCTTGTTGATATATCAATGCACTTACAAAACTCAGT
Source organism: Sequoia sempervirens (assembly GCA_007258455.2). Lineage (NCBI taxonomy): Eukaryota > Viridiplantae > Streptophyta > Pinopsida > Cupressales > Cupressaceae > Sequoia > Sequoia sempervirens. The sequence goes on along the minus strand of VDFB02105785.1, from coordinate 286,751,646 downwards.
GTGTGTAGGATTTATGATGTCTACTGAGGGGCCATTAGGGAGGCATGCTAAGAAATCCATCAAAAGAGGAGGGACGAACAAGGGAAGAACACATTGCTATGGCCATCACTCATTTGATGCTTGCCTTTGGTCCAAGCACCCATCAATAGAACTGACACTAGAAGGAGGAACTCTTTGAGAGGATGAAGCTACAATGATAAAAGAAAAATTTGGACCCTTGTATAGAGATCCATTCACCATAGGGTGAACCTATCCTTCCATAGTGTTTAAAACCCACTTTTGGTGCCAGGTACATACCACTCTACCCTTCTTAGATCTTCCTGTAACTTGTTTCTATTTTTTCTATCATAATAATCTATATTTAAAGTATTAGTTCATATAATTGAGTTTGTTAATGCATTTAAATTTATCTCCCAAAACAACCACTTAGTCATTTTTATCATAAGAAAACAATAGACCTTCCTAATAGGGTTAAGTCACCTCAAGGTTGAAAGTCAATCCTATCCTTGGGAGATCTCTTTTTCTAATGAAATTAGAGAAAAGGTGTGTTTGAGGTGTTCCTCCCTTTTTCAACCATTCCATTTTAGGGATCCCAAATGGGACCTCCTTTTCCCCATATTTTATTTTGGTGAACTTGACACTCTTACACTCTAAGCTTTCTGATTTAATAATCTTTCAAACCCTAAATTTAGGATTTTCATTAGTTTGCATTGCATCTCATTTAGGATTTCAAAATTTCATTTTCCATCATTCAAAATTACATTTTGCATCCTTTAAAAATAAAAAATCCAAAAATATTGCATACATATTGCATTCACTTTACATAGTAGTTTGCATACTAGTGTTTTTCAATCATTTACATCAAAAAATTCAAACAAAATTTCATATAAAAAGTTACCATTTTGCTTGTTGTTTTCCACCAAATTTACATTTACATCTAACATAAAAAATTATAAATTTGTAACTAAAAGTATCTATTTGCAAGCTGAAACAAAGACCTTAAACATTAACTTGGAAACTCAAACTTTAATTTTTTAACCCTTGTGGAAAGATCCATTTACCCTAGGGAGAATTTGTTCTTGTACAATTCCATTTCCAAATTTTTGGGCATCAGTCTATCTATTTCTGCTTTATATCTTGTTGTTTATAGATCTCAATTTTAGTTTCTAAAATTGTAGTTTTCTCTAGTTGTTTGCATCCAAGTCAATTGATCAAAATAAGTGCATTGTTCAAAATAAAATTTGCATTCAAAATATATTGTTTTTAGATTGTTGCATTCTAAAATTAGTAAATCCTTATATTTTAGATCTGAAAATTACAATCTCTTTACATACTTTCATTGAGTGTCCTATTTCTGGGTGTTTTCTACATTTGTTTAGTGCTTTTTTTCCATTTTGGGTACACTGTTGGCTTGTCAAAAATTGTATGAGTATTACAACCTAGTGTCCTATTGCTAATACTTTAGTGAGATGTGGTTTGTGACTCATGGCATCCTGTGTCGATACATCCACTATGGATCTTGGGTTTTCTAATTCTCTCACTCATAGTGTTGACACTAGTCAATCCATGTTGGAATCTATACCTAAAATAGAATTTCCTGTGACTTCCAAGCCCATTGATGTTAAAACCATTATTGCTCATGTTCCTCAAGAAAACTTGAAAAAAATGGATAAATCCTTAGAAAACTTCAAAACTATGTGAGTGTTGAATATATTGTTGGTACTATAGTTCTAATCATAGATCAAATGAGGAGAATACTTTATAATGAATTGGGAATATAAATTGTGTGTAGCCTAGCTCATATTATTGATGATCATGTTCCTACAATTGCTAGTTGTGCTCAAACTTTGGGATACACTCAAATTCAAGGAGGAAATCAAATTCCTCCCCCTACAACTATGGCTTCTATTCCTACATATACTCATTCAACTATTACCACAACAAGGAAACCAACTAGAAAACATCAATCCAACTTTGTGTATGTTCACTAGGAATCGTTTTAGCTTTGTGAATTCAAACACCATCTCTCCTAACTCATCAACTCTCACAAACTTGTAATTCACTTGTCCTCCCAACACATATACACCACCTTATTCACCTCCATCTTAAAATATAACTAATGATTCCTTCCTTAACTAACTTTTGCAAAAAAATTCATCCCTCCAACAACAAATTTCCACATTGAACCAAAATTAAAATGGCCAACCTTCACAATATGTCAAATGAAACCCATTGTCATTGGAGATATTGAAATCACAAATACCACAAGGTATAGAGATTCCTAGATTTGAGAAATAATGTGGTAAAGGAGATCCTAGTAACCATGTCTCAGCATATACAACCTTATGTAGTGACTTCATTTTCAAAGTTAAGCTCTTGGCTAAGCTTTTTCCTAGATCGTTGAAAGACACGGCCTTGGAATGACTTTACTCCCTATTAAATAATTCAATTTTTTCATTCAATGAACTTGTTGGAACCTTCCTCAACCATTTCCAAGTGCACATTGGTCCCAAGATAGCCTTATCAAATTTAATGCAATGTAAATAAAACAAAGATGAAAAGGTCAATGATTTCATAACACATTATCAATTGCTCTACTCACACATTAGCATTAAGATTCTCGATGTTGATCTTTAAAGAATATTCATTGAAAAATTTCAAACCAATATTCAAGATAAGATTGGGATGATGGGATTCCCTTCCTTCACTCACTTGTGCATGAATCTTTGTGAGTATCATAATTTGGCTAGTCATTGTGAAGTGAAAACTTCCTCTAGCTGTCCTAAAAAGTCTAAATCCATTTCTCATAACAATTTCCCACATGTTGAGTCTCAAGTGGCTGGTATAAAAACAACAAATCCATATCAATTCAGGGATAAGAAGAGACAATTTACTCTATTACCCAACACCTTTCATTGCATCATATTACAACTCTTGGGTAAGAACCTAATTACCTTAACTCCCATTAGAACCCTTTATACCACTAATCCTTTACCTCTGAACTCTAGTCCAAACGTCTTTTGTTGACAAAATGGAAAAAATATAGAATGATGTATGCATCTTAAAAACATTGTCCAAGACCTTATTGATTCTAAACACATCCAGATTGGTGGTGTTAATGATCAAGGAAATAATTTTTTTGCCCCACCCAACCAAAATTTCCAAATCTTTACCAATCCAATGGTGAACCATAACATCTCATTTGTTAAAGCTAGTGACACCAAGAATAATGTGATGAATGTTGAAAATATGCAAGACATGAGTAATGATAACATGAGTGATTATGGGGACATAGAAGCTATGGTTAACCTCATTAACGCTCAAAATCGTAAGGGCGAAACCAAAATGTCTCTTGACATTGCTTTCTCACAAAATGACATAATTAAAAACATGCACCTGATGGTCCTCTTTACATAGTCAAAAGAATCAATGACAAGCCTACCAATGGGGTACTAATTGATCCCATGTGTGTAGAGAATTTGATCAATGAGGAATTCTTGTTTGTGCATGAACTTTATCAAGAATCTTATGAAAAATCAAAAGAATGGATAAAAAAACATAATGGTTTTTCTTTCCCTATGATAGGTTTGATCACTCTCCTCTTAAAAGTTGGACCAAAGAAATTAAGTGTCTCATTCTCCATCATCCTGTCATCAAACCAATTTTGTGTGAAGCTAGGCTATCTAGGGCTACACACTCCATAAGATATTGTCCCTCAGCTGACCTCGTACTTCCAAATTCCTTTGGTAATGGGAATTTTCATTGTGCATGTAGGTGGTTTTGTCCTTACTGGCCCATGAGATTTTCATTGGTTATTTTGTTTTGAGACCTGCATGAGACCTAATAAGCCTTATCATAGGAAATATTTTCAATCTTTTAAAGTTCGAGGGAAATAATACTGGCCAAATAGTATCATGTCCTCAACCCATGATTAGACCTCCTATCCATTGAACCAAAATCCTTCAAAATCATAAGATAAATACATGATATCCCACTATTTCCTGTAAGTACAAGATGCTTTCTTCTTCACAAGTTCCAGTGGCTCTAATATCAAACAAGTTTGTAAACCCAAAGAGAAAGTGGCTAACCAGCCCTTGATGGTTTCTTTTGTTCCTCCCTTGTGAGAAGAAAAGAAACCTATGGTTGATAAACCCACTCCTACACAATTATAACTTGAAAATTGTGAAAAAACAAACCAAAATTCTAAAGAGCGTAGGCATAGACATCGAGATATTTATTGTAAGTTAATAAGAGAACAAACCAACAAACCAAAACCAAAATCTATGATCAACTTGGATGCTGATGATGAGATTGCTAAGATTGATGAGGAAGTACATAATGAGCTAAATTTATTGTTTTCCTCTTCCATGATCTTAGATGTGAATAACTGTGATGATCCTCCTAATAAGAGTGCATCACCACGTGCTAAACCTAGTGATTTTCCTAGTACAACACTCTTTTCTTCCCCTTTTTCTAGTCATATACCTCTTGTATATAATGAACAAGACTTGGATATAGATGAATTGCTTTAGGTTGGCTCGCACTTATCATACTAGCTTTGTGTATGTTCATGTTCTTTGTGTGATTTCATGTGTGTAATGTGATCCCATGTACTATGCTTCTTGTCATGTCTTTATGTCTGCGAGGCTACGTTGGATGACCCTTGTCACTCCATTGGTGCAAGGATACAAAGGAAGTGAATATGTTGTGCCATTCTTCTATTTGTATCTTCATTCTTCTTTCTATCATAATCATTATCTTTTTACTTGTCTTGTGTTTTTTCCTTTTGGGGACAATGCAAAGCATTGAGACATTTAGGTCCCCTCCATGTTGACCCAAAAGGATTTTTTTTTTCTCTCTATGTTTCATTCCTCCTTTGTGTTCTTTGTTCCACGAGATATTTGGGGAATGATGACGGCTCCGAGCTCTATTATAACATTGTAACAAAGACACATGTTGAACCCAAATTTGTCAATCCCTTATGTGTTATCTTAGGATTTCATATGAAACCTCCTTTTCCATGATGTGGCTTTATTTGGGAAACATATCATTTGGCATAGAACTTAAATGTATCCTACTCTTTTATCATTTCAGTTGTCATCTTCACTTTGATAGTATAAAGGAATGTGAAGTGTGTCTTTGCTTTATTTAGCGTGATGTGTCTTCTTGATTGCAGAGCATTAGGTTTGATTCCAGCCCCACAAAACACTTGAAGCCTTTCTTGGCATATGACATTCCTCCCAAATGTCCAAATTACTTTAAACACAGTTCCTATGAATTTTTTATCCCTCAGATAGTCCTCTCTTGATGGTGATATCGAGTGTGATGTTCCCTAAAGTGATACTTTTTATGAAATAATAAAAACCCTATTGATGGGTGTTTTTGAACTTCCCAACATAGATAAAACACAAGTGTTATCTCTCTCTTGAAAGGTAACAATCTGCAACTAAGTTTCAAAAAATCACCCCAAGGTCTCTCAGATGTCAGGTCATGACTATGCATAAACAACTCGATTGATGATGTGTGATTTTCTGGTAATCACAAGGGTCCTTTATGGTTCACAAAGAATGGAATTTTTAGGTCTATGATGAGGTTTCAAAATTATGGAAATAATGGACTGTAGCAAAAAATATTAGAACATTAGTCAAAAACTCATCTTGTTAATTAGATTTAACATTATTATGATGTTGGAAAATTAAATTTAACTTAGATTTGAAAGAAAATTCAAAATATTTAAGGGCTAAGAAGTTATCCTAATTCTAAAATTATGAACAACAACAACAATGGCCAATATTACATTAGATAGACTTCCTAAAAACTAAGTTTTGCTTAACCAAGAAATTTCTACAATGTCACAAAACCAATGCAATCTTCTAAGGTTCTTTACATATTTTCAGAATGTGTCATTGATACATTAAGCATGAACACACAATTGAACTTGAGTGAAGCAAATAAATAAGCTTAAACTAGCTTTACACAGTGATCTATCATCAATAAATCACAAAAAGCATGAGCTGGAAGTGCATCAAATATTGCAACATACAATTACCCTTAAAGATGTTCACTAGCCGACAAGTTGAAAATGAAACTTAAACATTAAATATACTAAGTTGAAATAAACTATGGAGGTTGAATAATGCACACATTAAGAGAAACACAAAGAAATCACCAACTTTCAATTCTTTCTTATATATATTGCTGCAAAATGTCTTTTACAACAACTCATCTCTCCCTTTGAAAATGAGAGGATGCCCTTATTTATAGTTTTCCAAATCCAAATGAATGGCTACGATTGATTTACAATGAATGGCCTAGATTCATTTCAACTTAGGGTTTTCACATCACCCTAGACAAGTACAAAATTTTACAATATAAAATTGGTTTCTATTTGTCTTTCCCCTATTTTTTATTTTAGCCATTTTTTTCTTGTAGCCGAAAATTATAAGTATTTATTCTATTAAATTATTTCTCGCTTCCTTTTGTTTGGTAGCATATTGGAAAAACTTCTTTATCACCTCCACAAGTAGGAAATTAACCAAGAAATCATATTTGCTAACCTTGAAAGCCACCATCTTGAACTCATCCATTAATTCATCATGCTTCCCCACGAAATAACTTCTTCTCTTGATTACCCTATTAGCATGGGTGAAGACTTGTGTAGAAAAATCAAGGAACTTTTTGTAAAATCATTACTGATTTCCCACTGCATCTTCTTGCAAAATTCTTTCCTAATAGGTTCGTAATCCAACCTCTTGGCTGGTATCTCAACCTCTATAAATACTTCTAAAACACCATCACATTCAAATAGGTATTCAATAACCTTTGATTTGACAGTCTACAGATTCAAAAATGTCTTCTCAAGAACCTCCCTTTGGAAATCCAAGGCATATAACCATTCCTCTAGTAGATCATACTGATCCTTGGGAAGACCCAACTCCTGCTCTAACACCTCTGTTGATAACTTCTAAATACAACATAGTTTTGGGCAAGACATAACATATGTGCCCAAAAAATCCTTGTAGACATCTATTTCCTTTTCAATTTCATTCTTCAAAACAAGAAAAGTATTATGCATTTCAACCAAATAATTTGTTTCCTTAACACCCATTTCTATTACCATTTTCAACCAATCTGAGGTGGATCTGGTCCATGCCCTCATTCTTTACATTTTTCCAACTTCCTCTTTGGATAGTATTGTGGGCGCGGGAAATTCCACTAGGGATTCTTCCCTGAATGTGGTCCATTTTTATATAAAGGCCATTAATTTTGCTACCTGTACTTTTAATTCTTTCTTTGTGGTGTGATCTTTATCTAGTTGCTATAGGATGGCATTGATAGACCCTTGGAGGTCATCTATCTTTTGGGCTTTGGAATCAAGGCTTAGATTGATGGTTGTCACTTGGTAATCCTTGGCTTGAAGGGTTGCCGCATCCTTATTCGTAGCTGGAGTTTCCACCTACAATATGTGAGATCTCGATGCATCTATTGTAATGTGATATTTTACCTTGCGCTTCTTCTTCTCTCGTGTGTTTACCTAGGCTCAAGCTAATATGGTCTTTAATCGAGATTTTGGCTTAGGAAGTGCAAGAGATTTAGTCTTCAATTGTTGCTCCAGCCAAGAGGGGATTTCTATTTGTTGGTCGAGGGACATAGTATTGAATGCATTATCCTCATCTCCTTAATCCTTTTGAGGCTCTTTTCCTTCATAATTAGGGTCATCCTCATCATCTTTCCCTTTTTCTTGCATTATTGTCTTTCCTTTATTAGGTCTAATGGATTCTTCATTTCTTTCATCAATATTTTCTTCCTCTTGGGTGTTCTCATCTTTCTTTTCATCATCACTTTTATTCTCTTCATCTTGCTCTTTCTCTAGAGGCGCTTCTTTTTCCTAGGGCCCTCATCTTGGCTAGGTTCTAGGAGTTCATCATCTTTGTGGTGCTCCTCCAGACTTGCCTCTTTGTCATCCTATTCTTTACGTTGTTCATCCTCAAATTCCTAATCAAATGTCTCCACATCATAATGTGTTTCAAACCTGCTCATTTATCCATCCTTTGGTGTTTTCTACCATTCTTCATTTGAAGAAACTTCGTCCAAATCAATGATCCTTAAGCCATCCTCGACATGTTTGTGATAATCATCACAGTCCAAGTCGTTAGGCTACTCGGTGACATCAAATATTTCTTTGAGCTACTCCTCACTTTGTTTCTTCATCTCCTTACATATTTTCAGTATGGCTTCCATCTTTGGTGGATCGGTAGGAGGTGGAGGGACAAGTAATGAAGCAGAAAGTTGAGCCATAAAGAATTTTTCTTTAGGAGTTAAAATAGTTTGGGGAATGTTTTGTAAATAAGCAGCAAAGGTCTAGGGCAACGAGATAGGTGTCATAGGAATAGCAGACATAGAAGGCGGTAGGGTGGACAAAGTTGGCAAGGGAGGTGGAAGTGAGGAAGATTATAGGGGAGAAGTGGTTGAGGAGGAGGAATCAACCACAACCCTAGGTGCAGTCGACGACATTGAGGTGAGGTGGATGGAGATATCAATAGCGGGTGGGGATGATACAAGAAATGGTGGTGGAGTGGAAGGAGATGGCACAATGAGGGTCATCAGAAGTGGAGGTGACTGTGGCTCAGCTTCTTCCTCAAGAGGAAAGGAATCTTCTTCTCAAATGGTAGGCATATCAGGAATGAAGGTTCATGTTCTCTTGGTCTTCTTAGGCGGTCTTTGCCCCTCAACTACCTTTTTGGTATATATTTTTTTCTTGGGCTTCCGCTTTCGTGCATCCTTTCTTTTCTTTGACCTAGTCACTAGTGGAGACTTTGGAGCCTCCTCCATAGAACCTGCACCAGTGCCACTATCAATCTCACTTTCAGTTTCATCCTCTAGTTTTCCATATGTCAATTCTATGCCCTGTTGCTGCAATTGAGCCACTTTCTTATCCAACCATTTCTTGGTTCTTTGTTCTATTGGGCGGGTGACTGTGTCCAAATCTATGACCTTTAGTTCAGTCTAGTCAATCACTGACAACTGCACTTTGGAAATAGCATCGTATCCTTCATCCAAAGTATTTCCATCATCGACCACTTGGTTTACAACTGGAAATAGATCAATAGGCTTCACAAATTTTGTTGTCATTCTCATGTAATGCCTTCTACGGACCTCATGGTCGTCATCACATTTTTCCCAAAAGTCTTCAATATGGGGTATGTGGGCATATTTTCTTCCAACCTACTTTTTTTAGTTTTCCTAGAGGGTCCAAGCCTCCTCACTCTATGTACAATTCCAAGTTGTATTCTATGAGTTCCTTTTTAGAATAGTCTATGCAAGGGGTAGTGGGGCATAAATATACTCCTTGACCAAAAAAAATTGGTTATCGAACTCTAACATGGTGTTTCTCATGCAACAATGAATGGGTTGTTTGCAACTATCGAGTCAATTCCAATAAAATCATTATTTCACTAGGGTACCTTGGTAGACAATATGGGAACCCTAAGAATCTCTCAGCCCTTATGTAAGAAAACTTGTGGAACTGAATAAATTAGTACCCAAAGTTCTTGACCAATGCCTTCACACTAAGGGACATCCTTTTATGGTAATCCTTTGATAGAGTTCAAACAATGTGCATTTTGAATGCATCATTGGCCTGTCTATAGTCCTTCTTGTAATTCCTATATTGCAATTGCAGGTAAAAATCATAGACAAGGGTTTTCCCTTTCTTTTTTCCCAGTTCACCAACACAATTCAACCCTTTGTAGGAAAAGTAACTGCCAAAAGATATACAATGTAGGAGGTCATATAGAACTCCTTAGTCTTCTTCACTACAATTTTTTTTTTGTGTAAATTATCATTAATTATCTTATCCCAATGGAATTTCATTTCACCCCTGAGGATCTTCTCCATGAAGTACCACATCCATTCCTTGAAGATTGAGGAAGTAGGGAGTCCCATTACCCTACTCAAGAACATTACAAGGTCATTGAAATCCTCCATGAAGTTTCTCTGATATAGCTTTTGAAGCACTTTATTGGAACTGCCCCTATTTTTTATCAGCAATGTCATATTTATGGTTCTTTTATAGTCAGTAGGGTAAACTTTCCACACATGTAGAGTATATTATTTCTTAGTCTCTTCCATCTTGTCAAATAGAGGGATCCCAAATGTTCTTTTGATTGACAAAGGAGTCAAATCAGCCAGCACTCGTCCATCTATAGTAACTATTCTCCTAGTTTGTGGGTGCTAACATTCTCTACATCCAACAATTAGTTATGGGCTGACTAGAGCTAGAGGAAAACCTATTGCTTTTGCAATCCCACTTTTATTTACCTTCCAAGCCTCTTCATTCTTTGGGTTGACCAAGACCCATTGTCTGAATTTGTCTATGCTTATGTGACCCAAATCTGTATCTGTCACCTTATGCCATTTCAAGACAATCTTTGAGTTACACTCGACTCCATGGAACTCATACTTCATCTTAGCCTTTTCCTTTTCTCCCTTTGTAGCTCTTGTACTCTTCTTTCCCTTGTCAGTCTTCTCAGATGGTTCCATAAATCCTACACAAAGAACACATAGTTAAATCATGCTAAAATGTCATTAGATGCATTCATCTACCTTAGGGAATCCATTACATTCTTTAAATTCCATCATTTTGTGTTCATTTGCAATGTTTACAACTTTTTAGGCTAGACAGTGCGAGTCTCCATCCTATGGATGCCACCAGTGCTGATGCTGTTAGGAACGTCCCAGGGTACACAACAACCCACAAACGACCATCCCAAGGACATTTCCACATGGATATAACATTGAGACATTTTGATGTGGACCCATTAAGTCACGTGTAAAATGCAAATTAAAGCACTAGAGATCACTCTCCTTGGTCAAATTTTCTTCCTAGGATCATGTAGAAAACCATGGTGTAGAAGTTGCCACTTGGAAAGCTCTTTAAGTTTTGCTACTAACAATGACCTTGGGGCTATGGCATTCTTAAAATTCCTTTCTGCCCCTCAATCTCTACAATAATTTTATACTTTTGTGAATCTTGGTTAACTCAATTTAGCATGCAGAGAATATGGGTAAGAGTCAGGTTAATTCATCGTATCTGAGATTTGAGTCTCTTGGTAAAGTGTGAGAACTTGGCATGTGGGTGTCGCTAATGTGGATGCTATCAAATTTTAGGAAGTTATGAGATGGCTTTGCACTCACAGAAATCTGCAAGCGTCTTCCTGCACGAAAAGATCGTCATGGAATTTGGACTCGAATACTCTAAATTTTATTTGCAGAATAGCTCATTTGGCTCATGGTGCAACGAAGTTGGAGTCGAATTTGCATTTTGGGTGACTATTTGGGTAATACGGTAAAGGACAATGTGGAAGCAATCCATCCCAGGGCTATCTAGGTTTGTTCCGTTAAGAAGTGGCATTGGATGAGTGGTGTCCCACAAGTAGAAATCCATGACAAAATCATGCACTAAGTCGCCAACTTAGAATCTTCTTACTTAGCATTCAAAAACATCATGGAGGTTGAAATTGAGTGGATGCAAAAAATGCCAAGGTGGAAGTTTCCAGGTGGATCACCGTTCATGATTTTCCATTAAACAACAACTTAGGTCAGATGAATCTCTTCCAATGACATCCCATAGGGAACAACCCGTAGAGGCTCGAGGACTTAGTGATTTTGAGTTTCTAGCTTCAATTTTAGTGGAAACGTAAGGGGCAAAAGCTGTCGATGGAAAAGTCGTTCATATTTAATAGTTAACAACAACCTTGGTTTTACGACTCCCTACCAATGGCATTCCACATGAGAGAATTTGCATCAATTTAAGGACTTAACCATTTTGTTTGTTTAACGAATATGCTTGCAAGGGTGAGATCTACCAGCTGGGAAGTCATTAGAGTTTCATCGTAGAATGATAGCTTGGTCCAAACGAACCCTTACTTGCAGAGGTCCACATGGAGAAATTCATTAGGGTTTTGAATTTGAAGTGTTTTTTATTTCGAAACTCTGACAATTTGATAACCCTAAAACCTAGTCTCGAAGATGAGGGAAGCATGGGTTGTCAACATTCAAGTTGTTAGGAACGACATTTCAAGAATAGTCGTCCATGAGCACAAACCTGTGGCAACCTCATACTTAGTAAATTTTGAGGCTAAGGGTTTACTGACTGTTGAAAAGATAGGGCTAAAAACTTTGAGCATGACGGTGGTTGTTAAGCTATGAACCTCATCAAATACGATCATGGTGTGATCAATGACTAGTTTGGATGCATTTAACCAAAACCCAATTACAAGTTCAAAGACCATACTCACTAGGGAAACCATAACCAGTGACCCTTGGAAAAATAAAAAATGACAACACAGAGGAAAAGGCTTAGAAACCATACCTGTTACCACGTGAGGGGAGGAGGAAAAAGATGATTTGGTCGTTGAGCTTACTTGTAGGTATTCCACTCGGCTTCTCAAATTCAAATGTGCAAGGTGTGAAAATGACTGCTCGACCCCATATTTATAAACCTATATGCCATTAATGCAACCATTAAATATAGGGTTTGCAAAAAATGTGCAAGGGGTATGTAATGCAAAAACACTAGGAGCAAAGGCAACTAGTGAGAAGTTTGTTGTAGAAAGGAAAAATTCAGGTGTCGTAGAGAACAACATCGAGGAGATGGTATTCTTCAAACGATGACCCACAACACAATTCTCACAAACAACAAAAGGAGGCGTGTCTTCCACATAAGGTAAACCCACATTAAAATTTTCACAAACTCCCAAGACTTCATAAATTTTTTTCAATTGGCTAGGAATCATGGGTTTTACATTTTGAAGGCATTTTGATCAGTTTGGGTCCAAAAATAGGGGCACAAAAAATGAAGCAAATATGAACCAACCCATCAAAAATGGAAAACAAAGAGGGGGTCCCCAATCCAAGTGGGGCATGTGTGCAAAAGGCACAACAAATGGTATCTTCACTGGGGAATGCTCCCAAGCGTTCCAAGGTTAAGGATTCATCTAAAACCCAAAATCTCTAGTTTCACAAACCAAAATCCAGGCACCATCAAGTGAAGTGAAAGCTCAAAGAAGAATAAAATCCTTAGTTGAATCAAGCCATAGGAATCTTAGAAGTTTGTGCACGGTGAGTTAATTACCCTCCCTCTAAAACTATAGAGGTGCACAATCAATCAACCAAGACAAGCTACGTAAGTAATCTAACTCCAAAAGTAACCTGGACATTGCTCTGCAACCAATCAGGTGTCCATAGACCCGACATAGTTGTCACTGCAATCCCTACAAACATTACTCTATTCCCATCTAGGTGTCCATAGCCCTGATAGAGTTGTTTAGACACCCAAATGGTTGCTTGTTTATCAATTTTATTTCCTTCATTTTCTTTTCTTTCTTTTTTTGCTTTTATACCTTGAATTTCTTTTTGCAACCAAATAAGCCATGATGCCTATAGCGAGGTTTGGAGATTGTAGTGGTCACTGAAGAATATTTAGGATTTTCACTTGTCAATACCTCATGGTAACTATTGTATATCCCATTTGGAGCATTAAATATGTGTGTTGTGTGAGAACTGAGATAAATGTGAAAGGATTTAAACAAGGGTTTCCTTATAGGTTAGGCAAGAGTTCAATTGAGGAAGCATGATTCACGGAAGCAAACATAAAATTTCTGATAACTCATGAATACGTGTCCATGGAAAAAAGGAAAACATGTAACAAAGTGGGCCCTTTGACAATTCCAAGCACAACCACCACATTAAGACCGAACAACACCCTCAACAAAAACAAAGCCAAAAAAACAAGGGAAAGCAAAGCAAAACAAAAACACAAAGAAAAGAACCTACTCTAACTATGTACATAGGTGAGATACAACAACTTAGGCAAGGAAATAATGCTTCAAGTATTTCTTGTTGACTGGCAATGGGACATCTTCTTCGATGAGGGTTTTTAGGCGGAAGGTATTATCTCCTAATATTTCAAAAATCTGAAAGGGGCCAAGCCAAATCTTGTTGAATTTATCATGTCCCCCTTTCTTCTCATGGGACTTATCCCAACATAGCACTAGATCAACAATTCTAAAGGCCTTAACCTTGGATCTATGATCGAACCATTGTTTGACTATGCCTTGATGTTTGGAAAAAATTTCTATAGCTTCATCTCATTTTTCTTCTAAATGGAGCAGCTCAGCCAGATGGGATTCAATACGTTCCCCTTCCTCATAATAGGTGTTAATAAATTGCAGTGTGAGGATTTTAAGGTGGATCAATAAAATAGGTTCCAAACCATAGACAAGGTGGTATGGGGAATTTCCTAAGGATGCTTTATGTTGGGTATGATCTACCCATAAAGAAAACATTAACTGGGTGTGCCAATCCTTTGGGTTCTTATCTAATAGTTTATAGATGATAGTCAACAATTTTTTGTTACTGGATTTAGCTAACCCATTACCTCGGGGATGGTAATTTGATGAAAATTTCAGCACAATTCCATAATAAAAATCCCAACCTATAAATTTGAGAGAAGCAAAGGCTGGACCATTATCACATACTAAGGAAAAAGGGCATCCAAAATAATTGATAATATAAATTTCAAGAAAATTGATTACTACCTCTGTTGTAAATTGTCTACAAGAAATATCCTTGTCCATCTAGTACAATAATTGATTATGGTTAGAATGAACCTATGTCTTGCAAAAGATGGTGGGTTGACTAGACCAACGAAGTCTAGTCCCCACTAGGTGAATGGCCTTACCTCAGTGGTGGGTTGCAATGAAACAACAACATACCTTTCCCTGGTAGTAGTAGTCTAGCAAAAAAGACAAGTCTAAATGTGATGGTGAGCATCTTCGAATAGTGTGGGCTAGTAGTATCCAACACATAGAATCTAGTGAGTGTTGAAGGACCTGATCCATGCCCTATTTTGAACTTATCCTGAAATTCCCTAACCACTTCGGTAGCTTCAAATTTCCCAAGGCTTCAAAGGTAGATCCCTTCATGATTATTCTTGTACAACATGGCACCTTTCAATATATAATTGTTACTTTTTAGTCATAGAGCTCATTTTCAGACTCCTTACAGATGTAGTGGGCACTTGTGGTTCAATAAATAATACACAGTGTTGTCATACCATGCATCTAGAGAAACATCCTCCAAGTTGTACTACTAGGCAATGCGTTTTGGATCCATTTCTATCATTTTGCATGTGAGAGCTTGACCTCGAACTAGATTCATTGGTTGTATCTCCAAATCATAATCCTGCGAAAACATAACCCACTTTGCTCACCTTTCCCCTAGTTCATTTTGCATTAGCAATATATTAACAGTTGGGTCTGGGACAATAAAAAATACCTTATTCCTTAGATGTAGTGCCTAAACTTCTTGACTCTATGGACTAGGGTATATGCCTGCTTTTGGAAATTGGGATATCACAATTCAACATCCTTCAATGGAGCACTCATGAAAGCAATAGGATGTTCACTTCCCTTGTGCTTGTGTGTCAGCATGCTAGCACACGAGTGATATGAGGCGAATGAGTATACATAGAAAGGATTAGAATAGTCAGGGCTAACAAAAATAGGAGTGTTTGCAATGGCCCTCTTTATTTTTGCAAAATCATCTTTTGCTTCTAGCATCCATTCAACCTTGGCATCTTGCTAAAGCATGGCATTCAATGGTTTCATAATTTTTGCAAATCCCGTGATAAAATTTCATACAAAGTTAATCTTCCTAGAGAAGGACTTCATTTCTTTCTTGCTTCCAGGGGGCTGAATATTTAAGATAGCCTGAATGTATTCTAGGTCAATTGATATTCCATTCTCTAAGATTGCATGCCCTAGAAATTTTCCCTCAGTTACTTTGAAGATACACTTCTTTGGATTTAATGAGATGCCAAATTCCTTGCACTTATAGAATACTTTACATAAATCAGAGACATGATCGCCTCTCTTTTTTTAAGACACTATAAGGTCATCTATGTAAATGATGTTGCATTTGTCGATCAAATTCTTGAAGGAAATATCCATGACACACTGGAATGTCACCCCTATGTTGATTAAGCCAAAAGGAATTCTTCTATATGCAAATGTACCCCATTTTGTAGTGAAGGAAATCTTGTGTTTGTCCTCGTACTACACCATCACTTGGTTGTAGCTTTAGTAGTGATTAAGGAAGGACATCATCTAAGATTCATTCATGATCTGCAATACCTCATTTGGTGAAGGCACTCGATAGTTATCATTTTCTAAGGCTCAGCTCAAATTTCTAAAATCCACGCACAACCTAATTTCTCCATTATTCTTTTGGATTGGAACCAAATTGTCCACCCAAGTGGAATGCTGGATAGGGAAGATAATACATGTGGACAACAAAATTTTCACAAAAAAATAGGTTCTAGGAGTGCGTCGATTGTTCATTGGTGTTGCCTAAAAGGATTTGCATCTGGTTTGAGGGGATAGTGTGAGTAATGATTGAATTATCATATGTCTTGAGGTCCTCATAGCCCCAAGCTATAATGCTATGGTATGTATGTAGGGCATCACTTATTCCTTTCCTTTCCTCCGAAGTATAGACCTTGCTAATAAAAAATGTTCTTTGCATTTTCTGCAGTACCCCAATTATGCACATCACATTCGCTTTCTATGGAGTTCTTGGTTTGCTAGTCCTGATCCCTTATGTGTTCAAGGTCAAATATCCTTTCTAACTAAACCATAATTATGGGTATTGTATTGTTCTTCAAGTTAATTACCCATTCTATATCCAACTTTGCTTCCTCAGGCTGTACTTTGTCTATAATTTGAGAAGCAAACACATTTGAGCTAGTAATGAAATTTAGGATATGCTTGTCATCCTTGAACACTTGGAAATTGGTCATGTTATTTGGCACTAATGAGGTGGGGATGAGTTCTACTATGAATTTTTTTAGGCCAATTTATGACAAAGGTTGCAAGGTGCTAGTTGCTTGTGCTAATGCATCAACAGTTTGGTTTTTTGTTCGAGGAATTAACTAGATATTAAATGCATCAAACCCCTCTATCAGATCCCACACTCTATTCCTATAGTTAGCCAACCTTCAGTCATGGCATGCATAAAATTTTCTAACCTATTTGATGACTATCTCTGAGTCCCCAAATACTTGCAACATTTTAACCCTTTTTCGTAATTCCATAAGTAACCCATGTACTAGTGCCTCATACTCCACTACATTATTGGTACAATAAAATTGCAATTTATGTGCATCAAAGAAGGTCTTACTAGAGGGAATAATCAACTTGAAGCTTGATCCTGCTCCTTGCTTGGATTTTGATCCATCGAAGTGAAACATCCAGAACTTGGAAGGGAATCCTCCTTTGGAGCTAATAGAACATACCTCATTTTTAGGCAACACATCTAGTCCTTCACCCTCAAGCTGTTTACATTCAAACTGGTTTTCATCTTGTTTCCCCTACCAAAATCTTACTGAAGTGATTTTCCTCTTAATGTGATCTATCAATGTCTAGCAAAAACAACACTTGAACTTGGAATGAGATGCATCATGTATTCTGCACCATCTAGGAAACAATAGCTCCTTGAAATCCATTCTAGCTCTTAGATTGATCTAATCTTGTACACACTTTTGCATGAACTCCTGGAAGCCATCAAACAACCCTAGGTTACCCTCTTCTTGAAAATCTTCATTATTGGATTCAATCAGTGCTTCTGCGCTATTAGGAAGGGTAGTCAAATTGGGAGAGGCATGACACAACACAAGAACTTATTCTGCCTCCTCTTCTTCACCTTTGTATGTGACTGGGAGATAATTCTCCAATTCTACTTCTGCAAACAACACTTCATTTTCCTTATTTTATTCAGTTATCATGAATCTCATTCTTGGTTCATGCTCAATTTGAATATGATTGGGAAGCCCCTTCCAAGGCAGCCACATATGTGAGTAATCAATTGAAATATAACCATTAAGAGCCTGAGTGAAGTCTCTTCCTAATATGATAGCATAAGTATCAAGGATGTCTGCAACTTGGATATCAATGACTTGCTACACCCTTGGGTCTACTTCCACCTACATTGGGATTTTGTTTAACTCCCCCACTACATTTAATTTGATCTTATCTAGTTGAGTTACCTTCCTTTTGGATAGGGTAGGAGTTATACCCAATTCTTTGCATACTATAAATGGCATGACATTCGTTGAGGCCCCAGAATCTAGTAGGCAGTTATGTAGATTTTTTCTGAACACACATAATCTTTTCCTTTGTCTTTTGTTTGCATCTAATTTTGTTCCTTTGTTGGCTTCTTATCTGATTGATGATCCTTACTAGGTTGTTGATCAAGCTCCTTCCCCATAATTTCTTTGATTATTGGCTCATTGTTAGAGGTGTCAAATGTGACCCTCTTTGTTGCCGCATCGTGGGATGACTTTGATGAGAGTCCCATTTAGTGATCGAAAGAAGGTATTCCTAATGGCAGGAACTCTTAGCAATTCAAAAGATGATAGGATCAATTTCACCTTCTTTAATTCTTCTATCACATACTCTCCCATTTTTTCAACATCCACCTTGGATGGATTTCCTTTGGTGAGATTAGTGTGTAGTTCTTTGGAAGGATCAGGTTGCCTATTCCTATTGAAGTATTGAGTAGGAACCTTGGGGTAAGGTGGGTTATTACATCATTTGGGTTAGGTAGCATATTGAAATTATTTGGTGGTATGGAGGTCATAAATGGAATACCAACTTGTCTATTCCTCAAGTTATAAGGGGTTCGACGTTGGTGGAACATGTGAACCTCTTCCTCTGATTGTTCTTCCTCATCTTTTGGACCATTATCAATTGAATCAAACATTTTAGATAAATTTCCTTTGTTAAATACCTCATTTTCTTTTCCTCCATTTTCTACAAACTCCTTCTTGAGTTCATTCTTATCACCTCAAGGGAAGGGCACCTAGTTGACCACCAAGACTGAATCATATGGCTCTGAGGGCACTATTTCTCTGCAACCTAAATTATCAACAACATTTTGCACCTCCACTTGAAAGATTGCAGAAATAGAATGAAACTATAGACATTTGAGCTTGGAATGCCTCTTGGTCTGATGGATTCTACACCATTTGGATAATCCTTCCTCTGCCAAGTATACTCCACTTGTCAACTTATTTGCACCACTCGGTGAGTGAAGTGGTGTAGGAACTCCCCCATTGTTGGGCTTGGTATTCCACATTTGATTCTACCTTTGGGGCTTCCTTCTTTTGAAAAATTTCCCTGAATTTTGACCTCATTCATAATTTTTCCTTGAAGCTGGGCCTAAATTGTGATTGTGTCAATGATAATTGGCTTGAATGCTTCTTTGTGATGCTTGTAGCTGATTGTTTTGGTTTCTCAAGTGCATAACCTTTGTGGTTAGCTTCTTTACTTGCTCAACCAATTCATCAATTTGTTCCTTGTCCTCTTTGCTTTGCATTGGTATGGAGTTCTAAAGAAAGATAGGGTGTGCTATAGATAGACTCTGTTGAGTAGCTAGAACCTCAAAATTCTATAAGTATGAAGGTACATTAGGTTGCTACGGATAATTCTATTGATTTGAATTTTATAGATAACTAGGTATTGGTGGAGCTTGATTGAATGGAGGTCCTAGATGTGGCATAATGGGAAACTGAGGAACCTAATTCATTAATGGAGTTTTATTGGATAAGGCATGACCAAGTCCATGGATTTCCTAGGATTAGCAATAGGCCCCAATGAGGGTAATAGACCTGCCAAGTGTTGTCCCAAATTTGTGCTTTCCTTAACAACTTCTACATATGCATCCACCAAAAGTGCAGGAGGTTGATGCATTCACTTGACTAAGGCTAAGGTGAGATTATCTAAGGCGACATAGTATACTGTTCTTGGTGAAGTATCATCAACCACATAGGGTGGCTGCAATCTCATATATGCTCAATGAAATATGTTGTTGAAGGAGCTGATTGGTTCATTAACTTCCCTCCTCATGGACATGAATTGCTGATATAAGTATGTGGGGTTGATTGAAACTTTAAATTTATATAGAAATGTATTTTTCATTAGGTCCCAAGAGGTTATGGATCCTATAGGAAATAAATGTACTAGTAAAATGCTTCCCCTCCCAGTGAATATGGAAAGAGTTTGTGAGCCACATCCTCATGTTCAATTTGTTTGTCCTTGAGGGAAATTTATAATATTTTAGTGTGTTCTTCAGTTGTCCTCTAAGGATTGTTGGTGTAGAATTTAGAATAGAAATGTTCTATTTTTTTGGCATATCATGGTAGTCATTGAAGGACCATAGTGAGGGGTTGTTTCCCAACCAAGCCATTTGTGGAGGTGGGGGTAGTAATGGTTGAGTTGTAGCAACTAGTGGCTATAACAGTCTAGATGTGGCTGGTGAATGGACAAGCAACTGGTTGGAGTGAAAGGGATTATGGAGATAATGGAGATGGAGGTCAAGTGGCTGGTGCTAATGTTGAAGCTTCCCCTTTCTTGGCTTTCCTAGCCCTAGTAGGGATCTTTAATTCTTGAAACTCTCCTTTATTGTTGGAAAATGTGCCTCAACTTGCTGGATTGAACCTCTCTTAAAGACTTGACATTTTTCCCTTTGTTGGCCTTCATTTTTGGACTATCACTGAAATCTAGAACCTTAAAACCTATGTTGTGGGGTTCGTGAGTTTCATAACCTCTCGACATGATGATCTATTTGTTGTTGCAGGTTTTAGGAATATCCTAACATTCAACTAGAGGTTTTGAAGTTGGGGTTTCTCCCGACTTGGTGACATCAGAGATCAGCACATCGGTGGGACGTGGCTACTTTGGGGGGACTTTAAAGTCTATCTTTCTGATGGACTGATGATTCTCATCAGAAGAAGTCATCGACTTCGGTGGGACCCTCAACCTTGTCTCATCGATGAGTCGATAGACATGAAGCTATAAAGTTTATATTGTTGGGACTTTTCTTTTATCGGTGGGAGATGAATTGGTGTCCCTCTGATATGGCGATGGTTGAGTTGGTGAACTTGAATGGTATGATAGTCAATACTAGTGGATGAGTGATGTGTCAACATGTGGCATAAATTAATTCATTGATTCTACATCACTTTTGTGAATCAACAATCATTGGATTGAAAGATGTATTTCCTTAGAGTAATATATTTTTATTAAATGCATGTTTTGACTCGGGGGTTGAAAAAGAGAAAATATGGTAACATTCTCTATAACCGAATTAATTGATGGGTGGCTTGATGCGTGCTGGATGGTAGTGTGTGTGGCCTAAGAAAAAGGTAGCTTGTTGATGAAGATAGTGAAATTAATAAAAACCTAACAGTGGTTGAGTGGTTTTACATTGTATGCTTTTACAAGCATTGGAACAATGTAAGGAGAATTGTAATTAGTGTGTGAGGTCAACCAAGGGATTGGATTGTTGCTGTGAGCTAGCATATGAGAGTCAAGTCTGTGACTCTATATTTAAATATTTTTATGGTAATACAAAGTGACTTAACTTAGTGTGTGGGTTTTTCTCCTGTAAGGGTTTTCCCACGTAAATCTGGTGTTATCTTTTGTGTGATAATTTTTCTATTCTTTTGTTATGTGAATATGCATCTCAATGAATATAACTTGTTAAATGATTTTGTTTTTTGCACTTTTTTCCTAAGGATTTTTCATTAGGAAGGTGTTTCCACACCACTGCTTTCCTTACAAGTGATATCAAAGCTTGGCCAGTTGTGTTATCCTTGTAAGTAGGGTTGGTTTTTTGTGCTAACTTTGTTCAGTGGGAGTCTTGAAAAAGAAGAATTGATTGTATTTTTACAGTTGAGATGGCGAGTACATTAGGTAGAGTATAAATTGAAAAGCTCAATGGCAGAAATTTTGAGTTGTGGAAACTCAAAATGGAAGATCTATTGGTGGATAAAGACTTCTGGATTGCTGTGTTTGGAACTATGCCACAAGGTATGAAGCAAGAAGATTGGGACCTCACAGATAGAAAAGCTAGAGGGTTGATAAGGCTCTGTCTAGTAGATTCTGTTCTCCTAAACGTTCATGAGGGGAAGACTACATCTTCATTATGGAAGAAACTTGGTGAAATTTATCAGGGAAAGTATCTGGTGAATAAGATATTCCTGAGGAAGAAGTTGTACTCCTTGAAGATGGAAGAAGGCGCATCCATAGCAGACCATTTGAGTTCATTTAATATGATTTTTTATTAGTTGGTTTCTGTAGGTGTGAAGATAGAGGGGGAGGATCGTTGTATTCTTATGTTATGATCCTTCCCAACACTTGGGATTATCTGGTAATGGCTATTGGAAGTACAACAACTACTTTCAAGATGGAAGATGTGGTTTCCTCACTACTATCAGAAGAAATGTGAAGGAATTCTTCTGAAATGGCCAAGGAGGCTCTTGCTGTTCAGGGTAGATCAAAGGAGAGAGGAAAGAAGAAAGACAAGAAGTATAAATCCAAATATGAATGGAGATCAAAGTCTCTTGGTAAGAAGTCCAAGGTGAAATGATGAAACTATGGGTAGACTAGTCATATCTGAAAGGATTGTAAGGAGGAGAAAAAGAAGAAGAAGAATAACTCTTCAGACAATGACTTTTCTTAGAGTGATGAAAATGCCATCATTGTTTCCTTGGAAACTTAGGCATTGGATGAATTCTGGTTGATTAACTCAAGTGCATATTTTCACATGACATCTCATAGAGATTAGTTCACTAAGTATGAAAAGTATGTTGGTGGAAAGGTGTACCTGGAAAGTGATTCAACTTTGGAAATTTTTGGCCGTGGAAGAGTTAGAATCCAATTTCTTGACAGAAGAATCAAAGGAATTGATGGCATACTGCACATACCAGGTTTGGCTCGTAACCTACTTTCTGTTAGTAAGTTGAATGATGTTGGTGTGCAAGTATCTTTCTTGAGTGGAGGTTGTAGGATGACTAGAGGCTCGATGGTACTAGCTAAGGGTGCACACATATGCACTTTGTACAAGCTGGATGTGTGTCTTGTTCAATGTAACAACATCTCTGTAAAGTCAAGCAAAGATGCTCATGTAGAGAAGGAGAATGAAGCTCCTTCGGGTGAAAATTCCTTGGAGATGAAACTCCTAGTAGAGAAAACCATGTTGTGGCATCATAGACTCAGTCACATAGGAGAGAAAGGCTTAAAAGCCTTGAAAAATAAAAATCTAGTTGAAGGGCTTGATGATTGTAACCTTGAGTTTGATTTTTGTGAACATTTTATTTATGAAAAGCAACACCATGTTTCATTTTATTTGAGTCCTCATAAATCTTCTAGCATTCTTGATTATGTTCATTACAATGTATTTGGTCCAGTGAATGTTCCTTCGTTATTGAAGTCTAGATATTATGTTTCTTTTATTGATGATTATTCTAGAAGGGCATTTGTGTATTTTCTAAAGAGTAAATTAGAAGTGTTCAGTTGGTTTAAAGAGTTTAAAAACTTGGTAGAAAATTAAATGCTTGATGATGGACAATGGTGGTGAGTTTTGTTCTACAAATTTCAAAAGGTACTACAAAGACCATGGGATTAAAAGGTATAAAAATACGCTTTATACTCCATAGCAAAATGGAGTTGTTGAATGGTTGAATAGGATGCTAATGGAAAGAGCAAGAAGTATGTTGAGCAGTGCTGATTTGGAGTAGAAGTTCTGGGCTAAGGTTGTGGCTACAACATGTTACTTGATAAAATGTTCACCTTGTTTGGCCCTTGTTGACAAAACCCCTTTGGAAGCGTGGTCTAGTAAGAAGCCCTCTCTGAGACATATTTGTGTCTTTAGTTGTGAGGCATATGCATATGTGCTGAATGAGGAAAGATCAAAGTTGGAGAACAAGGTTGTCGAATGTATCTTCATTAGCTATGGCGTTGATGTGAAAGGATACAAGCTTTGGAACCTTGTTACTAAGAAGGTTTTGTACAACATAAGTGTAATCTTTCATGAGTTGAAGCCTTCAATACCTGGTCCATAATTAGAGACAAATAAAAAGGAAAAGAAGAATGATGTAGTTGAAATCCCTTGAAATCCAGATAAAGAGGAACTACAAAGTGTACCTAAAAATAAGGAGAATTCTAAGGAAGAAGAGCCACAAGCTCAACCTCAGCCTGTGAGGAGGTCTACACGTGAAAAGTGTAAACTTGATAGGTATGGATTTTCTATGTTGGATTCGATCTATTCCTAAAGCTTTGATTAGTAGCACTGATGAGCCTAGGACTATGAAAGAGGCAATTAATATGTCTGACTCAAATTCTTGGTTGGAATCCATGAATAAGGAAATGGCAGCATTGAAAAAGAATGAAACCTCGGATTTGGCATCCCTTCTTGAAGGTTGAAAGTTGTTGGCTATAAATGGGTATTCAAAAATAAAATTGGTTTGGATAGTAGTGTGGAGAAGTATAAAGCTAGGTTGATCACGAAAGGTTATTCCCAGGTGGAGGGAATTGATTATGGAGAAATATTCTCTCCTATAGCTAAGTTGACATCTATTAGATTTCTTTTGTCACTTGTAGCAATGTATGACTTAGAGATCGAGCAGATGGAGGTGAAGTCATCATTTCTTCATGGAGATTTGAAAGAAGAATTTTATATGTCCCAACCTGACCACTTCGTTAAAAAAGGTAAAGAAAGTCTAGTTTGCAAGTTAAAAAAATCTTTGTATGGTTTAAAACAATCGCCTAGAATGTGGCACCAGAATGTTTGACACTTTTCTTTTGTCATTGGGATTTGTAAGATCTAAATTTGATGATTGTGTGTACTTCAAAACTAAAAAATGATTGAGTGCTTATTATTTCCCTATATGTTGATGACATGTTGTTCATAGAAAATAGTAAGACTATGATTTCTAATCTAAAACCTTAGTTGTCTACAAAGTTCAAAATGGAAGATCTTAGTGCAACAAGGTATATTCTAGGGATGGAAATAAAACAGGATAGAGCTAGCAAAAAGCTTTGGCCTACCCAAAGTAATATAAGCCATTTTTGCACCAAATTTATATGCCAAGTTCCTCTATGTTTTCCTTCTGATTTTCTAGAATATGTTTATGTCTCTATGTTTTGTATTCTTCTAAAATATTAATAGTTTACTACATTTTCATTAGTAACCTAAGAACAATATTGCATCATATAATTCGGTCAATTATTAACTAACCAATAAAATCCACATCATCTCTCCCACAAAGGATTAAAACCTTGATCCACCATTTTGGATTTTCCATTGAGGTTTGTAGCCAAGTAGATGTTGAGATCACTTTTAATTCTTAAATGTTCCTAATTGGAAGAAGTCTGGTTTATGATCTAGAACCCCTTTTCCAATCAAACATTTTGGTGAACTCGATTATTTTTACACTTTAAATCTTCTAAAATATGAAACATATAATTTAAAAATCTTTAAAGTATATTATTAGGTTATGTGAATTCATCATTTATGCATGCATAATTTTCATAAAAAGGATTGAATTAAGTCAAAAATTGCATTACTTTTTACATTCAAAAGACAACTAGGGTTAATTTTAGTTATTGCAAAGTAGATCTACCTCATAATTGCATTGAGAATTCTAAATTAGGTCTGACAAAAATCTAAAGAAAAATCTAAAAGTGTTTATGAGGTCATTTAGGCATGACATACAGTAAAAAGTGGAAAATTGTATTGTTGTTGTGGAAAAAAGATAGAACAATTTCAAATTTCTAGTTTTTTCAACTTAGGATCAATCAATTACTATATTGTGCAATCTGAAAATTACATTTTTAATTACATTAGTTTCTTGAAAATTCTAAAAATCACACACACTATTGTGTTACACAGAAAAATTACAATTTTGTGCATTTCCAAAAACTTGCTTATTCTTAGACCTGAAGAATTATAGAATAGAAACCTTAAAAACTATAGAACACATTAAAATATTGAAATTAGTGAATTTAACTCATTGGACTAGGGCACCTAGCACCCTTGTCTAGTCAATTTTGACTCAAAATTGAATCATAATTTTTTTTTTCTGTGTTTCCTTTGCTATTTTAGCTTTTGTTTATTTTGCAAAAAAAATTATTTTTTGTGATTTTTCTATACTATAATTTTATTTTATGCCTACTTAAGTGTTTTGAATCTCATATCATGACTTGGTTTCCTACTACTAATATCCCTATGCAATGTAGTTTCAGACTTATGGCATCCCACATTGCAATCACAACTGTTATGAAGCCTAAGTCCTATAAATCTTTCTCACAAAGTATTTCTTCTACCCAATCCATCTTGGATTCCCTACCTTATCCTACATTATCAATGACTTCATCCCAAACCAAACTTCATGTGGACATGGAGGCCACTATTTCCTTTGTTCTTGAAGATAAGCTAGGAAAATTGGGTAAGGATGTAGAAGGTCTTCAAGACTACCTTAGTATTGAGCCTTTAGCTGGAGAGATAGTGCTTATTATGGACAACCTTAGAAAGTTAATAAATTATTTCTAGGGAATAGAAGTAATGTTTAGTCTAGCTCACATATTATATGCTAACATACCTACAACAACTAGTTGTTATCAAGAGCACCAATGCTCAAAACCAAGTAGGAAAACATGTTTCCTCTCCCACAACCATGCCTTCTATTCCCACATTTACACCTCCAACCATAGAATCAACAATACAATATAGAAATGGTACAAACTCAAGCTTAGGTCTTCCTAGTGGGAATCCTTATAGTTTTTTCACTCCAACCATAACATCATCACCACCTCCCATAAACAAGCAAAAAATAACCCACTAGTTCTTCATACTAGTTCACCATACTCAACAAACTCTCAAAACATGTCACCCAATGATCCAATGAAAAATATTTTGCAAAACATGATGTCACTTCAATAAAAAAATTCAACCTTAAACAAAAACAAAAACAATGGAAACCCTCCACAATACCATACATAATCCATTATCATTTCCTATCCCCAAAACACTGATACCACAAAACATCGAAATACATCAATTTGAAAATTTCAATGGAAGGGAGATCCTAACAACCATGTGTTAGCTTTTATCGCATTATGTAGTGACTTTATTTTTTAAGATGCACTCCTAAAAAAACTATTTCCTATATCATTGAAAGACACAACCTTGGAATGGTTTTTCTCATTTCCAAACAACTTAATAACCTCATTCACATAACTTGTTAGTGCATTTCTCCAACATTTTCAAGAAAAAATGGGTCCTGAAGTGATGTTAATGGACTTAGTGCATTGTAAACAAGGGCCTAAGGCAAAGATAATTGAACTTATAGGATGATACCAATCGATTTACTCACAAATCTCCTATAGTCTTCTTGACATTGAAATTCAATGAGTGTTTATAGTAAATTTGGAACCTAGTATTCGAGATAAGCTAATAAAGTATCCATATTTTACACATTTGTGTACAACTCTTCGTGATTACCAAATATTTTTTAGTCAATATGAAGGTACACCTTTATTTTCTAATGGCTCATGTTGGTCAATCTAAAGCCATACCCAAAAAACATCAATCCTTTAAAAAGAAAAATAAAAACTTCATTAAGATAAATAGTCCTTAAATTGCCAATAACATAGTTTTCTTCCATAAACACAAATCCATATAAATTTAGAGTGAGAGATAGGAAATTTTCAAAATTTCTAGATTCTCTCCATGTGATAATGTTGTAGTTTCTAAACAAGAACATGATTCAACTCCATCTAATTAGGCCTATTGATATAACTAAACCTTTACCATCAAACTTTAACATAAAATCATTTTTTCAATATCATCATACAATTGGACATAGTATGGAATAATGTATGTGTCTTAAGGGCCAAGTGCAAGACCTCATTGACTCTAATAAAATACAGTTGGCTGACATTAATTACAAAGGAAATGAATTAGTTTTTCCACCTAAAAAAAAACTTGCAAATATTTACAAACCCATTGCCAAGTCATTCATCTAACTTTATGCAATGTAGTGATAATGATGAAGAAGATAATAATTTATCCAACATTTTCAACATGATATAATTTCAACCTCATAAGGGATAAACCACTTTATTTCCTAAAATTACTTTTGAACATATTGAGGCATCCATAAATGCTCCTGATGGTCCTCTTTATATCTCTGGTATAATTAATGATAAATCCACAAGGGGGGTACTCATTTATCTCATGTGTGTAGAGAATTTGATCACCAAATAATTCTTATTTATATATGAAATTTACAAAGATACCTATAAAAACTCAAAAGCATGGTTAAAAACTCATGATGGTTCAATTCACCCTATCATAAGTTGGATAACTCTCCCAGTCAAAGTTGGACCTAAATAATTAGATATTTCATTTACCATAGTTTTGATGTCAAACCAATTTCATGTGATGTTGGGCTATCCATGGTTGCACTC
This sequence comes from Sequoia sempervirens, assembly GCA_007258455.2. Classification (NCBI taxonomy): domain Eukaryota; kingdom Viridiplantae; phylum Streptophyta; class Pinopsida; order Cupressales; family Cupressaceae; genus Sequoia; species Sequoia sempervirens. Next base: position 286,723,273 of record VDFB02105785.1, on the reverse strand, counting down.
CATGAATGTGGTCCCATTATTTATCCATAAATGTATTGAATTCCCATTGGAATAAGAAATACACACTATTCATCATAGTGGGTTTGAACCTTTGGCCTCTCATGGAAATTTTTCACTACATTATTTTTATCCTCAACCTATTGAAACTATTAAGCCTCATGAGGATTTTATCCATATCATATCAAAATTTTAAAGATAAATGTATATTCAAATTACCCTTAGTAATATCTTTCCTGAAGTTCCTTTGTCTATAGTGACTTCAATGATGTTTATCCTACCCCAAAGGTAATAGAGGAATCTAAGTTCAAATCTATAGTGTCGTAAAATTGCACCCTGTGGAAATTTCACACTTGAACATTTATCCCACTACATTTATGGAACCTATCCACATTAATGAAAAAACCTTATGAGCTAGAATTTCATGATTCCAATTCCATAAGGGACAATAATGAAGTCTTAGCATTCTATCACCTTATTTCTTGCAAAGTTTTGAGTCGGACATCGGTGTGATGTGTGGATGTCCACGTGGTGAGCAAGCATCCCCTAACTTTATGAGTTTCAAATGAGGGAATCTCATGACCTTTTCCTATCACACATGTCATTGCAGAAGAATCATAACTATAACAACTCTTCTTGCCGATGCAATCTCACAAAACTCCTCTTTTCACTCTCATTCTCATTCATTCTCACTCTCTCTTGTCTAATATTCTACATCTTTTCTCTTACTCTCTATAGTGAAGCTCTATTGAATTCTTATCTTGTGAACAACAAAGGATCTCTTAGAAGCATGCAACATCTTGTCTATCAAGCCAAGAGGGAGCCACAAACTATTGGTAACACTCTGTTGTCACTTTTTCTTGTCTATTTGAAAATACATACTTGTCTTGTCTATTTTATTCATGATAGGGGTTCTCATCCATAGTATGGTTTTTTTCTACCATATTCCTTGTCTATTATAGTGTATGTCTTATCTATTCTCTATCTATTTGGTTGTCCATGGAGGTGGAAACACCAAAACATGGGTTTGACTAAGGCAAGCCCCAAAACAACCCTAACACTTTTCCTCATCCTTTTTGTGTGTAGGTTTCTAGATTCGAAGAGGGGTATTCATGTATTTCAGACTTTTAGCCCCTAGTTTGATAGGGACAACAATGTGAGGCACATACATCCTCGCGATGCACTTTCATCCATTGGATATGACTCTAACCTTTTGAGGGAAAAATATGTAAGTTATATTCTATAATTCTTTACTAGATTTTGTTAATTTATAATTTTATCATTCTAGCTTAGTACTTCACTTAATTAAGTTATTTTCAATATCTTTGATTCCATATTTTGTCACTTGAGCTTACAATTTGAGGTAATAGAGGGCTATTAACTCCCTATAGAATCTTCTCTATCATAGAGACTCAGGAGTAGTGAATCCCCTCCTTTACATTTTGGTCAACCCGATGTGAAACAAATCATGTTGGATCTTTTCCTTCAAAACTTTGATGCTTTTGATAATGCATTTTATAAAGATGATTTTGATATTTTGGATGATTCCCTAGATGATTGTTTAAAGGAATCTCTTTCTACATACAGATTTGTTGAACAAACTTATTCATCACAACCTTCATCTTCTTCCTCGCAAGTTGAAGATTTCATGAATGTAGTTGATTTTTTTATAGCCCCTAAAAGGCCTAAGAGACTTGTCATTAACGTGACTCTAGCTAGCCTATCTCCTAATATAATTCATTCTATTTGTGGGGTTCCTTACACTATTGACACATGAGACCTTTACATGAGATTATTGCAATATAATGCTTCCTCTTATAAAGAAGTATCCCATACTTACAATACTAGAAGGAACAAAAAAAAATTAAATCAACCAACTTCTTTACCACCTTCTCAACCAAGTTGTCTTCCTCCAAAACCTAAACCTATAGCTAAATCACCTAGTGACTATGATTTTATTGAGAAACTTCGTGTTACTCATGCCAAGCTCTCATTTTGGGATTTGCTTCAAACTACTCTAGTTTATCAACATATACTTTAGGAAGCCTTGTAAAATATCCTCTTTCCTTCTTTCGCTAGGCCGACAGATATTAATGCATTGATGGCTCATATTCATGCAAATTTTCCAAATATTACGTTCTATCTGCATGAACTCCCACCTCTAGAATTACAAAAGCAAGTGGATCCTTTAATGATAATAGTCAACATTAATAACATTGGTATTAGATGTGATCTTGTTGAAACTGATTTGGCTCTCAACATATGTAGCATTGAATTATTACCTAATTAAGATTTATTCATCATCACTCCTTTGTACATTCATGGATTAGATAACATCGATCATCAAGCCTTAGGCATGATAATCTTGCCTTTGAGGTTCAGACAAATTATCGTACCCACCCTAGTTTATGTTATGTTAGGTCCTTTAACTTATAATATTCTCTTAGGAAGACCTTGGATTCATGCTTTGGGAGCAATTACCTCTACTTTTCATCGTTCTATAATTTTTTTTTCTAATAACAAAGTGATTATAATCAAGGTTGACCCTGATACTATACACCTTTGTGAAATGACATCTACTAGTCAAACCTCAACTGCTTCTACTCTTAAGAATTTTATTCCTTTGTTATCCTCTAATGTCTTGACATCTACTTTGGAAGTGAATATTTTAAAGGTTTCTCTTGAGATAGATGTCCTTAAATAATATTTTCCTAAAGTAGGGAATCCTAAATCTACCCCTTCTACCTCTTCTTTTGATTCAAATGTATGTCTTGGTGATGATTGGGGATCCTTGGAATTTTCAAAATTCTTTATCAGGGAGTAAAAATTCAATCCTATCCATCTAGAAATTTTGACAATCTCATGCACCTCTGTCAAGAAAGATAATTTTCATCCCACTAAGGAAAATGATCATGCTCCTATTGAGGAAATCAATCATGCCTCTACCGAGGAAGATAATCATGCTTCTAGTAAAAATGTTATTTGTTTTTGTCCCTGTTGAGAAGGATGATTGTGCTCCCATAAAGGATTATGATACTTGTTATTGGAATTAGGCTTTGTACATTTATCCTCCTCCTTCCAAGAATTGCAAACACATTACGGCCCTAGTTTCAATCTCCTTTCTAAACATGGTTATGAAGGTAGTTGCTTTGGTCATAGTGAGCAAGGTATTAAAGTTCCCATATAATTTTATCTTCATGAGCATAACATGGGACTTGGATACCATCACTCAAAACTAAAATCTAAGAGGAAACCATGGTTGAATGTCAACATTATTTCTACTAAACCTCCTTCTCTAGAACTAGTCCATCCTAAACTTATTGAAAATAAGGTAGACTCTAATGAAGATCCTTTAGATGTTTTCTCTTTGGAGGAAGATTTGGAAGAATTATTAGGTGTCTACCCTCATTTACCCTCTTATCACCATAAATGGTGATCTCATATTGCTTTAACCAATAGAAATACTTTGGAGAATCCTTTATGAGCATTGATGAGAAGGCCCCTTTATCTAATGTGGATGATGATGTTCCTATAAATCATCCTAAAGACCATAGTACTCTCCTTAAAGGGGATAATTCCAATGTTTTCATAGATCCAAGTCTTTTGACAAGATAATTAAGATTAGAAAAGTCTTCCTTTGGAAGAATGTAAACAACATTTTGATTTTGCTACATTCTCATCCTAATATTATGAGTTCGTAGTGGTTCACAATATTGTTCTATATCCCAATGCTAAGCCCATTAAACAAAATCTCTGAAATATGAATCCCAAGGTTTCCTTGTTAGTCAAGATTGAAATAGAGAAGCTCTTAAAGGTTGGTTTTATTCATTCTATTGACTATTCACCCTAGATATTGAATATTGTTGTCATTAGTAAACCTAATGGTCGTATTCACATTAATATTGATTTTTGTGATCTTAATAAGGATTCTCTTAAGGTTGATTTTTCATTTCCTAATATTGATATGCTTGTGGACTCAACTGTAGACCATGCCTTATTGTCTTTCATGGATGGGTCCTTGAGCTATAATTAAATTCATATTAACCTGGAAGGTCAATATAAGACAACCTTCAGTACCCCTTGGGGTACCTTCTATTATGTATTCATGCCATTTAGGTTAAATGATGTTAGAGAAACTTACCAATGGGTGATGAATCTTATCTTTCATGATTTCATTCAAAAGATTCTAGAAGATTATGTCGATGAAATCTTGGCTAAGTATACAACTTGTCAAGATCATGTTGAAAACCTTTGTCTTATCTTTGAGAGGCTTCAACTCTATAAAATGAGATTAAATCCTCTAAAGTGCATTTTTGGCATATATTTTGACAATATTTTAGGATTTATCATCTCTCATCATGGAATCAAAGTCAACACAAAAAAATTATGTAATTGTTAATATTCCTCCTAGAAATATCTCTTAGCTACGTAGTTTTGAAGAGAAGATTCAAGAAATTCATAGATTTGTATCTCAATTGGTTGATCGTACACTTCCATTCACATGTTTGTTGAAGAAAGATGTCTACTTCTGATTGGATGGTGAGTATAGAAAGGATTTTGAGTCAATCAAAATTTATTTTACCAATCCTCCTATCCTCATACTGAATATGCAAGATAGACCCTTTTTTCTTTATATCTCTACATCACCTCATGCCTTAGTAGCTTTATTAGCTCAACATGACGATGATGGTAAGGAAAGAGTGATCTATTACATTAGTCATATTCTATTTCATTATGAAACTCATTATTTGGCCATGGAGAAACAATTCCTTGCTCTCATTTTTGTAATGAGGAAGTTATGGAATTATCTTATTCATGATGAAACTCATGTAATTATGAAAACTGATCTTAAATATTTATTTACTAGAACTGATCTTTTAGGGAGGTTTGTGAAATAGGTAATGTCTCTCTCTAAGTTTGATATCAAGTTTGTGACTCAAAAAGAAATTGAAGGACAAGATGTTTCCAATCGATTGGTAGAAGCTCCCTCATCTCACTCCTTCCCCAATCTGGATTTATTTCTTGATAAAAATATCTTTATAGTGGACCATGAACCTATATGAGAGATGTACTTTGATGGATCAAGATTTCAAGTTGGCTCCAAGGAGGGTGTAGTTATAATCTCACCAGAAGGAAAGTAGTTCCTCTATCCTTTTGATTGGAATTGCATTTCCCTAATAACATCACTGAGTACAAAGCCCTTATTGTTGGCTTGTGTGTTGTGATGGATTTAAACATTAAAAATCTCCACATTCATGGTGATTTCAAGCTTATTGTAAATTAAATTACAGTAATGTATCAGACTAAGAAAAATAATTTATCTCAGTATCGAAGGTTTTTCCTTATCATTGCTTGAATGTTTCTCTTCTTTCATAATAGACAATGTCCCTAGGAGAGAAAATTGACATGTAGATGTAAAGTGAGCACAACCTCCCTTATATCTTCGGATGATGGTAGAGAAGAATACCAATTTTTGGTTCACATTCTCCACTCTCCCACTTTCTCAGATCAACCTAAACTTGATGGCTTGGTGTGTGCTCACATAGACTTAGGGGAATGGTTTTCATATTTATAATTATCTGAAGATTGGAAATTTTCTCGATGATGTGACTAAAAATGATCACACTCAGATATGATTTTTTTTAATTAGATATATTATACTATTTGATGTTATATTTTAGAAATCTTACAATGGTCTTCTTCTTATGTGTCTAACTAAGGCCAGTATACTCCTTTCCCTTCATGAAGCCCATTCTGGCTCTTGGGGTGGAAATTTTGGTGGTGAATCCTTGGTGTATAAACTGATTCACATGGGATACTTTTGGCAAACAATAGAGGAGGATTCCTTTTCCTTCATCAATAAGTTTCCTTAATGTCAACATCATAATATTCTCATTTGGGATCCTATGTGAGAGCTTCAAATTCAAACCTCTCCTTAGCCATTCACAAAAAGGGAATTTGAAATTATCAAAAACATATCACCTCCTTCTTCTAAAGCACATAGCTTCATCATTACTGCTACTAATTACTTTACAAAATGGGTCAAAGTTGTTCTACTTCAATCCAAAAATGCTGAAGTGATTTATAAATTTCTTCTAAATAATATAATTTCTCATTTTGGATTAACCTCTACCCTCATTTTTTATAATGGTACTTCATTTAAGAACAAAGAGGTAAAGAAATTCCTAGAAAAAATTCATATTCAACATAGATTTTCTATGCCATATTGTAGTGTCATAAATTGTACTCCCTTTTTAGAGATAGTACAAATTAGTAATTAGTTTGTACCTACTTTAGTGACCCTTGCATTTATGTAGTTCAAACACCCTTTAACTAGGCCCTAATTTCCAAAATTATGCATTCCATGGCCCATTTTTATTATTTTCCAACAATTTGCAAGCATAAAACAAATGATCTCATTTGATGCTTTGTTGTCAACACTTTAATTTTTTTTAAATAAGGTTGGGAAACTAGTGCCTAAGGGTGCCTATGCCTTCCTATTTTGGCTCCAAATTCAAATATCTCAAGTTAACCATCAAGATTTAATTTTTGGGAAATTAGAGAAATACCTATAAATACCTACTCTTTTCACCATTTGAAACTAGAAGGAGAGAAAGGAAAAAAAGAGAAACAAGAGATCATTACATTCCATATAATTCATTCATATTTGTAGTTTTTCAAGCTTATTTGCAGATTTAATCAAGCCAAATTTCATGATTGAAGATTGATGCCAATAGAAGAGCATGATGGATTCTATGTTTGGGAGATGCATTTGGCCATTTCCTTCAACCCAATGACTTGATTCCTAGTGTTCTCATCTTAAAGCTTCATCTTATTTGTATCCTAAAGCAAGGTATCATTATGTTTTATATTTTCTAAGTGTTTTTGACTTCCTCTTAGTTAGATGTTGTCATTTTCGCATAGAAATCCTTCTCTAATGCACTTGAGTGGGGTTTTATACATTGTTCGCTCATAATGTCCTTAGAAACACTTAAGGTTAGGGCACACACTCTGTTATCAATAATTTCCATTAGCTATTATGGAGGTAGAAATACCAAAATAGGGGTTTGAATGAGGCAAACTCCTATATAGCCACCATGTCCACCATTCATTTTTGCAGATTTTTTGTAGGTCCAAATTCAAAACTGAAAATTGCAAGGAAAAGATCAAAGAGTAGACAAAGAGCTCCAGACCTTGATTTTTAGATTTGGAAAAATCCTATTAGGACGATGGTGCCCTTGAAGGAAATGTCCTAAAAAATTAGGCCGAAATTTATATCATAGGTGCATAGTGTCCTACTTAGTCCAAATCTGGTGTCAAAATTTCTATTATAGTTTCTTAGTAGTCAAAATCTTACATTTTTAGATTAGGGCACATAGTTTAATTAAGTTACAAAATAAATTCAATTCTAATTCATTGCTTAGGCTCTAAAAGATGTAGATCCAGATCTGATTGACTCACTTTTATAGTTGAAAGTCAATCTAATTGCCTTGATTTGCATTCTAATGTTCTCTTAATAACATAATAGATCCTAGTGTGGTATGGGTTGGACCTAGGATCCCTTTTTAATAAAAACACACATTATCCTCAGTCTAATGGAAAAGCTAAAGCATCTAATAAAACTCTTGAGATAATTCTCTAAAAAATAGTGAACAAACATGGTAAAGATTGGAATACTCAATTAACGTACGCCTTGTGGTCCTATTGTGCGAGTGCTTATATAGCTACAAGTACAACCTATCAAAAGGTGCAAGACAATTGAGAGTGGGGGTGAATCATTTGTCACTAGATTCAAACACAAAATTTCACACACTGATCAACTTCACAACCACTCAATTTTGTTATTAAGTATGAACATGAAATGAAAATAATAGAAAGCAATATCAACACAATGGACACCAGATTTATCTGGAAAACCCAATAAGGGAAAAACCACAGTGAGGATTATCTCACAATATAAAGTAAAAGTAAAACCAAATACAAAGAGGATCACTACCAAGGGCTCACTTCCTGAAAGGACTCATTGTCTGAAAACAAAGGGTCACTACCTACATATAGGATTCATTGTCCAAAAGGAGGCTCACTACCTACAAATACAAAAGATAATAGAAATATCCACCACAACAAATTACACATATCCACAGCCTTGATCAGGAGATTACAAAAACCATCAACTCACTACTTTTAGGAATCTAAAACATTAAAATATTGCTGCCTCAACTCACTTTTGCACAATTTTGCTTCTCACACTTGTGGATTACTTTATTACTTTGTATGATATAATCCTTCACATCTTGACTTGCATTTATACCATCTTCAACCTTAGAAACTTTCTCCAAGTTCAGCTATACACACTTCAATTTACAAATTCAAATTAGGTCGGCAACTCAACATTCCCGCGGTGGAAAGGAATGACAGAAAACCACACCAATACTTAACTATGACCCAAAAAAATGTCTTGGATCAATCACACGCTTCCTTAATTAAAAAATTATTCTTTGTATGAAGTGTAAACCCCAGGTCGGCCAAACCTAATGAAAACACAATTGAAATTTGAAGTACATGCTTCCACATCGAGAAGATAATCATGAAAGCCACATAACACACTACACCACACACCAAAACACATCTTGGAAAACATCAGATTCATCTTTATCAGCTACGACAACCTTCAAACTCCACCAGTCCAACCATAGTGTATAGACACACATAGAAGCTCTAGAACTCATCTTTCAGAGCACCAAACCAAGAACACCTTTTCCATAATACATATATCACCTTAGTAAACCTTTTACCATATTTTCAAGACCATAAACAACTCAATAGAGAACTACGGAGCATAAACATTTCTCCTAGTTCACACAACTTACACTTTCCATCAATCCAAAAGCTAAAATCCAAGAGATATCACCAATAGATGAAAATAAACAACACTTCATATTCATACAAGCATAGGATCAACACAAAAGAAATGTGGAGGTCATTCTACACACACACACAACTCAGTCTTCACTATTTATTAATTTTCTCAAAAGCACTTGGTAACTCATCATTTCAGCACATCTATAACATCATAAAGATAGATCCATGTACTCACAACATCTCAACTATACATGCACAATCTGTATTGTGTTGACATAAATGACAAAATCAATGAAAACACCACCAAACTTACTCATACTTGCAAAAATCTCCCCCTTTGTCATTGATGGAAACACATGATGTAAAAAACCATCGAAGACAACAATACTAATTCTTTCACCTTCTTCTTTTTCTCTCTCCCTTTTACTATTTTCCACATGACTCTCTCTCCCCCTTCGAAATAAATGGAAAAGAACAAAAAGGCTTATGATCACTCCCCCTTGGGAGTACACCCACACAACTCATACTGTGACAATGAAAATTTCTACGTCCCTTGTGGAGTAGATCCATCCATTAATCTAGATAAATGAAGAATTTTTAGATCCAATGGACTAATGCACCTCCATGTGCACCTAGTTCAAAGAAGGAGGGCCAATGACCCCCAACTCCTCCTTGAGATACTCAAAAGCATCCTTTGGAAGAACCTTAGTAAATATGTCAACTATCTGATCTTTTGTAGACACATACTCCAACATGACTTCATTCTCCAACACCTTTTCTCTCAATAAATGATATATGAAAGGTATATTCTTTGTTCTTGAATACATTATTAGATTCTTTGAAATGTTTATAGCACTTGTATTATCAAAGAAGATAGGAATAGGCTCATCACATATCACTCCTATATCTTTCAATGTTTGCTTCATCCACAAAACCTGTGTACAACAAGATGTTGTAGCTATATACTCAACTTCTGCAGTGGGTAGAGAAACTGAATCCTATTTCTTACTTAGCCATGAAACCAATCTTACACCAAGAAAGAATGCTCCACCACTTGTACTCTTTCGATCATCTACACAACCAACCCAATCTGCATCAGTGAAAACACTCAAGGTGAAATCAATATCCTTAGGATACCACAAGCCATAATCCAATGCACCTTTGAGACATCTAAATATCCTCTTCACAATTGTAACATATGCTTCTTTAGGTTCTGCTTGAAATCTAGTAACTAATCATACTACATGTATGATGTCCTATCTGGTAGCAGTAAGATACAACAATCCACCAACCATAGATCTATATAAGCTCTGATCAAATTTACGAAATTAATCATTCTTACTCAGTTTGCGTCTGGTCACCATAGGAGTACAGACTGATTTGGAGTCATCCATTCCAAACTTCTTCAACAATTCTTTGACATACTTTGACTATTAAATAAATATCCCCTTATTAGTTTGATTTACTTGCAGTCCAATGAAGAAATTCAACTCACCAATCATAGACATCTCAAAATATTTTTGCATTTCCTCTACAAATATTTTGCACATATCTTCATTACCTCCAAAGATGATATCATCAATATACACAAATACTATCAACATTTTGTTACCTTTGACCTTGAAATAATGATTGTTTTCAGTAGAGCCTTTGTTGAATCCTTGTTGTGTTAGGTATCTATCCAATCTTGTGTACCACACTCTTAGAGCTTGTTTGAGTCCATACAATGCCTTTTTCAATTTTGCAGACCATATCCAGTTTGTCTGACAATTGAAATCCATATGATTGTTCCATATATACTTCTTCTAGTTCTCTATTCAGAAATGTAGACTTGAAATCCATCTAATATACTTTGAAGTCTTTATGAGCAAAAAATGCCAAGAACATCCAAATGGCTTCCATTCTTGCCATAGGTGCAAATGTCTCCTTGAAGTCTATGCCTTCAACTTGTGAATATCCTTTACATACAAGTCTTGCTTTATTTCTCACAACTTCACCATTCTCATTTAGCTTATTCTTGAACACCCACTTAGTTCCAATCACATTCTTATGTACTAGTATAGGAACCAGTTCCCATGTCTGATTCTTTTCTATGTACTACAACTCTTATTTCATAGCTCTAACCTAGTTCTCATCTTTGCATGATTCACTCGGATATTTAGGATCTATCTTTGAAAGTAAATATAGATTTACCTCAGCTGCTACTTTGCTTCTTGTCTTCACACCTTCACTCTTATCTCCAATTATATGTTCTTCAGGATGATTCTTCTTTTCATACTTAGGAGTTTTAGGAGCAGGTTTTGGGGTTTCTTCTTCTTCATCAATTTTTTCTTCTTCTTCCTCTTTGTTCTCTTATGGTATTATTTTGTAGATAGGCTCATCTAGTTCAATTTCACTTATCTTAATTGGTCTATGCACTTCTTCATCAACCTTCACATTTGTACTCTCAACAATTTTCCTCAATCTTTTATTAAAGCATTTGTGTCCTTTTCTACTAGTTGAATACCCAAGGAAAATACCTTCATCAGATCTCTCATCAAACTTTCCAAGGTTCTCATCATCTCTTTTAATGTAACATTTGCTTCCAAATACCTTAAAGTACTTTACATTAGGAATCTTACCAGTCCACAACTCATAAGGATTCTTAGAGTTGTTACCTCTAATTTGAACTCGGTTAAGAATGTAAAAAGTAGTGTGGATTGCCTCTCTCCAGTATACATTAGTTACATTTGCTTCTTTCATCATAGTTGCCTCCTAAATAGTCTAGTTCTTTCTCTCAACAACTCCATTCTACTAAGTAGTTCTAGGAGTAGAAAAATGTCTCTTTATGCCATGCTCTTCACAAAATGTATTAAATTCACTGAAAGTAAATTCTCCACCTCTATTAGACCTTAAGCATTTAATCCTCAGGTTCACTTCATTCTCTACGCTTGCCTTGAATACTTTGAATCTATCTAGAGCCTGAGTCTTCTTTCTAAGAAATGTAACCCATGTCATTCTTGAATAATCATCAATAAAAAGCATGAATTACTTGTCACCATCAAGGCTTCCTATCCTTGTAGGGCCATAGAGGTTAGTATGAACCAATTCCAACATTACTGTAGTAGATAGCTCCTTTCCTTTAAAACTACTTCTTGTTTGCTTTCATAACTGACAACTCCTGCACACAGTATTAGGCTTTGTAATCTTAGGTAGGATTCAGACAACCTCTCTTGAACTGATCTTGATCAAGTTATCAAAGTTTACATGTCCCATCCTTCGGTGCCATAGCCAACTCTCATTAACTTGAGATACAATACACTGACCGTCAACACCCTTAATCTGATAGATGTTACAATATGTTCTCCCTGTAGCAACCATAGTTCCAGACCCTTTCTTGATCTCACAAGTGTTATCCTAAAACACAAGCTTGAATCCTTTGCTACACATTTGAACAACACTTAAAAGATTATGCCTTAAGCCTTTAACATAATAGACATCATCGGTAAAATGTTTCCCATCAAAACTAATTGTTCCTTTCCCAAAAATATTTTCTCTAGAATCATCTCCAAACACAAATAAACCACCATCATACTTTTCAATTTTAGTGAACTTTCTTTTATCTCTGGTCATGTGATTACAATAGACACTATCAATCACCCAATAGTCTTCATCTTGTCTAGCATGAAATACAGTAACCGAAGTACCTTCCTTCTCATTCTTCTTAATCTCTGAACCAATTTCCCTTGCAAATCTTCCAAGGTTAGTAGACATAGATTTATTCTCTAAAGCTAGAAACAAGCATCCATCATCATTATCCTCAAAATTAGATTCATCATCAGAGATTAACATAATAAAACTTCTTTTAATTCCTATCCTTTTGTCTTTATGATCCTTTGTTCTTATTATGTACAACTCTATTCAGACATATTGAAGCATAATGGCCAATATTTCCACAATTGAAACATTTAAAAGGTAACATACCTTTGTACTTACCAATACCTTTCTTCAGCTTCCTTGTAAAATTTTCTTCTAATTCATTTGAACTATCATCCTCTAGATCATTTTCTGTCTTTGTAGCTTTAAAGGCTGACTCTATCTTCTCTTTCTTTCCAAGCTTCCTAATCTCAAATATAGTCAAGGTGCCAAATAGATGTTCTTTAGTATATTTCTTAGTATCATACATTTCCTCAATAACTGATACCTTATCACTGTAACACTCTAGTAAGGTCATTAGAATCTTCTCAATTATATCTTCATTTGATAGAGTGCCCCCTTGATTCCTAACTTCATTTGGTGTGAGATCAACCCTCTGGAAATAGCTTAATATCTTCACTTTCTTCCATTTTCAAATTTTCATATCTACATTTTGTTGTTAGCTTCTTTGTCAATTTTACTCTATCATTTCCTTCATAGAGATCTTCCAAAATTTTCCAAACTTCATATGCAATGCCCAAAGAAATAACCTTGCTCTCTCAGCCTTAGATAAAGCATTGTAAATAACATACCTTTCTTTCTCATTTTCTACATATGTAGAAATCTCATCAATAGTAGAGAGACCACTTGCTAGAGCAACATACTTTGTCTCAATAGCCTTCTAGGTCTTGTAACCAAGAGAGATTATATAACCTCTCATTTGCACTTTCCAGTCACTGTAATCAGATCCATCAAACATAGGGATCACTAACTTATGCACCAACAAATCTACCTTAAGTGGTTAAGCTCTTCACCAAGAAACCAAAGCTCTGATACTAATTGTCAAAAGGCATAACACAACTGAGAGGAGGGGGTGAATCAGGTGTCACTAGATTCAAACATAAAATTTCACACACTGATCAAATTCACAACCACTCATTCTTTTTATTAAGTATGAACATGAAATGCATATAACAAAAAGCAATATCACACAATGAACACCAGATTTACATGGAAAACCCAATAGGGAAAAACCACGGTGAGTATTAGCTCAAAATATAAAGTAATTGCAAAACTAAATACAAAGAGGCTCACTACCCAAAAGGACTCACTCTATGAATACAAAGGCTCACTTCCTGCAGATAGGACTCATTGTCCAAAAGGAGGCTGACTTCCTACAAATACAAAAGATAATAGAAAGATCCACCACAACAAATTACACACATTTGTATCGTTGATCAGGAGATTGCAAAAACCATTAACTCACTACTTTTAGGAATCTAAGACATTAAAGTACTACTGCCTCAACTCATTTTCACACAACTTTGCTTCTTACACTTGTAGCTTACTTCGTTACTTTGTATGATATAATCCTTCACATCTCGAATTGCATTTATAACATCTTCAACCTTAGAAAATTTCTTCAAGGTCAACTATACACACTTCATTTTACAAATTCAAATTAGGTCAGAAACTCAACATTCCCACGGTAGAAAGGAATGAGAGTGAACCACACCAATACTTAACTACAATCCAAAACAACGTCCTTGATCAATCACATTATTCCTTAATTAAAACTTATCCTTCGTATGAAGTGTAAACACTAGGTCAGTCAAACCTAATGAAAACACAAATGAACTTTGAATTACATGCTTCCATATCAAGAAGATAATCATGCAGGCCACATAAAACACTACACCACACATCAAAACATATCTTGGAAAACATTAGATTCATCTACATCAGCTGCGACAACCTTCAAACTTAGAACACTTCTCACCAATCCAACCAGGGTGTACAGACACACACAGAAGCTCTAGAACTTGTCTTCCAGAGCACCAAACCATGAACACCTTTGCCATAATACAAATATCACCTTAGCAAACCTTTTATCAGATATGTAAGATCAAAAATAGCTCAATAGAGAACTATGGAGTAGAAAAATTTCTCCCAGTTCACACACTGATGAACACAACTTACACTTTCCATCAATCTAGAAGCTACAATATAGGAGATATCACCAACATATTCCAATAAAAAACACTCCAGATCCGCACAAGCATAGGATCAACATAGAAGAAATGTGGAGCACAAACCAGAGCACATTCTGAACACACACACAAATTAGTCTTCACTATTTATTAATTTTCTCAAAAGCACTTGGTAATTCATCATTTCAACACATCTAAAACATCATAAAGATAGCTCCATGTACTCACAACATCTCAAAAACATCTCAACTATACATGCACAACTTTTACTATGTTGACATCAAAGACAAAATCAATGAAAACACCACCAAACTTACGCATACTTGCAAGAAAACCTCATACAACCTTGTGTATGGTGTTGAGTCTATCATGCCTTTATAGTTGGAAATTTCATCTTTATAGGTTTCTCTTAAAGGCTTAATTGATGATGAGAGTTACTATGCTAATCACTTGCATCACCGTGAGTTTATCAATGAGCACCGATAGCAAGCCCTCAAACATCTCTAAGCTTATCAATGATCTATTTATAAACATTACAACCAGGGTGTTATTTCTTAAACTTTCAAGGTGGGTGGTCTTATTCTCTATGAGAATCAAAGAAATGTAAATGCACTAGGTCTGATCAAAATGGGAATTTCAGCTCTAATGGGTTAGGTCCTTACATAATAATCTTCATGTATGATTCTTGTGGCTATGGACCATCATCTATGGATGGAACACCTCTAAAAGAACTAGTCAATGCAATGCATCTTCATCAATACTATGCATTGTGTCTATGTTGCATATGAATGACACTCGTCCCTCAGGGACTATAGTTTGTTATGATATGGAATTTATTTATTAACACATTATCTCTACAATTTGTGTTGGTTATTTTTTAAGAACCAAACTTATTCTTACCACATACCTATGAAATTTCCATGAAAAATTATTAGTAAGGGTAAGGATTGGCTAAAGCATAAGTAAAGGCTTTTAGGTCTTCACTTCTTCACTTTGGGCTTTGTGAAACCCAAGAGGGTAATCCTAAATAATGTGTTTGTAGATACCGGTATGTATAAGTATTAAACATAGAATAAACAAATGATTCTCCTTAAATTTTTGATAGACACAATATCTTGACGATTTGGCTAACTTTCATGGTAGTGACTAAACTAAACAAGAGAAAATATAATTCATTAATATTCTCACACACCCAGAAAAAATCTTCATAAGTAAGTTGATTATATAATGTGATCAATAGTTGAATTGGTCACAACAATTAGAGTATGATTACTTTTCTAAACCAATGCCATATTCTTGGAATAGATTCAAACCAGATACTTATACGACTTAGATAACAATCTTGCATTTAACAATACCCAAAGCCTTGAAACTATTGCTTTACAATATTTTCACTAGTCATTTCCACAATTTACTTCTTACTAGCATCCTCACACAAGATTTATTTGAAACCCACTGTTATGTTCAAGCATTTACATACATTCATTAAATGGATAAGCAAGAATAAAACATCACATCTATTGGAAACAAACAAAGAAAAATAAGATAACCATTGATTATATTATTCATAGTCTATATAACCTGTACATAGGAGAGTAACATATAGAAAATTTATACTATTTTGTTGTATATATTATTCTTGTCATTATCAAAACCCTATATATATTGAATTAATTTTCCTAGAAAATATTACTGGAAATTTCAGTATCTATTTTGCTTCTATGTCTAACCTTTTCCAAAAGAATTACCTACTGACCTCTTTTTGTAACCAGCCTTGAAATCCCTTTCATAAGACAAGGGAGCAACAAGCATCGGGATGAATTACACTTACAATTCACTTTCATTTCAAAATGAATTTCACCAAAAAGTGAGAATATTCCCCAATCAGTTGTAAGCAATCATGTGTAGGATAGGGGAGAGAAAAACAAAACTCAAATAGCTATTAGTTAGGGAAGACCGACCATTCTTCAAAAAGCGTCATTGTCACAAAACCAAAAACATGTAAATTCATTCCAACCTAAGACACATCACCATCAAAACCAAAGGAAAAAGTAAACAAAGACCCATATCACAACACACCAGCCAAGGAGAGTGAGATAACACAAAGGACCAAAAACTAAGCACCTACTTAGAGAGGGAACATGGTGCTACTTTGCCTTGTCAACAACAAAGTAGGTGTGCTTGTTCAGTGTCCTTATTGAAAGCGGAGTAGTCATCACCACCTCATCCTCAGAATCAACCAAATTAGTCATGGCCATGAGATAGTGTCAATAACCAGAATCAATCTCATCTCCACTGTTAGAGGAATCATCTGAGACTTCAATGGGAGAGTGACAATGTCCCATGTAGTCCCGGTGATACCTATTCCTTCTTGCAGCTTCCCTCTCGGGCCTCTCAATTTTATTCTCCTTTCCTTTGGCTAAATCTTCTGAGATAATTCAGTCTCTTAAGTGATAAGCACATTTTAGCACACCTCATGCAAATTTTTTGGCAGCTCATGCTTTCTTCTTTAGTGTCAAGGATTTATGGCATATCCTGTTCACCTTGGGGAGAATTGACCTAAGATTCAAGAGGGTTGAGCCTCTTTGACCTGTGGACTAGGTTGGTGTTCACACTTACCTTACCCATTTCCTTAGTAAGCAACTTATCAAATTCTCTTAGAACAAAGATACCACCCTACTTAGAAATAACAAGCTCAAAATCACACTTACTCTCAGACTCCTAATTCTCATAAGAACTCAAATGGTGAGAATACTCAAGTAGGTGATCTTCATTAAATAGAGAAAATGGTGTGTGTCTACATTAATTTTTTGAGGAAAGCTTGTGCAAGAGTACTAGCAATCAATTACCCTAATTTTGAATCTTAGCCGTCGATCATACTTTGAAGTGAATCAATGGTAAAAAAATTAGGATTATTAATTATGATAGAATTAAACGCATGCATTTGATTCTTGTTCCTAATCAAGAAACTCAAGTGAGATAAGCATCCTCTTAATTTCCACATCAACCATACACTTAGTTTTTAACCAAACATGTCATGTCACATTTACCTGCTCACCTGTGGGAATTATTTTTCTTGTAATTCATCATAGCAAGAAAGTAGGGAGAGATCATGATTCATCTTCAGAATATTGGCCCATACACTACCTTACTTCAATTTCACCTTCCCACATGTACTAGATCCTGATAGATTTGACGGCCACAAAAATGTTTACAAATTTCACATGTGTGCCCAAGAATTAGTTCTATTTTAGCACTGTTTTTATCTTAGAATGGTCTTAGACAATATCACTAGTGGCATCTATATTTTCTGAAAACCTTCTAAGTCCTTTGCAATAGTCTGAGTTACATTTTCCCACATTCCCACTGAAGAATATGGGACACAAGAGGGCCCCTTATGAGATGGAAAGGAGTGGTCAAGATTGACCCACATCACCCACCATCAACCATCAATTTCCTTCCTTATGAAGTAATAACCATCTTCAAAGCTTGGCAAGTTTCTTAATAAGTGGCAGGTGTCACCTAGCCTGCTAGCCCGTGTAATTGTATTTCCTTAATGCACAATACGGACAGGCACACATAGAACAATCTTGATGAGAACATGTGTTGTGGTGTCCATCATTGATCCTTCTTGAACCCATTTCCATTGCCCTTTTTGAAAAACTGGTCCCACCATCTGAACTAACACATGGCCATTGTCTTCTATCCCATGTGTTTTAAAATAATATGAAATGAACCAACACGGGCACACAGGGAGTGGTCAAGAGTGGTCACGTCTCAAACCTGCAACTGTTGATCTTCTTTGAATGGCTCCAACTATCTTTACCAAGGAGATTGGGCCTACCAACATACCAGACATATGGCTGAAGCTTGTTAGCCCATGTAAATAAAATAAGAAGAAATAAATAAAGACAGGCGCATTGGGAATGACAGTGATCAACACTTGATGATCAAATGGTCAACACAAAATCCTAATTTTGTGCATGCTACAAAAGTTAGTTTAAAAATGTGTGCCATCTCTAAGCAGATGAGGACTTCACCCATAAGAACTAAGGCTAAAGATTTAAGTCATTAAAATCAAGCCTCAACCATAGGAGAATTTGAAGCTAAAAGGGCTAAGGCGACCGACAAACCTAATCTCAGGGGGCCGGTGAATACAATGACTTGAATGGCATAAGAGGAAACTTAGACAATCAAAAATTGAGAATATCAAGTTAATGCAACAACATAATGACCAAGGGTTTTTTTAGGACTTATAGGCCAATTTTGAAGGGTTTTAGCAACATAAAAGCCCTAACATAGTGATGAGGATAGAACCTAAAACTAGAAACAAGGGTCCAAGCCAAATTTTACATAATTTTTAAAATAGAACCAATAATTTTTTGAGGGGTTCCATCAGTGGCTCCTATTGGGGACACATGCCTCTCGTAGGCATGGTGAGATCCCAGAATCATGGGAGAGAAGACCAGGTGCCAGAACATTGGGTGACAAAGTATGAATCAAAATTTCAAACCACATTTGATGGCCCCATACTACCAAATGAAAAGAAGAACCCATGTTTTCCTTTGTCAAATACCAACCTGTTGAAAGAATTGATCTCCCTCAATGCATACTTTCCTCTATAATACCACAACAACTTTAGTGACCTCATTCCTGCAAATACAAGTGTCAAGTTGCCTTTGAATTTTTCTTTACCGTCACATGACAACCAAATCACATAGACCAGATTATTTCCAATCCTTTCAATTACATCCAAATCAGGGTATTCAGAAAAAAAACATCTACCTCCAATGCCTAAATATTGTTTTTCATCTCAGATTCACACATGATGTCAAAATCATTCTTTAGACCACTATGCAATTCCATATGGAATGTTTCAAATAAAGATTCAAATAGTTCATAATTTAACCCTGAGCCAAAAGTTTCACATTGATTTTTCCTAACATGTTCAATATTAATCTCCACAATGTCAATATGAATACTTGAATCACTTTGAATACCATCACTTTTAGGATTAACATCATCAGAAAAAACACTTTCATGTGCACTAGTAACTTCATACGCACTATCAGTTGATAGGTATATTGACCCTTGTGCCAAAGAATCACTGTTATCTAAAATTTGTCCATTAGCACTTGAACAAGAATCTTTGTTTTCCTTCACATAAATGCTTTCCTCATTGGATGAAAACATGTCCATAATAATATTGTGAAGATAAGGAACATCAACAAAGAACTCAATTTCACACTTACTAACATGGTATCCACCATTATTTGCATCATCTAGTTGCTCTACACATAGACCAATTTTTTTTGCAATATCAACACATTCTAAAATTTTGTTTTCATATAAAGTAGCAATCTTTTCTATATTGTCAATTGGTAATAATGATGATTCAAGATACATGGTTTCATCATAATGCATAAATTAATCATTCAATAATGAAACCCTTCTTTCATCCATGAGTACATCATCATCATCTTCATACATCACAGACATTTCCATATCTGCTTCATATAAACAATCATAAGCAGCAGGGTCATGAGCATGTTCATCAACATCATAGTTAGCATCATCGAGATCTTTATCATTTCTAAAAATGTGCTTAGAATCAAGATACTGAACACACAATTTTTTATCTTCAAAGTTATCACCATCCATTGAGTCAGTATGATCTAGTGATAGCAAGCCCAAGCTACACTCCAAGTATTCATCATGTGAAACTTGTTCATTTACTTGTGAACAAGTGACTTCATCATCATTTAAATCACTACATCCTTCATGTGAAGAAAACACCTCTAGCTCATCCTCATAGGAGCATTCATAACCCTCAAAAGAATAATCAGGTTCACTATCATCATGATCTTCATCACAAGAAAACTCATCACTACATAAACTATGCTCGGAGTTTTTAGAGTTAATGCTTAGATTTTCATCTTCAATATTTTGATCATTGATTTGTAATGAGAAATAAACAACACTTGCAAGTGTATCTTTATCTCCATCACTGGTATATAAATCTTCATATATGTTTCTTATGGGTTGATTACAATCACTATCCTCATCCATACAACAAGATGGATGCTCATTTTCTGATATATCCTTTTCACTTGTTTGCATTGTTTTCTGATTTTTCTCAATAGGACAACTACTATCTTTAGTTTGATACATCACATTTTGTGCATAGTCATACTTGGATCATTCAACAATTTTCATCCAACTAAGTACCTATTCAAAACTATGAGGCTCTAAATCCTTCAGCAAAGTACTTAGCCTTGGCTCAAAGATTTCAAAAATAAATCAATGCATGCTAAGTCCTCAAGTCTAAATTTTTTGGGGACTTCCAACAAGGCATCCAAAAATCTTGACAACAAATCATAGTGTGATTCTCGCTTGTTCCTCTTCATGTTAGACAACTCTTGAATAAAAGACATTTGATCAACTCTACCCAAATTTTGTTAACATTCAACTTGGAGCTCGCTATGATCGGTGTGTTGTAGTGATGTACAAATTGGAACAACAAAAACATCACCCTCTTGGAAATCATTTCTATTGTCCAATTCATGAATCCCATTTGCATGAGGTATGCTGGGATGACCAACACTTGCAGCCATGTACCCTTTCATCATTGAGTATTTCATATTTTTCTCAATATCCATGGAAACTTGATATGCCTGATGTAATATTGCAGGCTCTTTATCTCTTAGCATATAACTCATTTCTTCATCAAATGCATCAAAGTATACAATAAGACATACTATATCATTTGGTCTCATGCTTTCAGGAATGTCACCTAATATTTTTGAAAATATGAGATTGAAAGTTGGGACTAACTCATCTTCTTCTTTCTGGATGTTATTAATTTTTTGTATCATTGAATGTGGATTGATTCTTTCTCCAAACTGTTCTTTGAATATTGCCTTGAACTCATTCCATGAAGAGATAGAACACACTAGAAAATATGAAAACCAATCTCTAACATCTTTCTTTAGGGATTGAACAAAGAACTTCATGAAAACATCTTCATGACTTATCTCATAATCTCTCATCAAATCAGAAAATTATTGCAGATGTTGAGATGTTGATTTTGATTTTTCCCCTTTGAACTTTGGAAAATGTTCCCTAACTTCATTAGGAATAGGGTTTGGGAAACCTTGAATACCATTAAAATTTAATGGCCTATATATTTCCATAGAGAAACTTCTCTAATGACATGATAGGGGTTGCACACTCTTCATTTTTACATCATGCACCCCACAGGGATGTACAAGTGAATGATACATTTTCTTACACCCTTTTACAAACTTCAAACATCAACTCTACAGTTGATCATTGCCCTATTTCTTGCTTTTATCATGACCTTAAAATATTACAAATCATAACTAAAATACAATTACATCTAATATCTATCTAATGAGCATATTTCAAGAACAAGCATACTTCTTCCACCCTATTTAGATATTACAAATTTCATTTCATAAGTACGTAGAACAATTGCCACTATTCCCTTCCTTAGTGCTTTAACTCACTTAATTGGGAACATAGTATTTCTTCCATATCTCTTAAAAATGGCTTTATTACAAACTTATTTCTTCTTGCAAATCAAAATAGGGGAAAATACCTAGATATATTAGCAAATATCGTGCTTTATTAGGTTCTTTGCATAGAGTCGCCACTTCCTTTGTAGAGGATCAAACTTCAATAATATGAAGTTTCTTTCACTAGTTGATTTCATTTTAATCTTCTTATTTTGTCAACATTTTTTACTAGTACATAGTTTTTTGGAGTCGCCACCCACTCTTAGTGAGAAATTTACTTTAGAATCTCCATGACTCTATGAAGGCAAGATGATCTACTACAAATACTTTCTCAAATAAGTCCCTAGTAGAGTCACCATTTCTATTGGCTATTTTTTTAGAACCAAACTTATTCTTACCACAGACCTATGAACTTTCCAGGAACAATTATCAGTAAGGGAAAGGATTGGCCAACACATAAGTAAAGGCTTTTAGGTCTTCACTTCTTCACTTTGCACTCTGTGAAACCTAGGAGTGTGATCCTAAACAATGTGTTTGTAGATACAGGTGTGTATAAGTATCAAACATAGAATAAATAGATGATTCTCCTTAAATTTTTGATAGACACAATATCCTGAAGATTTGTCTAAACTTCATGGTAGTGACTAACCTAAACAAGAGAAAATATAATTCCTTAATATTCTCACAAACCCAAAAAAGTCTTCATAAGTAAATTGATTATATTTTGTGATCAAAAATTGAATTGGTCACCACAATTAGAGTATGATTACTTTGCTAAACTAGTTCCATATTCTTGGAACATAGTCAAACCAAATACCTATATGACATAGATAACAATCTTTCATTTAATAATACACAAAGCCTTGAAAATATTGCATTACAATATTTTCACCAGTCATTTCCACATTTTACTTCTTACTAGCATCCTCACACAAGATTTATTTCACCCACTATTATGTTCAAGAATTTACATACATTCATTGAATAAATAAGCAAGAATAAAACATCACATCTATTGGAAACCAACATAGAAAAATAAGATAACCATTGATTATATTATTCATAGTTTGTATAACCTGTACATAGGAGAGTAACACATGGAAACTTTATACTATTCTATTGTATATATTATTATTGTCATTATCAAAACCATATATAGATTGAATGACTTTTCCTAGAACATATTACAGGAAAGCTTAGTATCTATTTTTCTTCTATGTCTAACCTTTTCCAAAAGAACTACCTATCGACCTCTTTGTGTAACTAGCCTTGAAATCCCTTTTATAAGACAAGGGAGAAAAAAGCATTGGGCTGAATTACACTTACATTTCACTTTCATTTCAAAATGAATTTCAGAAAAAAGTGAGAATATTCCCCAATCAGTTGTAAGCAATCATGTGTAGGACAGGGGAGAGCAAAACAAAACTCAAAAAATTGTTAGTTAGGGCAGACCCACCATTCTTCAAAAAGTGTCATTGTCGCAACACAAAAAACATGTAAATTCATTCCAATTCGAGAAATGTCACTATCAACACCAAAGGAAAAAGTAGACAAAGGCCCATATCACAACACACCAACCAAGGAGAGCAAGATAACACAAAGGACCAAAAACCAAGCACCTACTCGGAGAGGGAATGGGGTGCTACTTTTCCTTGTTTGCAGAAAAGTAGGTGTGCTCGCTCGATGTCCTTATTGAAAGTGGAGTATCCATCACCACCTCATCCTCATAATCAACCAAATCAGTCATGGCCATGAGATATTATCGATAACTACAACCAGTCTTGCTCCACTATCAGAGGAATCATTTGAGACTTCAATGGGAGAGTGATGATGTCCCATGTAGCCCTGGTGATACCTATTCCTCCTTGCAACTTCCCTCTTAGGCATCTTAATTTTCTTCTCCTTTCCTTTGGCTAACTCTTCCGAGATAATTTGGCCTCTTACATGATAAGCATGTTTGAGCACACCCCATGCAAAAATTTTGGCAACTCTTGCTTTCTTCTTTGGTGTCACAAGGATTTTTGGCATATCCCATTCACCTTGGGGAGAATTGACCTTAGATTCAAGAGGGCTGAGCCTCTTTGACCTATAGATTGAGTTGATGTTCACACTTACCTTACCTATTTCCTTATTAAGAAACTTATCAAATTCTCTCAGAATAAAGATAACACCCTACTCAGAAATAACAAGCTCAAAATCACACTTTCTCTCAAACTCCTAATCCTCATAAGCAATCAAATGGTGAGAATAATCAAGCAAGTGATCTTGATTAAATAGAGCAACTGGTGTGCATCTGCATTAATTTTTCTAGGAAAGCTTGTGTGAGAGAACTGGCAATCAATTACCCTAATTTTGAATCTCAGTCGTCGATCATACTTTGAAGTGAATCAATAGTAAAAAAATTAGGATTATTAATTATGAAAAAATTAGATGCATGCATTTGATACTTGTTCCTAATCAAGAAACTCGAGTGAGATAAGCATCCCCTTAATGTGCATGTTAACCATACGCCTAGTTTTTAACCAAACCTATCGTGTCACATTTACTCTCTTCCCATGGGAATTAATTTTCTTATAATTCATCATAGCAAGACAATGGGGAGCGATCATGATTTATCTTCAGAATATCGGCCTGTACCCTACCTTACTTCAATTTCACCTTCCCACGTGTAATTGCTCCTAACATATTTTACGGCCACAAAAATGTTTCACATGCATGCCCAAGAATTAGTTCTATTTTAGCACTACTTTCATCTTAGAACAATCTTGGCCAATATCACTAGTAGCATCTATCTTTTCCAGAAAACTTCTAAGTCCTTTGCAACAGTCTGCGTGGAATTTCCCACGTTCCCATTGAAGAATATGGGACACAAGAGGTCCCCCTAAGAGATGGTGAGGAGTGGTTAGGATTGACCCACATCACCTGCCATCGGCCATCAGTTTCCTTCCTTACGAAGTAATCACCATCTTCAAAGCTTGGTAGGTTTCTCAATAAGTGACAGGTGTCACCCAGTCCAGCTAGCCCATGTAACTTCCTTTCCTTAATGCACAATATGGACGGGAACATAGGGAATATTTTTGATGAGAACACATGTTGCAACGTCCATCATTGATCCTTATTGAACCCATGTCTACTGCCCTTTTTGAAACATTGGTCCCACCATATGACATAACATGTGGCCATCGCCCACTAGCCTGTGTGTTTTAAAATAATGTGAAATGAAGCACATAGGCGCATGGGGAGTGGTCAAGATGTGGCCATGTCTCAAACCTGCAACCGTTGATCTTCTTTGAATGGTGCCAATTATCTTTGCCAAGGAGAACGTGCCTACCAACATACTGGACATGTGGCTGAAGCCCGTCATCCCATGTAAATAAAATAAAAAGAAACAAATCAACACGGGCACATGGGGAAAAACAGTATCAACCCTTGACGATCAAACGACTAGCATGAAATCCTAATTCTACACATGCCGCAAAAGTTAGCTTAAAAGGGAGGGGAATCACTAGGTAGACGAGGAATTGACCCATAAGAACTAAGGATAAAGATTTAAGTCATTAAAATCAATCCTCGGCCATAGGAAAATTTGACGCTAAAGGGGCTAAGGTGACCGACAAACCTAAACTTAGGGGGGCGGTGAATACAATGACTTCAATGGCATAAGAGGCAACTTAGACAACCGAAAACTAGGAATATCAAGTCAATAAAGAAACATAATGACCAAGGTTTTTTTAGGACTTATAGGCCAATTTTGAAGGGTTTTAACAACATAAAAACCTTAACACAATGATGAGGACATGACCTAAAACCAAAAACCAGGGTCCAAGCCAAATTTTGTACAATTTTTAAAATGGAACCAAGAATTCTTTGAGGGGTTCCATTATGTGTTATGATGTAAACATGTATATGTAATTAATTTATTTGATTTGGAATTACTTATATACATGTGTTTTATTATGCTTTGTATCCATGCATTGTATCTGATTAAGTTTTTTGGTTAAGAAATTAGATCATCACTGTATTTAATTAAACATACATCAAATATGTGTTTATTATATCATGATAGCATTTAATCTAAACATACATCCATAACACAATCCATCATATAATCATACATGAAAGAAAAGTACACATAAGAACACCATGATGTCGGTAAAAAATCTAGTATGTATATATATCAAAATGTTATGTACATGTATTACACCACTTTATCAAAATGTGGTGATGGTATATTTGTATGTGTCTATACATCAAAACAATGTTGTACATCTCAAAAATGATATGGTATAAAAAACTTTGGCATATGCAAAAATAGGCATCTAGCCCTTAGGCTCGTGGCTCCTTGAGACCTTTGGTGCTCATGATGGTAGAAAAGGAGGATGCTAGATCAACATGTATGAATGAGACCAATGTGATCATAACATAGATATGCTTTGAGACCGCAACCCTAGGATTTCTCCTTGAAGTTTAGTTGCATCCTCTTATAGCTTCTCCACATGCTCCTATAGCAAAGCCTCCCACTCACAAGCCCGTAGCAGCTCCTACCTCTTCCTACTTTTTAGGGTCATGGAGTTGACTCTGTAGTGCATCACATGCCACTATGACACTCTCTACCTATGTCATAGCCTAATCTTGCATAGCTATCATAGTAAAAAGCTCTATTTCTCATTAGTCCCACTGCCCAGTCATGGCAGGTAGGTCTACAATCCTCTACATGGCCTCAAGGTATGCCTCCTCATATGTTTTCCTCAAACACACAATAGGCTCAAAAAGGTGGGCATATCACCCTTTTGAAGGTGGCATGTAAGCTTCAAGGATGGTCCCCTAGATCTTCATAGTTGTGGTCACCTCTGCTATGCATCACCCAATGAAGGTGATCGACTCCTGTGTATTCACTAAAACCACAGAGAAGGTGGATGCTATCAATACCAGATCATATCAATATATATATATATACATAAGAAAAACTGAAATAAAAGTACTGAAATGAAATAACATGTATCAAAATCATACTTGGGTCCCTAGCCTGCTAATGTGGATCAGGGGGTGCTACACTTGGCCCCATTGCAAGTTCTGAGGAGGGTATGATTAACTAGCTCATAGGCGAAACCAATGAGACTGTGACTATTTATGGGGGTGAGGACACCCTTCGTTGTCACCTCAGCCTCTCTAGAGTTCTACCCATTACTACCTCACCTTGCTTGTCACTACCATTGCTAAGATCCTTGCCCTTTGGCTCCTATGCACCTACATTTACCATTGGGGAATCTACCAAGAAAATCAAGGTCGGTCCCATCATCATCCACCATGCTACAAAATTACGGGTGATATTGACATTGTCGATTGTAAGGGCAAAGGTTCGATCATCATTGTCTAACCCATCGTTGCTAATTGCAACATCTGCTAGGATCATATGAGGCCAATTGCCCACTCAAACTACACTCCTCACCGATTGCATGTACATGGGGGGTTCCAAAGGGATGGTATCTAGGGATTTACTTGAACTGTCAGGCCACCTAAGGCTAGCAATATGGTACAATGATGTGGTTTGACCGACTGGCCAAGAGTCAATCATAGTGCATCCTCTATAGCTATCACCTATGGGTAGGCCAAACCCCCATACACCTATATGGGCACCATATGATGTCATGTTCCTATAAAGAATCATACTATAATTGTCAAAATACTACATCACCATACCACCAGTCCCACACTAGAGGGTATATGTGCCCCATGGGCATACCATGTGCTAGGCCTCGAGGGAACTTAACTAGCCTCATGCACCTCATGTGCTCAAACACGCACACTTGAAGTAGTGTGTAGATGATGAGGCTATGATACTCATAATATACATATCACCCAAGATCATGGTAGATATGTGTGAGCATACTTTGACCTGAGTAAAAGATAGTGCCCTACTCCTCCATTGCTTAGATGCAATGGATGAGGCCCTTGTACAGGTGTGAGCCTTGCTGATGCATCCCGATGTGAAGGGAATCTACAACAATCATAACTTGGTGGTTAAGTGACACACCACCCATCCCTGCTTGAGCCACCTCATGTAGATGTGACCTGTGGTGTATGTTGAGACCACTCGACTGATGTAGTACTATTGCCCATCAAGGGCATCCTACATTGTCCTGCCCTCATTGTATGTTACCCATCATCCCTAGATAGGTAGCCTAATGATGAGGTAGACATCCTCTAGGGTAATGGTAATCTCACTCACTACTGTATTTGAATCGACTTTTTGACGAAAGTTTGTTGAAATATCGACAAACTATTGTCGAAAAATTGATGAATCACTAACATAATTTTTGTCGCTAAAATTTTGTCACTTTCTTGACAAGCTTTAAAAGGTTGAAATCACAACTCAGTTTTGTCAGTTGCCTCCACAAAAAAGGGATCTAATTTTTCTCAATATTTTGATGAAATTTTCATTGATCAAGTGATGAACAATAGCCAGAACACAAGTTGCATGCCTTTGCCAAAAAATTAGAACATCAAAAGTTTGTTGGAATTGTGTTGAAGTTTCATTAGAATTCCAACAAACATTCATCATTTTTTCGACGATCGCGCTAATGAAATATCATCGACGAAACACTCATCTTGTCTTGCCAACAAAACAAAGAAACATACTATCGCCAAGACAAATGCTATCGGGATGAGTTCAAAAAGTCCTCCCGACCCACTATGTCACGTCGATAAGATTACATCGGCAGGAGTTTTTTGATGATCTGGAGTTAACACTGTGATGAAAATTGCATCGGAGGTATAGCAATGTCATCGCACTTTTTTTTTTATTTCGTCAGACTAGTTCATCAACATTTCGATGAAACATTGCAGTTTAAAAAAAAAAATTATTTATCTACCACCATAATGAAAGATTAAATCTATCATAGTGATCAAGGTTACCAAAGAAGACATATTGGGAGAACTGACTTGTGGTCTTATCGATAAAAAGAATCTATCAGTGAGACAAACCACATCAATATGAAATATATAAGTTGGCCTGATCATATAAGTCTCGTCGATGAGGTTTTATTGGAGAGATACTCATTTTGTCCCATCAACAGAGCACAATGAAGTATATCAGTAAGACTTATACCATCAAGGCAAGTTCTGAATGTTTACCTAACCCGCTATGTCACGCTAACAAAATGGCATCGGTAGGAGTCTTGATGACATATTCAAGATCAAAAGAAAAGTCATCGAGGAGACTTGTAACATAGAGAAACTTTAGGATCTGCTAGCAATACATGATCTCTTTCCGATAAAGATACAAGTAGATGAAAATAGTCATTGGGGTGACTCTTGGGGATACATGTGATCAGATGGATAATATCGGTTAAGAGTATTTGATGTTATGCCGATTGATAAGGCGATCAATGAATGTTAGTTAGGCTCAAATATATGAATCACTTAGAGTTTGAAAATGTCTTGCCAATCTAATCATGTGATGTGACAATAAGAAATTTGAAAATCTACTACACTCATGCTTGAGCTAAAACTAGTGGCAACTTAACATCCTTTAAACTTGGATCCTAAGCACTTCTGCACATTTGCACAAGGTGAGATCATATAAATAACCACAACATACACATGTAAAGGTTTGCATCATTTATTGAAAGTATCTAAGGTTGGGTTTTATGCAAATCAAGCAAAGTTGTACAATGTTTAGTAGCTCTATGTTCAATTTTTATAGCTCACTAAAGTCATGATAGGAGAAATCACTTCTCAAGAAATGGAACATATAACAGCGGGTCTTCATACCATACTTGGGTTAGCATGAAAAAAAGTTTGATGAATGCATTACATCATCCCCAAATATAAGAGAAAGTGACCAAGAAGAATCATACACAAGGAAAGAAAAAGGATTACAATCATGTGTTAAAATACAACCAAATATTCATACCTAATTCATGCCAGTAGGGGACAATAAGCACAAGTAACAAAATGAAAAAAAACTTTCCCCGTGCTTATTAAATTAAGGAAAACACTATTGTAAACACAATATGTATAGAAGAATATGAATGTAAAGGAAAATGGATATTAGCAAAACATAAATGTAAATAAAAGTAGTGTGACCAGAAAATGAATCTAAATTGGTCTTGAACAAATAAAATCATACCCAATTAAGATTAAGTTATAGTGACCTTGTACTCATTTCCATTGTCAATCTTGAAGGTTAATTTGATTCCTTCTGTTGAAAATCTCTGGCCACGAGGCAAGAGAAGGCGAGAAAACCAAGTGTATATTGATGAGTTTTTGACAATCAAAAAGAAACAAGCAACCAGTCAACCCTATTATAATAGAATAATCTTATGGATTGATTATTCTTGCTTGGTTTGATATTTTTGTATTCCACTCTTCATGGTATTGAATTAACAATGAAAAACACATTTGTGTGTGTAGGTTTGTATTACTCAAAATATCATTTCACTACCTAAGGAAAAATACCAAAGTGATGTTTTAAATTTCAATCTTCACACATGATCCCTTATTACTACACATGCATATACAAGCATTATTCGAGCTCTAAACTCATCAAATATTAAGGATTTAATTAGCTATAAGATGAAAAGTTGTTGTTTAGATATAATACATCATCTTTCACATATTTTTAGTCACTCTTAGAGCTTCACATAAATTTATGTAAATGAGATAGAAATGTGATTCTTTTATGACAAAGAAAATACTTAAAAGGAGGGGGGAGAGAGAAAAGGGTAGGGGGCAAGAGAATCCTTGAATGTATAGCAAAGCATAACATTTTGATCATTATAACAATGAAACGAATCTTAAGTTTGAAGAATTAATATCATTTACAACATTTATGATCAAGAATGAATGTAAATAGAGAAATTTTTGCATACTTGCAAATGGTACAAAATTTCATGGTTAAGTGGAAGCCTCCCATCAACAATAAGATCCAAATATCCACGTATCTATCTCAATAGAGCCTCTAAACCCTTCAGAGCTATCAATTTTTCCACTAACCTGTTATGCACAAAAGTCAAATTTTAGAGTTATGTCACCACTAAAAACAAAAGAAACAGAGCTTTAAAACCAAATCCACACACAACACAATGTGGTATTCATAAAAAGCCATACAAACAAACTAAACTCGGGACATTGGAATGGAAACAACTTCAAATTATGATGTAGAGAATGGATTCACTTTACTCAAATGTAGGCACATTTCACAATAATGGGTTCTTCATCTAAAACATATGTACAAGGTTCAAATAGTAAAGAGATTGATGAAAGATAGAGGAATTAAAAAGATACTTGGATGTAGTTGGATTGAAGACCGTAAATTGGTACATGTTTTTTGTGTAGGAGTCATATCATATCCACAAACATGACAGAGCTATGCAAAGCAAGAGAAATTGGCTTGGAAAATGAAGGCATCAGGGTATAAAGAATAGTTTTTCTACCACCATAGTAAAAAGTTAGCACTTTCTTTCATCTTTGCATATTTTTTTGATGCTTCAAACGATGCATTTCTTATATTGAAAAGTGCATTGCCTTATTGATATTCTCTTTGTTTTGAGAATAGTTTAATATTCTCTACTTAATAGGGCCAACCATGTGATGGTGGAAGCTCATTTGGCCCCTCCTCCCCCTCAGTAAATAACTCTCAATTCCCCATACCTGATCATATAACATTAATCATTCATTCATCAATTAATAACATATAACATTCATTCATTCATCCATTAATAACATATAACATTCATTAATTCATCCATTAATATGATTACAATCACTTTTTTTTGTTTCTTTTTTTAAGCTAAAAAAAAGCTGAAGTGGAGTATCATTTTCTAGATCATATTTCCCCCCTTCAGTTGTTCTACCATCTTCTCCTAATTTTAATGTACACCTAGTCATGTACTCATGATGTGGACACTGCTGCAAGGGGGGTCTGCTGCAATAACAAAGAAATGTTAAATTGATATGTTTTATTATTATTGTTACAAGTATTTCATCAATTAAAAGAACATTGGAGTGGTTCTCTTTACCTGATGGGGCCACATCATGTTCCTAATCTTCTCTTATAGCCTCATGCTCAGCATGTTGAACACCCTCTAAATCTCGATTTGGAGTTGAAACATGAAAGGTTACATTAATTAATAAACCATTTGCAATTAAATATGTTTAAAAGAACATTAGAGTGGTCCTCTTTACCTGATGGTGCCACATCATGTTCTTGATCTTCTCTAGCCTGATCATGCTCAACATGTTGATCACGCTCTAGATGCTCTAAAGTTGAAACATGAAAGGTTACATTAATTAATTCAGCAATTGCAATTAAAGATGTTTAATTGTATTAATCCATATTGCATTTTGTATAGCACATGAATGCATCCAGTATTGGGATGCACACCATGACCTTCATTTGTAGGTCATGATCCACCCTCACCAAGTTGCATTCCAATGTCATTGGCAATATTATCATTGCTTGTATGTTTAAAACAAATAGGCACATAATTACTTTCTGGTGGAAATTAATATTGAATAGATTGCACAAGTATTCAATTCTAAATAAACTTTATTGAGATTATTTACCTGCATGTCAGATGTAGTGGAATATTTTGTTTTCCCAGTCAAGACTCTTAGGCATTCAGCCATGACTCCATAGCCTTGCTCGAAGGAAATCCTCAGGTCCTCTTTTGTGGGCACTCTATTGAATTTAGAGCCCTACATTTTTGCATAAGATCATGAATTTTACTTCTATGGTGTGATAAAACCAAAATTGTTTGCAATTTATTATTTGGATGCAATATTTCATTTATTGATACTTACAATTCGTGTGCCTAATTTCATATAACCACCAGAGCCAAGTTTGTGTTGCCTATGTTTTTCTAGTCTTGCCTTTGTTGCCTTTGATGTGTTGGGAAGCCTATGAAAAGTTTGAAATATGTTAGATTATGTAAAAAGAAAGAGTAATTAGTATACAATTACATTGTTGATAGTATCACATACCTTCCTTGGCCCGGTGGTGTCTTTCCTTTTTTATTTTCAGCCTTCTCCTTTCCATCCGACACTAGGTCCTTCCACTCCCTCTTTGGAATCATTGGGGGACACTCATACTTTTTGTTCTTCTCTAAATGTGACCTATATTGGTCCCTGACATGCTTTAGATAGGTACTAGCTTTCTTAAGGACCTTGGTTCGGTTGAATGTTTTATCACCGAACAACACAACTAAATGGTTAATGAGCTCATCTTTGAAATCTTAATTTTAGGCATTTTCCTATGTACGTATGGTGGGCTCGAAGAGCTCCAATGTAATATCACTTAGATGTTTATAAAAAACATCATTTCCTACAAAATGATCATGGGATCATTAGTCTAAAAAGAGTGATCAATAAGTAAATTTCAATTGGATTATATATAACAATAATTGAAACATTTTAAAGTACTTGAGACCTTCTCTATCTTTATGGGAATGAAATCCTTGGTCACCTCAAATGTGACCCACAATGTTCCCGTACTAGTAATATGGGAAGATCCAGGAAATTCTGCTAAAACATCACCAGTACTAGTGGCCTCTACATCCCCAGGTACATGTCCTGACGCATGTTCTGGCATGTGTTTGCTGCCAGAGGGTGCACTATTGGATGCCTGCATGGTATGTGCTGCCAAAATTTTAGATGAAAATATAGGCACAAATGATGGAGTTGGATGATGTGATGTATGCACAGGAAGATCAGGATCGACACTTGTACCAACCCCTACTCCTTGGGCAACACCTGTAGTACCCTAATCATGGCCAACAACATCATGAGGACGCAAAAAATCTTGTAAAAAAACACATATTTTAGTTCATGACATAAAAGAGTACAAAATATAAAACCATGAATGAACTTATGTTATAATTAAAGACCTCATGACAACTTACTTGCAAGTTTTGTGCTCTCTCAGTCAATATTTTAACCCTCTCTCTTATCTCATCTGTTTGAGGCACTATGAATAACAACTTAAGGATTTCTTCATTGCATTTCTTTTGGGTATTCCTTATCATATCAAGAGGATTTGTTGAATATGTGATGTCATCATCACATAATATTGATTGCACCTCCCTATGGATGTTCTCCTCTACTACTGGTGCCTTTCCTCAATCAGCCGACTGCAACAAGAATATTAAAAATATTATCGAAATTAACCCAATAAACTTATGAAAAAAATAAATATTAAAACATTTTGCTCATATCTAATTTGTACAATTACAATGAGGTAAACCTGTCGAGTTGAAGCACCTGAAGATGCATCATGATTTGTGCTTTGGGTCGGAGCCTTCCCCGTACAATCAATGTCTCACTGTGACAAAAATTAAATATCAAAAAACATTACTGAAATGAAATCAAGACTTACAAAAAAAACATAAGGATAAAATGGTATATTGGAGTCATTAATTGGAGGTTGGGTAAAATGGTACATAGTACATACCACCCCCATAGTAACTATGTTTGTAACTAAGCGATTCAAATTGTTATCGATTAGCAACTCTTCCCCTACAGTTATTAATTTTATCGCACATACAAACACACACTTTCCCTCGCATGCCTTGAATATGCAATTGGGTTGCTTATTTGTTGACCCAGGTCATGTACTATTTATAAACCCTGCAATATTCCCTGATTCTTTTGGCCTTCCATCAATGTACATAGCCACTCCTTTGTTTTGATCCTTATCTTTTAGTTGTATATAATTTGCTGAGAGTGCATACCTACACATACTTCATGTATATCAAACTAGTTGTATCCAATCTTTGTAACTGTAATAGGGTCTGACATACTCCATCAATTCAGTAACTTTTTCATAATAGACCTTTATGTCGTCCATGAAAAATAGGCCCAAACCATGTAATGACGATGGTGTTATGCGATATATCCTCTCGTTGACACAAAAATCAGTGTTTATTGGAGGAAGTTCCTTGGGTACCCATTGTTCCCATAGATGTATATACCTCAAGGGAACCTCAATGTCACCTATTCTCTCATCATCATAAGAACATGACCCCCCTTCAGCAAGAAAAAATTCCATGCGTTTACATAATTTTCTTCTAATCTTTTGACCTCTAGTTGTTCTCCCTCTTTTAGACCTACTACATGTCTCACTTTCCTCTTGCCTTCCTGAATTTCGCTTGCTTGAGGAAGACAGATCTGAAAAATATGTATTTGGTGGTACCTACAATCATAAGGATGTTGGATTAATTTATTTCATGGTGATGTGATCCCAAGGTGACATTATGATTAATCTATCATTTCATCACTAGAATTTGACAAGTTATAAGGTAATCAAGTCTTGATAGATTGCAAGTTATTGTTACTACCATCCAAATGTGTCCATCACAAATCAAATCTACTTAACGTTTTAACTCCAAAACTTTGTAACAAGTGTTAAATGTGACTATGGTCCACCAATTTCACAACCAGGGCCTCAAATTTATTCCCTAATTGTAATCAAAGTACTTTTTCTCTTCATTCATGTAAATAGAAATGGCATCCACCAATCCACCCACTATCTTGGAACTATAACTCGGTGGATTGTTGTGCAATATGGCATGATAGAGGTTAATTGCATTTAGGGGTCTATTAAAGCAAGAAACTTGGCATTGAATTGATGCTCTAGGGCTGACAAGGGCAATTTTCTTGTGAATTTGTGGTTGTTAATTCAGGGTTTGTCAATTTGATGGATATCTTGGTAGAGTCATGGTGACACTATTTGATGGTCCAATCTCTACTTCAAAACAAAAATATCTCTAATGACTCTAAGAGCTATAATGGGATGGCCACCATCCTAGGAAAGATTCTTCATTCTTACTTTTAGGTGTTAAAATTTAACAATACTTTGATTAATGAAAGAGACCAAAGAGCCTTTCTCCATGGTATCCAAGTACACATAGCATCAGTCTTCTCTTATACAGTTGTACATGATTGAAAGAACTTAGATAGGAATTATTCATTTAACCTAAGGTTTTCTCATAATGCCATCATCAGAAAAGTATGATCAAATTCTTCTATTATGAAGAATTGGTCTATGTGCCTCTAGTAATCACTATAAATGTTTGTAAGGATAAAATGACTAATTCCATCTGGTAGGAGAGAATCAACTTTGAGTTCTTCAAATATTATATTCCTTTATTCATAATTTTTAAGGATTGTGTGTGGAGGAGGTTATCACTACAAAGAAGGGAGGAGACCTTTCCTTGCATATGTTTGTGGTGGAGGTATTAAAGAATAATTGTATGCCTCTATTTCCATTCATTAGATCTAGCTTAGCCTAGCATATACTTGGGCTAAGTTTGCAATTGCTTCAGACTCATGCGATGAAGGCGATGTGTGATGAAATTCTAGACCTCAACCAAGATGTGGGTAGATTATGGGATTTTTTCCAAGACCTTAGGCTGGTTGATAAAAATGTGAAAGACTAAGCTATTTTATTTTTTTGGTCTTATCTTATACCATTTTACGAGAATGGGGGTGCCAATGTACGAGAAGATATTTGGAAACTAGGCATGAAAATTGTAGGTTAAATAGAATGGGGGTGCCAAACTTATAGTACTCATTGTCCTTCGGTCGTCAATTTTTCCTGAGTGCACTCAACCTCGTCCTCGGCGCTGGTATTGACCTTGTTTTCACTCCAAACTCTTCCTTGGAACTAGTATTGACCTTGTTTTCACTCCTCCAAACTCTTCATCAACACTAGTATTTACCTTGTTTTAACTCCAAACTCTTCCTCAATGTTGGTATTGACCTTTCACTTCTCCAATTTGATGAGCTACAACCTGGTTTCGTTAGATTTTAGAGTATGTTAATTAAATTGAAAATTATAGCACCATTTAGCTAGGTTTTAATATTCTACAATATAGTTAAGTATATATCAGCTATATTTTACATAATAAATAATATAATTGTTCAACTTATTATAATTATATATTATATTCTTTAAAAAAATTATTAAATACATATAAAATTATTATAATTAATAATTAATAATAAGTATATTTTTATATAATACAAAATATAATTAATATAATATATATTCAATATAATAGTAATATAATTAAATTATATATAATATAATTATATTTATTATTATATAATAGTATATATAGGATTTTAATTGATATTTTAGAGGATTTTACCATTACACTACAACTGGTTTACCATTTAATGGCAGTTAAAACTTGTTTTCCAATGACACAATAGTGGTTTCCAAGCATGAGATTTGTTTCAAGCTCAAATCTCACAATATATGTAGCCTATTAGCTAATACAAAGAGAGATAGAAACTAAAAAGATATAGAATGAGAGAAACAAATGATCTTAGATAGATAGGGAGAGAGATCGAGAGAGAGATCATGAGAGAGAGAAACTAAATTTTGATTGGTTGTTTCATGTCAACAATCCAAGGATGGCATGTGTCCTTGGGGAGTTATGCTCAAGGTAGCATGTCATTTGATTAAAGATATGATAATTCTCCTTTAATACCTCTTCAATGTACCCATTGCACACTTAAGGAGACAAAGGTAAATATAGGGAAGAAAATATAGAGAGAGAGGGAGATAATGAGAAACATACAAATAGAAAGGGAGATAAAGAGATAGAGAGAGGTAGAGAGATAAAGAGATAAGGATGAATAGATAGAGATATACAGAGGGTGATTGATATATATCTCTTCTTGTCACTCTCTATCTCTATATCTCCCACTATCTATGTTACTCCCTCTTCCCTCCTCTATCTATTGAGCTATCTCTCCCTCTCCCCCCATTCTCTCTCATTCACTCCATCTCTCCCTCCATCTATCCTACTCTATATCTCTATCTCTATTTCTCTTTTTATCTCCCTCTCACTCCTCTCTCTATCTCTTTCTATCCATATCTTTCTCTACATCTATCATGATCTCTCTATCTCTTTCACCATCTCCTTCTATCTCTCTATATCACCCCCTTTCTATTTCTCTCCCTCTCCCTCTATATATATTGAGCTATCTCTCCCTCTCTCCCTTTCTACATATCGCTCTCCCTCTCCCTGTCTTCTTTTTCTCTCTTCTCTCTCTTCCTCTTCAACCTATCTCTCCCCCTCTTCTCTCTCTTCCTCTTAAACCTATCTCTCCCTCTCTCCCCCTCTTCTCTATCTCTCCTCCTCTACCTATCTATATCCCTTTCTCTCCCTCCCCCTCTCTATCTCCCCATCTAATGCAGAGGCTATGGGACTTTTGGAAACACACAATGATTTCAAGGTTTACAAGGTTGCAATCTCAAGCTATCTCCCAGGCACCCTAATGGAGGCAAGGCTCAAAGGTTCACTTGTGACTTAAAAGATTCCTTAATGGTTCCAAACCATTTGAATGCTCTTAAAAGACTCAACTAGACTTGTATTGAATGGTTTCAAAATCCCAAGCCACTGACTTAGACAAAACCCAATTTTTGCACCTTGACAAGCCTTCTAGCTCAATTAGGCCTCTAGTGAAGGACTTTTGACTTTGCTCTCAAACTTTACAAATGAACCTCCAATCTAATGATTGTTTCAGATGTGGTTTGTGATGACAAACAACATATCCAAACCTTGATATCACTTGCTTCAGACAATCCCTTCCAAAACCTGTTGTTTCCTCAAAAACTAAGCCTAATTAGCCCTCTTTTTCAAAGAAACCCCTCTTTAAATTCAACCTCTGACCATGAAACTTTCAGCAGTATCTTAAAATGACTCAAAACCAAAGATTCCAAGTTTTTAGGCCTCTATGACACCCTTACTACGCTCAAACACAAAACCCTCCAAAACTTGCCTCAAAACTAGGGCTTCTTGGATCTTGACCTCCCAAACACTTCCAGGTCCTAATTTTAGACTTTTCACCATTAATTCAACATGTCTCAACTATTAAAACTCAAAAATATATCACTTTTTAAGGCAGATCCTCTACTGCTATACTTTAACCCCCATCCTCATGCACCTTGCACTATCAAAACTTGGTGTACACCATATGATTCCTCTTTCCTACACTTTTAGATTGTTAGATTGGTATGATACAAGTTAATCATGATCCATTTCATTTGTCTCAGTCATATATTCCCATGAAATGGATCATTCATCATGAAAAACCCTCAAAACT
>VDFB02105785.1:286646630-286683773 GCA_007258455.2 Sequoia sempervirens | reverse complement strand
TAAAATGACTTCTATTCGTATTGTTTTAAGTATTGTGGTTGCTGAAGATTTGCATTTAGAACATCTTGATGTTAAAACAGCCTTTCTCCATGGTGATTTGGAAGAGGAAATATATATGGACCAGCCACAAGGATTTGAGGTCAAAGGTAAGGAGAAACTAGTGTGTAGATTGAAGAAAAGTTTATATAGCTTGAAGCAAGCACCTCGGCAATGGTACTTAAAATTTGATAGTTTTATGGTGAGCAAGGAGGGCTACAAGCAGGGTGTAATTACGACCATTGTGTTTTATTTTAAGGGTTGAATGTGAAGCAACTACATTATTTTGTGTTTATATGTTGATGGCTTGTACTTGTAGCTAAGTCTAACATGGGATCACATAAGTGAGTTAAAACAACGGTTAATAAAATATTTTGCTATGTGAAGGATTTAGAGGGGCAGCAAAAAATCCTTGGTATGAAAATTTGTAAGAGATAGGAAAAACAAAAATTGTTTTTATCTCGGTGATATGTTGAAAAGGTGTTGTGAGATTTCATATGGAGAATGCAAAAGGCTGTTAGCACCTTGCCTAGTCATGTTAAATTGACTAAGGATATGTGTCCAAAGACACAAGAGGGAGGAAGAAAAATGTCCAAGGTACCATATGCTTCAGCTGTAGGCAGCTTAATGTATGCCATGGTATGCACGAGACCGGATATTGCACATGTTGTAGGAGTTGTTAGCAGGTATTTGAGTCATCCCGAGTTGAGCATTGGAATGCAGGTAAAATGGATTCTCAGGTATTTGAGAGGTACATCCAATAATTGTTTATGTTTTGGGGGCTCTAATACTGATTTAAAAGGCTATGTTGACTCAGATTTAGCAGGGGATATAGTTACCAGGTGGAGTACCACAAGTTATGTATTTATAGTTGGTGGGACAACAGTGAGTTGGATTTCTCGATTGTAGAAGGTGGTTGCTTTATCCACCACAGAGGCAGAGTATGTTGCTACAATAGAGGCGGCAAAGGAGATGGTATGGCTGCAACTTTTCATGGATGAGTTGAGCAAACAACAGGCTAGAAATTACTTGTTTACA
The DNA here is from genome assembly GCA_007258455.2 of Sequoia sempervirens. NCBI lineage: Eukaryota > Viridiplantae > Streptophyta > Pinopsida > Cupressales > Cupressaceae > Sequoia > Sequoia sempervirens. Next base: position 286,682,699 of record VDFB02105785.1, on the reverse strand, counting down.
GACAGCCAGAGTGTTATACATCTTGCAAAGAATTCTGCTTTGCATTCTAAAACAAAACACATCCAGTTGAGATATCATTTCATTCGGTCAGTGTTGGAGGATGGACAAGTTAAGCTGGACAAGATACATACAAATGTCAATCCAGCGGATATGTTTATGAAGGCAGTGACAAGGGAGAAGCTAAGCTCCTCTTCAGCTTTGGTTGGTCTTCAAGGTTGAATTCAAGTATAACAGAGTAGTAGGGTCCAAGATACCTATTTTCAGGGGGAGCTGTAATTGCAGCAGTGTCATCCAGGATCAGTCTCCAAGTGGCAGATTGTTGGTATGTGGCAACTGATCATGCTATATTGTATAGCCCATGGTTTACTGTACACCTCAGCCCCTATCCGATTTTGTAGAACCCAAAAATCTGGAAGCTTCTAAGCTTGTTAAAAGGGGTTCAGATAGGTATTACTATATGATGAAAAACGCGATTATTCGCAAGATTGTAATAGGTTTTACACTGGATAATAAAAGTATTGGATGGCTACGGTTTGGTGGATGTAGCCCAGATTGGGTGAACCACGTTAAATTTTTGTGTTATGATTTATTCTGTGCATGTTTTAGTTTCTTTGTTTATTAATTAAATCTACATTTAATTGTTAGATATCTGCCATCTCTAACCCTAACACAATCTTGGAGATGAATTTTTGATACATTTTGAAAATCAGAACATATTTAAAGGTTCTTAACAACTATAATAGTTGTACCTGAGGCCATGTTTAACAAACCAAATACAATTGCTAACTTTTCACTATGGTGGCAGATAAATGGTTCTTTTTTCTTTTATTCCACAACATTAAGTAAAAGTATTGAATATGGAAATACCCTACTGCATTCATTTTACAAGCCAATTTCTCCAATTTTGCATAGATCTCCCATGTTTGTGGATGTGATCTATCTCCTACACAAAAAAAATGTACCATTTTATGTCCGTCAATCCAACTACATGCTGGTATCTTTTTAATTCCTCTATCTTTCATCAATCTCCTTACTATTTGAACCTCACCACATCTGCCCGCTTCTGCACATATGTTTTAGAGAAGAACATAAGTTGCAACATTTTTAGGATCTAACTAAAAAGTAGTGTTACTAGAATACTCAGCCTATATTCATATATGATCCACTTCTATGATGTTGAAGTGACTCTCTAAATTCTTTGGATCACCTAAAAAAGAAGTAGATATATGGTCAGGTTAAAAATTATCCTTTTTGAATTGGTTTCTTAGTCCATAACATCTAGAAAAAAAGATATATAGTTACGTTTTGGTGAGCCCATCTTTTGTCCTCTTTTTTCTTTTATGAAACCTACATTTGCAGAATTCTAACGTTTGCAACTATATATCAAGGTTTATTTTCATGAATTTCATTTTTCTCAAGTTAAAGACATCTTCAGAGATATTAATTACTGATGTAGAGTTCGGAGGCTCAACCTTAATCAACTTGGAAACCTGCCTTCAAGAAGTATCCAGAAAGATTAAAATGACCACATAAAGTAATTCAACCAGCCTTCCAAGTTCTACAATCATCAGAAGCACAATTTCCCAATTTCACTCCTAAAGCCCAGTTTTAGTGCAAACCAAGTTTAGGCATTTTCACCAACATTTTCCAAAACACCTAACAAACTCAAGGATGATTAAGATACCCTTTTGCAAGTTATAAAACATACAGGAAAACCAATATCAACTCTTTTGGACAAATTCAAAGATCCAATACTCCTGCCATGGAAAAGGCTAGTGGATTAGCCCACTTTTACAAAGAAATTACCCTTTAAACTCCACCAAACTTTATGAAACCTTTGGGAAGCAATTAAAATTCCCAAAAACTACTAAATCCACCAATAGTTTCCAAAAATCACTCTTCCAACATAGCACAGCCTAAAACCCTTGATTCTAGGCCTTCAAAAGGAGGGTTTATTGTAAATCATACCTCCAGACCTTTCCAGACTCTGCCACCTGTTCAAACATGCATAATTATGCCTGAAAAAGCTTTAAACTTCATCACATAGGTTATTTCTTCCAGAAAACTCATAAACCATCATTTAGTTCCTCACTTTCATAAGAAAAATCACCCAAATTCAACCTAGGGCAACACCCAAAACCCACAAACACACTTCCTCTGACTTGAAAATAATTTGGAAACCTATTTTACAACAAATGGGGCCATTCCACTGAGTTACAATTGCTACAGTAGGTGGAATGCCCTAAAAACTCATTTTAATACTCTCAAATCACCAATTTACACCAAAACAGGGCAGTTTCAGTAAAACATCAATAAAATCCTCTAAACTTAATGAAAATTCACCAAACCACTTTCAAATGAAAGCTGACACTCTCCTCTTTCCAACCATAACAGGGTTGAGCCCGTACAGGTCGTACAAAGGTCGTACCACACATTTTAGCAGCAAATTTACACACAGAAATTTCCAGAAAGCAGCCTTTTTGTCATTATAACTTCAAAAAAAATGATTCAACAACCATGCCTCGACCATGAGAGGATTATTTAACATCTAACCACCCTTAAAAAAATCCTCCAACTGGAATTTTAATTAGTTGGACATTGGAAACCAACTTTTTACCGATTAGACCCCTAATTGCCTAGTTTTGCACTTTTAACAATTTGTTGACAATAAGTACATTTTTATGCAACCTTTTGCATTTTTTGAACTAAATAACATCAAAGACCCCTAATTACATCATTAATAGTCCCAAAGACCTTATGTAACATAAAAATTACTCATAATATCACTAACTCCTAGACTAACCCTCATAGAATGCACTTTGCAATTACATGTTTTTAGGTGCTCCTGCACCAATTACTGAAATACTCATTCCATAGGAAATAGTTTTTGGACATGAACTAGGCATGTTTATGATTCTGTTATCTTTTTCACTTTTGTTTTATGATTATTTTGAATGTTTAGAGTGAATTTGATAAATTGAGTCTTTTAGAGCTTCTATCCTCTCATTACAGTCATCATTGTTTGTACTTGCTCTCCCACAAGCACTTCAAGTCATGCCTGTGATGATGTAGGAAAGAACCACATCACCGCAAGCATGAATTGAAGTGCTTGCGAGAGAGTGGAATCACATTTCTTTGAGGCATTTTTTCAAATAGTTTGCTTTCCTTGTCTATGCTTCCACATTTTCATGTATGTCTAGTAGGGCACTCCATAATCTAGTTTGTAGAGTAGGTATTACTCTATGATTTTATGCTTTTTGTCTTCATAAATCACAGTTCTCTAAATTTGTTTGTCTATGCATTTAGTAATTTTTAAGGCTTGGCAAGCTAATGATCTATGCTACTTTCGAAAAAAATTATTTTATAGGTTTTATAAATATTTAGGTTTCTTTCCCTATTATATATTAATATGCATAAATTTTCTCTAAAAGGAAAAAAAGATGGGGTGGGTTTCTTTCCCTATTACATATTAATTTGCATAAATTTTCTCTAAATTTGCTATAAATATTTAGGTTTCTCTTATAGGTTTTATAAAAATTCAAGTTTTTTTCTCTTATAGGTTTCACAATACTTTGAGGTCAGGAACAAAGTCTAGGTAAGGGTTGAGCCAAATAGTTCCCTCTCTATAGACATGTATGTGAATCTCTTGCCTAGATATTACTGATCATTTATAATATTGATGTAGCTTCTAGTTATAGTAGTCTTATTGGTGAAGATGTGATTAATGCTCCATTTATCCCACAAAAAGGCTCTATTGTGCTTTACTAATGTTATGCCTACATATGTGGATTTTGGGAAATTAAACTAGTGTGCACCATACCTACCATCATGGATGATAGGTTGAAGAAGATTTGGAGAAAAGAGATGAGAGACTATTTCATTGAGTATAATGAAATTCAAATTTATGATCTTCATACTTTTAAACACCATTATGGTCACTTTCTTTTATGTGCAATACTTGTGTTGTTACATTGTAGTGTAAGGACACTACAAATTTTCTCTAGGAGGAAAATATATTTTTATTTGCATGCTATTTTTATTTTTTTGGCATCATACTAGTTATCTAAATCTATTTGTATGGAACTATAGGTTACCTCTCAAAAGGATCAAGAATAGTATTGGTACAATAGGGAAAAACCATATGTATACTTTATAGTAGAGCGGTTTTCTTAGAGATTCAATAAATTTCATGTTGGGCATGGGGTGTCAAAAGAACTGTTGAAACCTTATGATAAGTCCAAAAGCCACAAGGATGCTATATCTTTCAACAAATACTCATATAGGAAATGGGAGTTGTTCAAGACATGTTTTGAATGAGAATGGCTACTTATGAAGGGAAACTCATTTTATTTTGTGCATTGTAACTCAGATTCTTGTGTCTAAAAACAAAAATTGTAATACTCTATTTCTAAGTTGTAACTAGAACACCTTTCTTTTATTAATAAATTTCATCAATTTTTCCTTCTCAATGGCTGTCTTATTGTATGCAATTGATGATTGATGTGTATTTCTATGTTTTATATTTAAATCCTCAAATATCAGTCAATTAAAATGACTAAATATACTACTAATTGATGTCAATTAATAATTAAATTGACTAAATATACTACCAATTGATAGAAATTAGTGAATAGTGAATAAATATGACTAAATATATGACCTATGAAATAAAAGGACTAAATATACTACCAAATTGATCAAAATGATGATTAAAATTAATGAATAGATACACTACCAATGGACAAAAATTAGTAAATAAAAATGACTAAATAAGTGACCAAATTACAACAATCCATGACTAAATCAATGACTAAATAAGTGACCATATTACAACAATCAATGACTAAATCAACGACTAAATATACTACCAAATTGATCAATCAAAACAACTAATAAATGACTAAAAATGGTTTACTCATCAATTTGGTCATGTTATAAATGACTGGAAATAAACTACTACTGGTCACGTGACCAAGTTCAATCATTTATAAGTAGTTTTTAGTAGTTTTTTTAGTACTTTATTGTTGTTTTTATACTAGTGAGTTATCTTTTAGTGCTAAAGGTTGTGAAATTAGAGAATCAAATACCGGTGAAATGATTGTGGAAGGAAGTAGGATAGATAGTGATATTTATTATCTCAGTGAATTGAATGGATAGAGTTGTCTCACTATATAGAAGGATGATAGTTGGATTTGGTATAGAAGGTTAGGACACATGAATTTTGATGATATTGTAAAGATTAGTTCAAAAGGGTTGGTTTGAGACATACCAAAAATCAAGAAACCTCAATCAATCAGTTGTAAGCCATGTCATGAAGGGAAGTAGACAAGAAGCAAGTATCCTATTAAGGAGTATTCCACATCAAAACCATTAGATTTGGTGCATGCAAATATATGCTGACCAATGAGGACTAAGAGTCCACAAGGAGATGGGTATTTTATGATGTTGATTGATGATTGTACTAGGATGACTTGGATAACATTTCTGAAAGAGAATTCATTGGTAGAAAATGAGACCAAAAGTATAGTCAAAGTCTTGAGATTAGATAGAGGTGGATAATTCACTATTGAGAAGTATGATAGATTCTATTAAGAGCATTGGATTCAAAGGATGTACTTTGCCCCTAGAACTTTGCAACAAAATGGAGTTGCAGAAAGAAAGAACCAAATTGAACAGGAGATGGACAGGTCTATGCTATGCCAAGAAAATCTACCAAATATGTACTGGAGAAAATATACATAGACAACTATGTATATTCTAAATAGATTTTAGATCAGGCATAAAACATAGAAGATTCCATATGAGCTATAGAGAGGAAGATGAACATCAATAAAAAAATCTTAAAATATTTGGAAGCAAGTGTTACATCAAGAGAGATGAAGAGAATTTAGGTAAGTTTGAGTCAAGATCAGATGAAGGCATTTTCCTTGGTTACTCTTTAAGAAGCAAAGCTTACAGGTGTTATAATAAGAGGTTGAAGAAGATTGTTGAAAGTGTAAATGTGAAGGTTGATGAAACTATTTAGTACACTACTATTCTAGAAGTAGAAGATGATGAAGAATTAATTCATAGAAACATTGAAGACTTAGAAGAATTTTTTCCAAAAACTCCAACGAAATATGTTCAAAAAAATCACTCTATAGATCAAACCATAGGTGACAAAGATAGTGTGGTTCAAACCCAGAAGAAGTTGGAAAGATCAGGTGAACAAGTAATTTTTGCTTTATTGTCAAAGATAGAACCTAAGACATATAAATAAGCAAGCAAAGAACAAGTATGGATGGAGGATATGGGGAAAGAATTGAATCAAATCATGAAGAATGAAACTTGGGAACTTGTCCCAAGACCTAAAGATAAGAATGTGATTGGAACAAAATGGGTATTCAGAAACAAGCTGAAGGAAGGTGTTGTGATCCAGAACAAAGAAATACTTATGTGAAAAGGTTATTTTCAAGTTTAAGGTATAGACTTTGAGGAAATATTTGATCTAGTGGCTAGATTGGAAGCAATAAGGATGCTCTTAGCTCTCTCAACATTCAAGAATTTCAATGTTTATTAGATGGATGTGAAGTCGACATTCTTGGATGAACATCTTGAAGAAGAATTTTTAATTGAACAACCAAAAGGATTTCAATGTACTAATGATCCAGATTATGTATTTAGATTGAAGAAGGATTTGAATAGTCTTAAGCAAGCTCCTAAAGCTTGGTATTCAAGGTTGGATGGATACTTGCAATAGAAAGGATTCCGAAGAGGTTGTGCAAATAATAATTTGTACATAAAAATAGGAGAACAAATGCTAATAGTTATGGTTTATGTTGATGACATCATTTTTGGAGGTAGCAGTGAGGAAATGTGTAAGAACTTTTAGAAGGATATGTATAATGAATTTGAGATGTCTATGTTAGGAGAATTATCTTTCTTCTTGGGGTTGCAGATTGTTCAATCAAACAAAGAGATTTTTATTTCACAACACAAATACATAAAGGAGATGTTAAGCAAGTTCAAAATGGAAGATGCCGGTATTGGCATGGTGTGATGGTTTATAGGTGGCATTGTTGTCCTTGCCACCAAGGTTCAAACCCCATTGGGGTGGTATTGTTGAATGGTTGTATCTGGTTCATAGCTCTGGTCAAAAGCGTTTACCCCTTGAATAAAACAAAAAGTTCAAAATGGAAGATTGCAAACCTATTGCAACAACCATGGTTATCGGGTGTAAGTTAAGTAAAGATTATGATTTTGCTTTGGCAGATCAAACTTTATACTGATCTATGTTTGGTAGTTTGTTGTATGTGATAACATCCAAACTAGATATTATGCAGGTAGTTGGAATGGTTGCTAGATTTTAGGAAACACCTAAAGAAACTCATGTTGGGGCAGTGAAGAGGATATTCAAGTATTTGAGTGCTAATGAAGAATTTGGACTATTTCAAAGAGTGAAAATTTCACTCTGACTGCATATACAAATGTTGATTGGGTAGGATGTGTGGATGACTAGAAGAGCACAAGTGGTGGTACATTCTTCCTTGGAGATAGTTTGGTGTCCTAGTTGAGTAAGAAGAAGGAATCACTTTCTTTATCTACAATAGAAGCATGATACATTGTTGTAGCATCATGTTTCACTTAAGTGCTTTGGATGAAGTAGAACTTGAAGGAAATGAAGATTGAATTTGAAGATCCTATCACTATTCTTTGTGATAACACAAGTGTAATAAAAATTTCGAAAGAATCTGGTGATGCACTCAAGAACAAAATACATTGAAATCAAGTATCATTTCTTGAAGGAGAAGGTTGCAGAGAAGGAAGGAAGATTGGAATATGTGGAAAGAAAGGAGCAAGTTGCAAACATATTTATGAAGACAATTCCTAAGTAGACATTTGAGTTTCTCTGGTTGAAGTTGGGAGTTGTTGCTCCCTCCTCTTAAATCAAGAGGAAGTATAGGGTCAAGGGGAGCCTTGGTCTCCCTTCCACAAGAAGGTTTGGTTCTCTTGTGGAATATTTTCAAAGGTAGTGAATCATGGACTCAGGGGGAGTTGATCCGAGAAATAGGTTTCCCGATGATGCAGTGTATTGGTGTAAAATGGGGGAGAAATTGTTGACCCTTTGTCATTGATGTCAAAGGGGGAGAAATTAGGCTCAAAATGTTGATTTGAGGAAATTATAAATTAAGTAGAAAGTGATCTTAGAATGTCATATATCTATCACAATGGGAGTAAATGTTACAGCCAATAAATCATTCAAATGTATTATTTTAGGAGTGTTTGGTGGCCCCAACATTTTGTTGTTTTTCATCAATGATAAAGGGGGAGATTTTTAAACATAGGTTGTCATTGATGTTGAACTAATGTCAAAGGATTATTGCTAATAATGGTTATCAAAATGTGTCAAGGTTGTCAGATGTAAAGGTTTTCAAAAGATGAAAAATATTGTAGGAGTACTAGAATTGTCATTTGTATTAAGGTTTCAAAAGCATGTTGTGCATCAGTGTGTAGACTGCCTAATCAATCATATCTTGTATCATGTCTAGTGAGGCATGACTACCTTCAGATAGTTAATGCATTTATTATACCATGTCAGGTATGTAGTCAACATGAGTGTGATGGTTTGGAAGGATATCTTTTGGGTAGAGATATTTTTAAATATGGGTGTAATTTATTTCAGAATGTAGTGCTTCTCTATGGTTTGGAAGGAGAGTGTGTCTAAACTAGTTTTATCAGTTTCTTGATTTTTTGAAGGTGAGGCTCAATGTGTAATAATTTTGAAGAATTAGAAGGTTAATAAAGCTATTCAAAGTTTGAGGCATGTGTGGTAATGGATTAAAGCATACAAAATTCAAATCATACATGTGGAGTGAGGATAGGACCTGTTTAAGGTTCTTGTGGTAATGCAAGGCGTCAAGATCTCTTGGTGGAAAGAAATTTGTATTCAGACCATTGTATTACATGTTTCATGTAATTTGAATTAAGGTCCACTCTATGTCATCCAATTTTGTGTGAATCCGTAGCCGACATGGAAGAGTATTAATGTAATTCCATGTATATATTTCAAAAGCTCAAATACATTGAAATGTAACAAGTGTGAGAAGAGAGTGAGATGATATAACAAGTTATATCAAGTGTAATGAATGGAAGGTATGTGAGTACAAAAGTGTGAAGAAAATAGTGAGTGCCAGTATCAGAGGGTCATTCTGAATGTGAGAGAGTGTCAGCTATGTCTTTGGACGATATCAAAGTTAAATTTAAAATATGCCATTATTTTTGTATTTCGATAAAATTGGTGTTCTACTTGTATTGTTTCAATAGGGATTAATGTCTCTTTCCGATGGGGATTGTTGTATCCAGTAGTTTGGTGTCTAAAAATTCATTTGGGGATTGTTTTCTCTAGTAGATTGGTGCCTACATCACATTGTAAAATTCACTTATTATATTCTTTCTTGTGAGATTTCTCACCGTGGTTTTTCCCATCTTGGGTTTCCATGTATATCTGGTGTTATGTGTTATCTTGTGTTGTGTTGTGATTGTAGACATCAAAAAATTGTCCTCTGACGATACCTTGTTATAACATTGCATCATGTAGACACCTTGTATCATGTTTTTCCCTAGGTACCCATGTCATCATCTAATTAGTTAAATAAATCTTATTTATTTGACTAATTTCATTTATTTCCTCTAATGTTAATTAAATAATTTATATTATTTAATTAATTAAATCATTTTCATCAATTCCTCCAATGTTAATTAAATAATTTATATTATTTAATTAATTAGATCATTTCCATCCATTTCTCTAATGTTAATTAAATAATTTATATTATTTAATTAATTAAATCATTTTCATCCATTCCTCTAATGTTAATTAAATAATTTATATTATTTAATTAATTGAACCATTTCTATTAATTCTTCTAATGTTAATTAAATAATTTATATTATTTAATTAATGAAATCATAAATCTAGCATTAATTAAATAAATCAAATATTTATTTAATTAATAAAATCTTTAAAATATCTTCTCAGTTTCTTTCCAAAACTGAACTCATGTGTATCTAATTAATTTATTTAATTAGATAATTCATCAATTATCCTTCTCATCTTTTTCAAGATTTATTTCCTTTAAAACAAGAAATGAAATCCTTCTATCTTTTTACAATGTTATCCTATCTTGTTTTATTTCCTCTTTGATCAAACAAAACAAAAATCAAATCATTATCAATCTTATCAAATCTTATCTCTGTCCACATCAAAAATATATAATTCAAACCTTTCAAATCGAATCTCCATCAGGCATCCTAACTCTGTCAAAATAATTCTTCAATCCATCTCTATCATTCTTCATCATTAAGTCGTTATGTTGCAGGAATGAGCATCCAACATTCCTCTATTATCAACCTTCAAAATCTTGCATCCATGTGTAGTTGGAGAAGAGCAATGGAGATAAATTGAGTTTAGCGGGGAGATCGATTTGTGTTTTCCTTCTTATTTTGATTTTGGTATTGTTTCGTACTCTATTGTGTTTGATAGGAATTAGTTAATTTATTGTTTTCAACTCTAAAATCTGATTGAATTATTTACCTATCTACATTTTGGCGCCCACCGTGGGGCCTTGCCCCATTTTTAACATCTACTTGCAGGTTTTCTGATACGTTTTACATTCTGGAATTCGGTTTTCTAACAAAAATTCTCGTTTTAGCGCATCCGAGGGTTTCTGTAGCGCATACAGGGTTTTAACAATTCTTCTGCAGGTCTTTTGGTGCATCTGGGGACTATTTTGGCTCATCCAACGGTTATTTTAGCGCATATAAGGAACATATTAGCTCATTTATCTTCACTATTTTTAGAATTTAAAATCTATTTTTCCTAGATTAGCACATTTAAGGGTTAGTTTAGCGAATTTAAGGCTTTCTTTGGCGCATATGGGGACTGTTTTAGTGCATATAATGTTGTTTTAGCACATTTGGCAGTTCTTTTATCACATACGATGATTCTTTTAGCGCATCTAGGGCTGTTTTAGCTTATTTCACAGTTCTTTTAGCGCATGCGATGACTATTTTAGCACATATGCTGTTGTTTTAGCTTTTTGATAGTAAATCTTAAAATGGCCATATCTTGGTCATTTTTTGGTCTTTTTCAGACATTTTTTTTAAATGGGGTAGAATTTCATAAGCTATCCAATGGTGTAGGCATTTATGAACTTTGACAGAGTTAAATTTCTCAAATTCTCATATATTCTTCGGCGCATATGACTTTTGTTCCAACAGATTTGTAATTTGTTTCTTTTTGTCTTGGCAACTTGTTGGTGAATCATACGGAGCTGGAAAATCATTGGGATCAATTACAAAAAAAATTGGAAAGCGAATAATCAGGTGCACACATTCCATTTTTAATCTCTTAATCTTTTTTGTCACACATTTCAATTTGGGGCATAAAATCAAATCTTGTTTGATCACATCATTGAAATTGGCTTAAAACAATTTTTTTCTTCAATCATACTTCAAAAATGGGTCTAAAATTAATCATTGTCTTCTATCACATCTTGATTTGGGGTTAAAAGGAATGAGTGCTTCATTGTTTTCTTTCACACATTTCATTTCTAAAGGAAATTAACCATTGCAAGTGTGAATCAAGTGTGGGTGTGATCATAAACACCTCACTTGGTTTGCTTTTGTCAAACCCTTCATAGGAGGCCTGCTAGGGGATTTCATCACCCCTGGGGATGACCTCAATTGAAGTGTGAATCGAAAGACACACTTGTTTGGGAGTTGAAATATTGTCACTCTGAGCTAAGCCCCAAAGAACTTTATACCTTTGGGAAGTGAAGGTGAAGGGTGGGTTACCCCTTTCTCCCAGCTATGTGGCAGGATTTTTCTTCCAAATTATCCTTAGTCAACCTTGTGTAGACTAGCTTGAGACCTAATTGGCCATACCCCACTTAACTAGTCATAGGGATTGTTGATGTGTCTTCCATGTGTGCTTGTTTAATAATCATCATTACATTCTTCAAATTTCAAAATTCAAACTTGCTTATGTGTCTTGCATGAGTGATTCATGTGTGTACATGTGTGATCATTCATTTAAACATTGCCAAATCAAGCTAAACACCAAACACATAAAGACAAGTCACTCTACACCTTCTTCCAACACATTCATATCCAATCACTTTCATCCTAATCACTCTTCTTAGTCACATCCTATCCATTTCATCCTAATCAATCCAATTCATCCAATCTAATCATTCCACTTCATCATCATCATCACTTGTCAAAATGGTCATAATCATAAACAAGCCCAATCCTAATCATAAGCCAAAAGTCATAATCCAAGGGGCCTATCCCTCTAGTCCAAATAATGAGACAAAACCTAAGCCTAAAATAATAATTCAAGGAGTCTCTTTCTCTGGTTCAAATAATGAAACAAAACAAAAACCTAAAATCATACTTCAAGGGGCTTCTCCTACCACCTCTAATGATGACATGAACTATGTTTTATACTTTGAGGAACAAATTGATATGCAAGAGCTTACACACATTTGTGACATCATGCCCGCATTCGAAAACAAAGACCTAGCATCTCAACTTCAAAACCTCCTTCAAACACTTCAGCAAATACCCCAACCCCTAGACCACCAAACCATACAAAGCCTTCAAACCATCTTTGAAGATTTTCAACAAATTCAACCACCTCAAATCCAACACCTCCTAGCTCAAGCCAATCAATTCATGTCCACTTGTCAAATTCAACAACCACAACATCATCCCCTATCCATTTATTATCAACCAATGCCACCTCAACCTAATGTTCCATCTCCTTCCACCTCATACCAATCTAATCCATCCACTTCTTCATATGTCAATACCACATCAACCTATCAAGCCACATCACAACAAACACATGTGACTTTAAGTTCTACCTTGCAACAAGGTCAAAATTCTTCATGTTCTAATGCAACCATCGATAAGGGGAACACCAATCTAGCGCATGCGCCCTATAACTTTATCATACCATCATCCAATCAAAATAAAAAACCCTAAGCCAACACCTTCCACCCCTACACCTCCAAAGGATGTAACCCAAGGGCTACAAGCAAGGAATCAATTGTCGCCATGTCATTCAACACATATACTTAAACATACAAAAGAGTCCTCAAACATCATGCCAATCCCTTCAAGCCAACCATGCCATCCACAACCACTTGATCCAATTCAAGAGTCTCCCTTCGTAAGTCCAAGTCACCCTCTATCATGCTCCTATGTTGTTGACCATCAAGAACATGACAAGTCTCTCCATGAGAAATCCCCTTCCACCTCCATTCAAATAAGTCATGAGTTATGTCAAGAGCACAATCCTAAATATGAGGAAACATTACCCCCTCATCCACATAAAGATCAACACCCTCCCAATGATTCCATTCATAACATACCTAATACTATTCATGATCAATCTTCCATCTTTGATCAAGACCCCTTTTATGATCAAGAAGACCATGATGATCCTCTTAGCCAACTTTATGAATTCCATGGTCAAGAGCTTTCCACCTCACCCATCCATGATGCACAAACATCCACTTCCCATGATGAGATAATTTCCTCCCAAGCACACATAGAAGATCAAACAAATACCTTGGATCTAAGTGAACACAATGCTAATCAAGATCCTAATGATCCTCCATCACCCACTATTGACCCCATTGCAAGTCCTCCATCATATCCACTTGGTCTTTCCACCCTCATTCATGAATGTTCCTCCTTCGAACAACAACAACCATTATCTTCCCTTGCTTCATTTTCTCCATCCAATAAGTAACTCGTGTCTAGTGTTCCACCTTCACCTAGTCCCATTATCCATTGTACGCTCCAAAACATGAACCACCAAGGTAAAGGTCTAGACCTTCATGAACAAGGTATTTTGGAGCCCATCCATGTCAAAGTTCCTCCACGCTCTTGTGGCCTTGGAGATACACCCCAAGGACAACAACCTAAAGATGTTGGTACTTCCTCCATGCATCCTAAGTCCACTTTCCATAATGAAGCCTATCATACACCTAAAAAATATGTTTCCATCCCCCCTCCATCATCCTACAAATGTCAAAAGCATGTGACCATACACTTTCCACCATCAACTTTGCCACCATTGCTTCCAACTCCCAATATTCCACCATCCACTTTGCCACCATTACTTCCAACTCCTAATATCCCTCCATCAACTTTGCCACCATTACTTCTGACTCCTAATATCCCTCCATCCACTTTACCACCATTACTCCCAACACCTAATATCCCCATTATCCAATCCCCTTATCCCTCCATCCATAAATACCCTAACATTCCTAATCATGACCAACAAATGCACACATTGTATAAACATGAAGCTTCCACCCATTCCACCATACCCATGGGATTCAAAAGCAAGAATTTCATGCCTCTACTTACAAAGTAAAAAATCCTAAGGGTTCTCGTTCCTTAGGACATCAATACAAAAAGTCAAAGAAAAATCCATCTAAAAAGTTATATAAGCCCATACCTCCAAAAGAAAAGTCTAAAAAAAAAAGGGTTTGAGTACCTAAGAAAAAAGAAATCAAGTCAAACGAGGCATTCACATCACAAAAATCTCAGCCATCCACTTCCATCCCACATTCTCATTCCATTCAAAAGTCTCAAATTCCTAAAACCCACAAGCAAAATAAAAATCATAAAAATACTAAGTCTATGTGGGTACCAAAAGCACTACATCCTCCACCTCCTGAGGAAACATCTCCATTGCTTCCTACACCCCATCCACATCAAAAGCTTCAACGTTTATCACAATGTGTGCAACCATTGGTCATGGTTCCCTTCCATTTCACAACAATTCCACATACCTGCATCTCCCCATCCTTCATGCATTATCCTACATATCTCCCCCACCACCTTTCTATGGTCCATGCTTTTGGCTAAGCCTCCCCATTCATCTTTTGCATAGATCCCATATAAACCTTATCATCTTCCCTACATAATCCATATCATAATCCACTATTTTCCTCCATAATCCACATCATAATCCACCATCTACCTAATCCATCCCTTTCATGTCCTTCCTTACCAAAATCTATGAGCACTTGACATGGTCCATACAAGGACATCCATATCTAGTGGGACTATCACCTTTCATGCAACTAGACACTTGAGTCCATCCTATCCATATTCCCCTTCTATCCAAAAAAAAAAAATGAAAAAAAAGGTAAAGAGAAATCCCTTCGTCCAACGGTGAAAACCTGGTAAACAGGCGCCCTGGATAAGTACCATGATGAAAAGCTAGCAAATAGGCATCATGTGTAGGTTGATCTTCTATGTCACTTACACTTGGGGGCAGAATGTCTTATCTATCCAACCTATCATTCATGTCTTATCTATCCAACCTATCATTCACGTCTTATCATTTCCATCCTACGTACCATCTTTAGCCATCATACATGCCTATCATATTGAGTCCATTCATCCACCCTTCTTCTTTTGATCTTGATGAAGATATAGGGGAAAATGTTGAAACATGTTTTGGGTATCTCTTGACATACCTCATCCTTCCAAACAAGCCTATCATTATCCTATTGTCATAAGCTTTGTCATGAAAAATCCTAAGTATTGTACCTAGAATGGGGCATGTTATTCCTATGCGACATAGTCTTTGGAGATCACATCCTTGCTCTCTTATGATGCATACATCCATACCATCCATCCATCTATATGAGCATTTTATCCCTTATCCCATCACCCACCCTTGCACCTAGACTTGGTTTTCCCCTTGTCATTGGTATCTAGCACAAAGGCTACTCAAATTTTCATCCTTTGACACCTCAAAACATTTCAAAAGTCCAAAAAAAAGTCAAAAAATTTCAAAAGTCCAAAAAAAAGTCAAAAACATTTCAAAAATCCAAAAAAATTCAAAACAATCCAAAAAAATCAAAACATTTCAAAAATACAAGCAATAAAATCAAACCACATCACTTCTGCTAATCAATCTAATCATTATCATCAAATCAATTCATTTCTTCATCAATTCAATCCCTCACCTCATCCCAATCAAATCAATTCCTCAATTCAATCAATCAATCATCTAACCAAATCACTTGAACCTAAATCATTCCAATAACATCAATTCTTCTATTCAATTCATCACATCCTATCATCCAATCAATCATCATATCATTACAAACTGTTTCTTCAAATCATCTTCAATTGTTCCAAGAAACTATCCAAATGCAAGTCAATCCTTAATCCATACCAATCAAGTCGATCAATCTTGTCAAATTATCCAATCACATCCTTTGGTCTTGATCCTAATCTTGTCGTAAACCAAATCAACCAATCAATCAATCAATTATCATCATCCTTGTGTTGCTCTAGGGACATGTCGCTCCCCACAATGACAACACTATGAACATCATCAATCAATCAATCAATCAATGGTTTACAGCTTGACAGGGGCAATACCTTGTTTTCTTTTGTATCATTTGTGCATGCTTGCTTGTGTGTGTTATCATTTTATCTTGCATTTGTATCAAATCTGTATCATTCCAACTAATATTCATATCTTGTGTATGTTGGAATATCTTTTTGCACTATCCTTTGCATCTAAGGTCACATCATACCTTTTGTGCATTAGGACTTTAATGCTCTAAGTCTACTTCCTCATACGTCTAGACAAGGTTGTATTATGCTGGGGCACAAGACACATCGTCACCTTGGTCCTTATATCTTGGTGCATAACATCTAGTGCTAAATCGAACATCATGGTAGCTCACTTTCATTACAGCATAACGTATCATTCATCTCCTTCATCCACTTTCTATCTTGCATCATTCGTCTTATCCCTCCCTTTATCATTTCATTTTGAGAGCCTACCTGTGTTTGTCCAACTCGCCTATCCTCTTGAGAGGGCATCATCATTTCATCATTCTATCTTTCTATCATTATCCATTTTCCTCTATCCATACCTTAACTTCTTTGAAATGATGTTACTTGACACAAATCTCATCATCTCGAACATCATCTCAAAGAGGGGCAAAATGTAGACATCAAAAAATTGTCCTCTTACGATACCTTGTTATAACATTGCATCATGTAGACACCTTGTATCATGTTTTTCCCTAGGTACCCATGTCATCATCTAATTAGTTAAATAAATCTTATTTATTTGACTAATTTCATTTATTTCCTCTAATGTTAATTAAATAATTTATATTATTTAATTAATTAAATCATTTCCATCAATTCCTATAATGTTAATTAAATAATTTATATTATTTAATTAATTAGATCATTTCCATCCATTTCTCTAATGTTAATTAAATAATTTATATTATTTAATTAATTAAATAATTTTCATCCATTCCTCTAATGTTAATTAAATAATTTATATTATTTAATTAATTGAATCATTTCTATTAATTCTTCTAATGTTAATTAAATAATTTATATTATTTAATTAATGAAATCATAAATCCAGCATTAATTAAATAAATCAAATATTTATTTGATTAATAAAATCTTAAAAATATCTTCTCACTTTCTTTCCAAAACTGAACTCATGTGTATCTAATTAATTTATTTAATTAGATAATTAATAAATTATCCTTCTTGTCTTTTTCAAGATTTATTTCCTTTAAAATAGGAAATGAAATCCTTCTATCTTTTTACAATCTTATCTTATCTTGTTTTATTTCCTCTTTGATCAAACAAAAAAAAAATCAAATCATTATCAATCTTATCAAATCTTATCTCTATCCACATCAAAAATCTATAAATCAAACCTTTCAAATCGAATCTTCATCGGGCATCCTAACTCTGTCAAAACAATTCTTCAATCCATCTCTATCATTCTTCATCGTCAAGTCGTTATGTTGCAGGAATGAGCATCCAACATTCCTCTATTATCAACCTTCGAAATCTTGCATCGTTGTGTAGGTGGAGAAGAGCAATGGAGATAAATCGAGTTTAGCGGGGAGATCGGTTTGCATTTTCCTTCTTATTTTGATTTTGGTATTGTTTCGTACTCTATTGTGTTTGATAGGAATTAGTTAATTTATTGTTTTCAACTCTAAAATATGATTGAATTATTTACCTATCTACAGTGATTACTAGCTTGTATGGTTCAATGCTCTTCATGATGAAAATCTATATAATAGTTGTAAAATTAAAGGTTTCCAAAAATTGTTTTGATCTATTGATTCACCCCCTTTTTAGGAGATTGTGTGCCCTTCAGTATTGAGCAATTGTCATATCCAACTATTGAAGATCATGAAACTCATCAATTTTATGTTACCTGTTGTGCTAAAAAGATAACACACATAAAGAATGTACAATAGGAACTCCCACATGATTGAATAAATATAAAGTTTTCACTTATACTCCTAGAAATACTAGGTGGAAAAAACCAAATAAATACAACACAATAAAATGAGCCTTGAGATTTCTCTCATAAGGCAACATACCAAAACATCAATCCAATAACAAGATCCAAGCCTCTACCCCTATTCCTTTAGTGGGACCATCAAATTTAGTGGTTTCAAAAAAAATATCCCTCATATGCCCTACTGACTCACTCCAAAAACTACTTACCTACCCTCCTAACAAGGTTGTTCCTCCACTCTAAATTTGCAATGGCTCATAAACTAATATTTATCCATTGAATAGGAAACCTCCTTCTCTAAATAAGCCTCAAAACTACCTACCAAAGTCTTCTCCTTCATAGGGGAAAATCTTGATAGTAACTCTCTCAACAACTCCACTACCTAAGAAAAAACCAATATTATCTAGTTGTTGACATCTCATTAAAGGAGATTCCTCTCTTTAAATCTATTGAGACTCTATATTACATTCTTCTTGACAAAATTGATGAGTGCATTAATAATAAGGGACATCCTCATTCATAAGAAAGATACAAATTTTGATGCACATGTTATAAAACATATGCATAAAAACATGAGCAAGAATAAAACACACACAACACAAATAGTTCAAATATCTTGATATTACAACCTAGGAACTTAAACAATAGATGTAATTTCCCAATTTTTATATTAAGACATTAATGAACAATAAATTGTCCATTTTTTTTTTGTGTACAATTGCAACATACACATGTCATAACTCACCCTCACACATTATGATGTTATCAAAGTAGATCAATATAAAATCATTGCATAAGGAAACACTAAATTACATTAAATTACACAAGGTCTACAAATACAAATATAAAATAAAGTTAATGAAGGACTTATATGACCATCATGGAATGGCATTGGCATGTTGAAAGATAAAGGAGATATAGTTTTCTCACAATCAATGATAAATTTCTTGGGCTGGTGCATGAAGATGGGTAGCCAATTTGTGGCCAAATTTTTAAAAAAGTTTTGAAAGCTCATAATGCAAGCACGTTGTAATGCGCTCATGCTATGGCTTGGTGTGCCGAGCGTGAGGTTGGGCCATAATGAGCCCATAATGCTAGAACGTTATAACACACTCATGTTATGACCTATTAAAAGCAAAAAAGAAGAAATCAAATTCATTTTAACTTGTCACTGTGTTTTTTGTCTTACTCACAGCCAAAACCCCAATTTTCTATTCTCGCGTTCTAGGAGGAGGTATTTTGTGAAATTATTCATCAACAGTTGTTTCTTTTCTAGGATGCCGCCACATTGACGAGGAGGTGTGAGAGGTAAGGATTGTTTGTTTTTTATTTTGAATTTGTTAGTTTTAGGTTGTTTTTGATTTTTTTTTTGAATTTGTAGGAGATGTTAATCAACTTGCAAACCCTCCACAAAATCCTCAACAAGAACAACAACAACAAGAGGAACAAAATACTCAACAAGCACAACAAGAACAACAACAAAATCCTCAAGTTAATCAACCACAAACACAATCCCCTTCACCAATCCCTCAACATCCACTTGGCACTCAACAAAACTTAATGAGTGAAATTGAGAACAATAAAAAAAAATTAAGGATTTAATCAGGAGGTTGAGCGATCCAAATAGTTCAACCGTGGAAAGAATGACCCTGGCAACTTCACTAAAAAAAATGTTAAAACATGTAGATTCAATCAACAAACAATTATCTTAGTATTGTCTAGGACAACTAGGCAATAAATCTTAGTTTATTTAGATGTAAGCCTTCATGGAATTTTGGATTGGATGTTGATCATCTGGTGAAGGTCATGATGACCAATGATTAGGCCGAAGGGTTTTTCTTGTAAGGTTTGACCTTTTTAGGATTTTTAGGAATTGCTTTTCAATTTTGGAAAAGAATGCTCAATTAGAGCTTCATACGGCCAAGAAGAGCCCAAGGGAGCATAACTGATTAAGGAACCCTATTTAAGGAATGCCTTGGTAGTGGAGAAGGGTGGGAAGCATTTTGTATTGCTTTGAAGTTTGTGAATTGAAGAAAATAGTGTGTGTTTGAGTGAATTTTCTGATTTTTTCTTTGAAGCAAGCTTTTAATGGATTGATCATAGCACTAAAATCTATGTAGGATGTAGGGTAGTGTTTCTTCAAGCTTTGTGTAGCATTAAATAGTTCCTTTGTGCAGTTTCAAGCTTTGTTTGTAAATAATTTTTGATTCCACACTGTTGCTGGTCTGAACCAGATAGTTTTGAGAAAATGGAGTATTAGTTCACTTTCCCACCGTACAAATTGTACGACACTTTGGGAACAATGACTAGACTCCATGTGTGTATATATGGTAGGATTTAGGGTTTGTGGAAGCAAAGGAGCCACTATGGAAGTCTTGCCCTAGGTGAGCCAGGGAGGTGCCCGGCTAGGAAGACTTAAGTGCAGAGCACATAATTTGCAGGGGTGACAAGTTTTTAACAAATTTCCTTTTGGAGAAGGTAGGTGGGAGTCTTGCCAAGGTCTGGTAATCAATAGGAAACTCCACCAACTCATTTGGTTGGTGAAAGACTTGACAGTTTGAGAGTAACCAGAAAATGGCTTAAGAAACCCTAGTATTTGCCCATTTTCAAGCTAAGGCTTTGTATGGGAAGTTAAGACCCAAGACCTCAAAAATCTTTGAGAGGTGTCCACATGAACCAGGAATGTCAAAGAAAGATTGGGGGTTCTTTGGGAAGATTTAGAGAATCAACCTGTTTTCTCGGAGCAGGAGGCCTAATTGGGGTTCCTAGGGCTAGTAGCCTTTTTAAGACCCTAAAAAGGGTTTGGTGAAAGTGACCAAGAAATGGGGTCAAGTGGACCTTCAAGAACCATAGTAGGATGGATTGAAGTCTTTTGAAGCACCTCCACACTCCTGCAAAGTTTAACTCTTTAATTTGGAGGTTTGTAGCCTTTAGGGTGGATTAAGGGCTAAGGTAGAGAGCAAGTTTGCACCAAGGTTTGACTTGGTAGAAGGAATTTGTGTTGATAGTTGGGGTTGGCAAAGCAAGATCAAGGGATCCTAAGTACTAGAAGGTCCTATAGGTTGAAATGGTGGAGTGAACACACCCTAGGAGTCTTCCAAGCAAGACCCAGAGCATGAAACAGTGATTGTTTCATCCAACCTCCATATCAAAGATCCTATGGGGCAAGGGAGATGACCTCTCACTAGGCCACCTCATAGCACATAATTAGCCCTTACGTTATGAAGGAGAGTGCTTATGTAGAGACTTTTCAGGCCATCAACTCTTTGACCCAAAGTTTCATCCAACATGCCACTCCTATTCTACAACGCCATCTAGTGGAGTTTTCAAGTGGTTGGATTTGATCCCATATGTGTCAATCTTGTGGAGAAACTTGTTCATATGATCCCACCAACACTCAGGAGGTTGCTACACATGATCCATCTATAGCTATGGAGATGTCGAGGGTAGTTGACATTTTGCATGAGATGTATGACATTGATACTCATGTAGAAGTTAACATGTTCATTGAATTTAATTTATTAATTTTTGATTTTGAAATGCAGGATTAACTAATTTATTTTTATGATTTTAATAAAATTGTAGGGTCACAATGTTGATATTGGACACACTAGCCCTGCACCTACTTATTTCTCCACTGCACCTACCGTTGAGGTATGTAACTAGTAAACAATTATAAATTTATTACATGTTAATAGCATTGTTTGATGAATGGTATTTTAATATGTGATTTTGGATGTTGAATAGGCTAATATTGGAGGTTTTGTGGGAATACCTCCCAGTGCCAGTGGATTTAGTCAAACCTACATGCAGGTAATAGAATAAAGAGTTTAACTAATGAATTGTACTTAATAGATTTGTGTAGTTTATATTCATATCCATGATTACATTGCATTGCACATATTTCAAACTCAAAACATTACTTCGCATTCCATAACTAATAACTAGATGTTGATAGATGACAAAATTTCAACTACAATATAGTTGTTTAGAAAGTCAACATAAGCAGTGATGCAATTACTTGACATAGCATAAGTTATAAGTAGGAGCAGCTTCCAATTGCATTTTCTTATCATGGTATTCCATGAGACCACTTTTTACTGAGGCATCTTTTCAAACAATTCATTGCCTTGTTTATGCTATGGATGCTTGGAAGCAATATATGAAAGAATAATAGTAAGCAATAGCATACACAAGGCAATGAGTTGTTTAAAAAATTCCTCAAAGAAATGTGGTCTCATGGTGATATCCATCACCATGAGACCCAATTTCTTTGAGGAACTTTTTCAAACAGCTCACTGCCTTTTCTATGCTACCACATTTTCCATACATGTCTACCAAAGAATTTTATCAAATGGTTTATTTCCTCACTACTATGGATAAAAGCTTAAAGAAGGTGCTTTCCAACAAACTATGGATGATTGGAAAAAATCTATTAAAGCATAATAGTAAGCAATAGCATTGACAAGACAGTTAGTAGTTTGAAACAAATCCTCGAAGAAATGTGGTCCCATGGTGATGGAATGCCATTCCATCACCTTGAGACCACATTTCTTCAAGGAATTTCTTCAAAAAAATCACACCTTTTCTATGATACCACATTTTCCATACATGTGTACCAAAGCATTTTATCAAACTACTCACTTCCTTGTTGCTATGGCTAAAAGCCT
Source organism: Sequoia sempervirens (assembly GCA_007258455.2). Lineage (NCBI taxonomy): Eukaryota > Viridiplantae > Streptophyta > Pinopsida > Cupressales > Cupressaceae > Sequoia > Sequoia sempervirens. The sequence goes on along the minus strand of VDFB02105785.1, from coordinate 286,659,647 downwards.
AAAATAGGCGCTTTCCAACAAACTATGGATGCTTGAAAAAATTTCTATCAAAGCATAATAGTAGGCAATAATACCATAGAGAAGGAAATGAACTATTTGAAAAAATTCCTTAAATAAATGCGGTCTTATGGTGATGGAATGCCATGATGTGCATTTGTTTTTAATGGCATTCCATCACCATGGGACCCCATTTCCTCGAGGAAATTTTCCAAATAGTTCACTGCCTTCTCTATGCCACAATGGTTATTGTACATCTCTACGAAAGTATTTTATCAAATGGTTCACCAACTTGATGCTATAGGTAAAAGCCTAAAAACACATGCTTTCAAACAAGATATAGATAGGGAAAATAGTAAGCATGATAGTCAAAAATATATAGTTTAATAAGTACTTAATTTTTTTTTCATTATCTCATACATTATAAGTCATGACGTGGATCGCTATTGTAGTTTTCGTGATTGAATAATTTTTTGTTTTATTTTCAAATGTTGCAAGTGGAAACACCTTTGAATGTTTCAAGGGAAATGGAGATCGGTGTTTCATTTGTTATAGAATCCTTGATGGCTCTAACAGGGGAGGTATGAGGCAAATTACTAAATTTCAATTTACATTCGTTGTTATAGATGTTAGTTAGTGAAAAATAAAACCATTATTTATTCGTAGTTTAATTTCTATTTGGATGGTTTATACAGGGCTTCAACATGCCTCAACATGGGCATGTGAATATTTCCTTTGTAGAGAGTGATCATCAGATGGTGGTAAGTGATTATTTTGTTAAATATATCATTTTTTATAATGTAAATATATTAATGTCTTTACTTCTTATTGTAATAGGTAAAACTTTACCAAGAACTAAACACTAGGAGGAGCAGCAGGAGCACTCCTCGACCACAACATAAACGAGTAATAGACGTATCACCATCCGATCGACAAGCAAAGGGAAAGATTTTATTTCAAGAGAATGGAGAGCAATGACTTTTGATTCCAAAGCCCTTTGTTATATGCCTATATGGCATTTTTGTACATATTTTTTATTGGATATATTTGACATTGTATGCGTATATGGCATTCTTGTAAGCCTATATGGCTATTTTGTACCTATATTTTATACTTATATCGACATATATTGATGTATGCATACATGGCTATTTGGTTAATACAAATATTTTTTATCAATGATGTCCATATTTGTATTATAAATTCATGGTTCAATAGATATGAGTTACATGTATTCAAGTGTATACTTTACAACTTACATGTATACTTTGTGACTTACATGTATTCCAATGTATAATTTTTGAATTACGTGTATTCCAATGTATACTTTGTGACTTACATGTTTTCATGCATATACCTTGTATTCATGCATATAATTTGTATTAATTTGTGCATACTATGTATTTGTGTGTATACTTCAAGGCTTATGTGTTTTTGAGTACTTGTGCTTCCCTTATTCACAAGTACATGCTTGACTTATTCACATGTATACTTATTAATTGGTTAGCCCTAACATTGATCATTTCTATCCTTCATGGTTTGTCTTGAATATTAATTGGTTGATGCTAAACAACCTTATATAAAAGAGAAAAATATATTTTCATTTGGTATTCCATGAAATGATTCATAAAAATATTCCAATCTATTTAATCCTATGATTGGAGCAACTCAATTAAGCAAAGGATACATAATCTTCACAACACTTGCAAAACATAATATTCATAGTAGATGAAGTAGTTAACTTCTTGACACATTATCATACAAACATTTATCTTGAATAGTCTTTAAACATTTACACAACATAATCCTCATAGTGTAGAATGAATTGTTATGTTCCTGATCCATCACCATATAAATATGTTGAAAGATTTATATGTCAACCTTTTGCAATATTATTTCTTGTATAGGAAATGGACTCAGGAAAAAACAAGCTATAATTTATAATACAAATAAGAAATGGACTCAACGATGGAAAATTTATTTATCACACCAAATAATAAATGTACATGAGAGAATCACTTGTTTCTCTTAGAATCCAATTTTCAAGCATAGAAAATCATTTCAAATGAAAATAACAAAATGCTTCACAACCAAAGTTGTTAATTGAGGAAAAATAAAATGTTTCAAAGTTCCACCATTGTACGTATTTACAATTGGTTGTATATTGTTGTAAGGAAAACTAGGATAATTGAAAAACGTCTTGCGCTTGCTAGACTTGAGGATGATCATACGCTTTTTGTGTGGAAAACTCAGACTTCTCAATCGTCGTGTGTATGTTTGTCTTTTTGATTGTTTTGCATGCCATCATAAGGGATCAAGCTGGTTGAATGTAGTTCAAAATGATTCCACGTGTTTGGGTGCAAAAGAGGACCATGCCTAGCGTAAATGTACCTATCAGGATGCATTGAAGCAATTTGTTTGGTCACGTGAATTGAAAAATGAAAGTTGCACCACTTTGCAACTTCACACTATTTACATTTGACACTTTTTCCATCAACTGAAAACTAGACACCATAGGAAAAAAACTTCAAGATAACAAAAACCAAGAGAAATATTGTAGAAGGTCCCAACGTGATCCTGTAGGCATAGGCAAAGAGTTCGTAAGCATCACGGTTTTCGAGTAATAGCCCATCAAAGATTGCTTCCCTTTTGCACATAAGGAATCGAGCAAGTTGAACATAGCTCAAAGTGATTCTGTGTGTTTGGGTATGAAAGAAGACCATTCATAGTGTAAACGTACCCATCTAGATGTGTTAGAACAATCTATTTGGTCACACGAGTTACAGAACGAAATTTGCACCACTTTGCAACTTTTAACTACTTGTATTTGACAACTTTTTCTCCCTAGTGAAAATTTTCCACCATGGGAAAATTCCTCCAAGATAGAAAAAATCAAGAAATCTCATTGTAGAGGGACACAACGCGATCCCATAGGATTATATGAGAAGTTTCTAAGTGTCATGGTATCCGAGTAACATGTTGAAGTTTGCTTCCCTTTTGCACTTTGGACCCTTAAGGGATCGAGCTGGTTGAACATAGCTCAGAGAAATTATTTGTGTTTGGGTGAAAAAAAATACCATTCATAGTGTAAACATATGTATTAGGATGTGTTGGAATAGTCTGTTTAGTCACACAAGTTGTAGAATGAAAGTTGCACCACTTTGCAACTTTCAACTACTTGCATTTGACAACTTTTTCCTCAAATGAAAATTCGACACCATGGGAAAATTCTTTTGAGATAGCAAAAACCGAGAGAGGTTAATGTAGAGGGGCACACCATGATCTCATAGGATCAAATGATAAGTTTGTAAGCATGATAGTATTCGAGTAACAACATGCTGAAGTTTGTAGCCATTTTGCACTTTGGATTCTTAAGGGATCGATCCTGTTGAACGTAGCTCAAAGCAATTACATGTATTTGTGTGCAAAATAGGACTATGCCTTGCATAAAAATACCTATTTGGATGCATTGGAACAATCCATTTGGTCACACAAGTTGCAGAACAAAAGTTGCACCACTTTGCAACTTTTTTTTTTTAATTCAAGGGGTAAACGCTTTTGATCGGAGCTATGAACCGGATACAACCATTCAACAATACCACCCCAACGGGGTTTGAACCTTCATGGAAAGAACAAAAATTCCACCTATAAACCATCACACCATGCCAATACCAGCATTTAAAAATTTAATATTAAGGTTTGGGCCTTGGTCGTTGGCACTATAGGTAAGAAGCCCCACCAATTCACCAAGGAAGCTCCCCTTAATATGAGGGTAAATAACAAACTCCATTGTTGACGCGGTAGAGAGTGACCCCACGAGGTTTGAACCTTGGTTGTTGTCTCTACAGGAAAGAAGCCCCACCATTTCACCAAAGGGTCGCCCTCTCACCACTTTGCAACTTTCAACTACTTGCATTTGACAACTTTTTTCCCAAGTGAAAATTCACCACCACGAGAAAATCCCTTTGAGAAAGAAAAAACCGAGATAGGTTATTGTAGAGAGTCCCAACATGATCCCATAAAATTAGAGGAGAATTTTCTAAGTGTCACAGTATCCAAGTAACAACATGTTGAAGTTTGCAACCATTTTCCACTTTAGACTCTTAAGGGATCGATCTAGTTGAATGTAGCTTGGAGTGATTCTGCGTGTTTGGGTGTGAAAGAGGACCATGCCTAGTGTAAAAATACCAATTCAAACATGTTGGAATAGTCCTTTTGGTCACACGAGTTACAAAATTTGCAACTTTCAACTGCTTGCATTTGATAACTTTTTCCCCAAATAAAAATTCGCCACCATGAGAAAATGCCTCTGAGACAAAAAAATTGAGAGAGGTTATTGTAGAGGGACCCAACACAATACCATAGGATCAGATGAGAAGTTTTTAAGCATCACAGTATTCGAGTAACAACATGCTGAAGTTTTCAGCTATTTTGCACTTTGGACTCTTAAGGGATCAATCTAGTTGAACGTAGCTCAGAGTGATTCCACGTGTTTGGGTGTAAAAGAAGACCATGCCTAGCATAAAAATACCTATTCAAACACATTGGAATGGTCGGTTTGGGTAGATGAGTTGCAGAATGAAAGTTGCACCACTTTGCAACTTTCAACTACTTGCATTTGACAACTTTTTCCCCAAGGGAAATTTCTCCACCACAAGAAAATTCCTCTGAGATAGAAAAACTCAAGAGAGGTTATTATAGAGGGGCCTAACATGATCCCATAAGATCAAACAATAATTTTCTAAGCATCGCGGTATCCGAGTAACAACATGCTAAAGTTTGCAACCATTTTGTACTTTGGAATCTTAAGGGATCAATCTAGTTGAACGTAGCTCAGAGCGATTCCACGTGTTTGGGTGTGAAAGATGACCATTCCTAGCATAATCATACCTATTCAGATGTGTTGGAACAATTTTTTTGGTCAGAAAAGTTATAGAAAAATAGTTGCACCACTTTGCAACTTTACACTACTTGCATTTGACACTTTTTCCATCAAATAAAAACTAGACACCATGGGAAAATAACTCCAAGATAACAAAAAATGAGAGAGGTTATTGTAGAGGGGCCCAACACGATCCTGTAGGGTCATACAAAGAGTTCTTAAGAATCACGTTTTTCGAGTAATAGTGTGTCAAATAGACTCACTCAAATCTTGATGAAATCAAATGAGAGAAGATGCAAATGAAAGGTAGTTCACTACTCCATCAATTCCAATGCATAAATGAGCACTTCCAGGCCGTACGAAAATGTACAAGTAGCTATAGCAGAAAAATTCAATGTAGGGAAATGCAAAAAATAGTGAATCTTTGTTATTCAATCCTCCAAATGCACAATTTTTGCAACTTTACTAAATTGACTCAAAATGACTCCTAACCAAAAAGGACCCAAAACATTGCAACATGGTCTTAAATACCTTATTTTAAAACAAAAACATGACCTTAAACATAAAGACACTACATACTAAAGCCCTTTTGCAAAATGAAGGCCCAAGTGCCCTGCACCATAGGCACAATGCCTTAGGTACTTCGTTCTCACAAATCTTTTACAATGTCACTCATACATTTAAGATTTTCTTATAATGTCTACATCATAGGTGCTCATGATGAGGTTAAATTTAAATGATTAACTTGAGATTCCCTCGCTAAGCTTCACATGCTCTTTTATAATGGCTTCAAATAAGAATTGAGATTTGTCAAGATCATCAAAATAAGGATATTGCATTGCTTTTTTGGCTGAGATTCTCTTCAATGGCTCATAAAATGAAAATTGATGGAAGGAACTTACAGACAACAAATCCACACCATTTGGCTCCAACTTGGGAACAACAAGGAATAAATCTTGATGCTTCCATTGAGGATGGGCATGCTAATCTCTCAACTTAGTCACTCCTGGTCATACATCTTCACTAGGAGTTCCAAGATACCTATTGCACACAACATCTCTCATTAATACAATAACTTGAAATTTGATGTGCTCGTATAATGTCTACATCATAGGTGCTCATGATAAGGTTAACTTCACATGAATAACTTAAAATTCCCTCACCAAGCTTCACACACACTTTTGTAATGGCTTAAAATAATAATTGAGATTTGTCAAGATCATCAAAATAACGATGTTGCATTACTTTTTTGGCTGATATTCTCTTGGATGACTTATAAATCTACATTTTCTGCAAGGGGAAACCAATCAATTTCTAGTAGGTTACAAATAGGAAAAGTAAAATAAGATGATAGCATTGGCATCAAAAAAATTAATGTGCATACAAGTATAAATTAATAAGAACCAATGTGCATACTTACAAATTAATCCAACAAACCATCCGGGTCTGCTCTACTCTTTATTGTGTCAAGTATTTCCTCATGGTAGACTTACAGACCTTCCAGAAGGTCTTGTTCAAAGTTCTACCCCCATATTTGGTCAAACAAACATTGGATGCCACGACAAGGTTTGAGTAATGAAGAATCTTAAGATGCATGCCAAAGTCTTGAAACAACCAATGTTTAACACTCTTGTGTGGGTACCTTCTAAGCCATGTTCTAGTAAGAACAATTGAGCATGTAGGGTATTCAATGTTTTCTCCATCTATAATTGTGGCCTCCAATTTCTTTTTGGCCTCAATACAATGACACAAGTAATAGTCAATTCCCTCTTCATTGTCTTCATATGCAATAACTGCATGAACATGCCTCGCATTGATATGTTCAACAAATCTCTTGAAATTAGTCAACATTACAAATACACTACAAAGTAAGATAACAATATGTAATTTCAAAAACTAAGCAAGTAGATATATTACCTAGTTGAATTAGATCTGATACGTGGTCAAAGTTGACCGATGATTCCATCTGTGTTAGTTCCAATGCCATCAAAGGGAAATACATGTGAAATAGGCTAAGATAATTTGTCAACCATTTTTCAACCCACTCCCCTGACTCACAATTATTCCAAGTTTGCATTGTACATGAAGAACAAAAGCATGCCATCTTCCGTGTATCGATACTCCATGAACCTTCATTTGAGCTAGGGAAATAGTGTAGCTCACTCAATCATGTTAGTGTACAACAATCCTCACATGGTGCAATGTTAGTATCATCCATCAACCAAAAAAATCTATGAACTGAAGATGTACCTTCATTACTTGGACCCATCTAAGCATAAAACTGCTTGACGATTGATTTTGCATCTGTCAACTTTGCATTGTCTATATACTTTAACTCTTCTCATGCTAATGCTCTTTTCATGCATGCTCCCCCTTTCCATGCCCGACCTCACAAAATTTCCCCATATGATGAACACCTATAATGCATATTGCACAACCAGTAGAACATGAGTGAGTTCTTGAACTATGCTGCATAGTTATCTGACCATATTATATGTCAACCGTATTCTATTCCCCTCTAAGCCAAATCATTGTAGAATATATAGAAGCAACCTTGCACAAACTCTAGAGAATGTGTGCAATCATCACTAATATAAAAGTGATACTCCCTCAATACCTTCTTTTAGTCCTCTATACTATCAACTACATGAATGAATGTTATGTGCACAAATATCGAAACCTGTGTGGAGTTGTAATACTATGACTGCACCTCACACTTTGGCTATAGAGTGTAATTCTCTACAAAATCAACCACTGATACTATGCTTCCAACTGGAAAGGTGTCCTTGCATAGCTTGAAGTGTGTGTCCAACCATCGAGCTCTATGGGTATTCCTTGCATATTCATACACTATATTGTCATGAAACATGGACATAAACTGATGCACTAGAATATTTTGAATAACCAAATCACACCTTTTTTCTTGAGACCCACATTTTGTAACATATGCCACTATTTTATACTTCCCAAACTCTACTAGTTTTTGTTCCACCTCATTTGTGCTTTCCATATGTTGACATACTGGCATACACTGCAAGCCACCACAATGTTTGCATGAACCATCCAAGCATGCTATCTTATAGAATATTTGGCCATCCTCTATTTCACATATATTTTTTGATAAGAACTCTCTTGAAGATGTTGGTGGGGCTTCTATGCTACAATCCTACAAAACATCACTAGTATGCAAATATAAACATATAGAATGATAAACATCATAATGGTTAGAGAATTCAATGTGTAGTCTACAACAAGTAGTGCATGTGTGATTTATCTTGACATAAAAAGGTTAGATCATTTCAAAAAATATTTGACAAATATTAATTTGAGGATAATCGTGTTGAAATTTACAAAAAAATTGGGTTTGAGTTGTATCCAAAAAATGCTTTGGATGTGGCTCACAGTTTTGACTACCGATTCTCCTTCTTACCACATCCCATTGATTCAAAGATGGCCTTGTGTTATTCTTCCAATACTCTTCAATTAGTGTTCTCAGTGCTTCAATATATTTTTTATCTTTTTGTGGCAGTCTCCCTGAGAATGACCATAATTCATTTGAATCGATGCCCTCAATTCTATGCTGCCTTTGATCATATTTTGATAATATTTTTGTACTAATTCTCATTTGTTCACTTGTCTTTCTAATGAGATGAGCTCTCTTTGTTTGAATACTTAGAAAAGTTGATGTAAAGACACATAGAGTGATATTACTATCCTTTGAGTGTGAGGTCTTATCCACACTCTCATAAGCATCCATTAGATTCTTCACAATTGTGTTTTCACTTGATGCATTTGATGTTCTCAACCCAAGAGTTTTCATGATGTTTCTATACTTTATACCCCGCATCATTTCAACAAATATTTGACATCCTGTGGTCTCATTTAGGATTTCAAAGAAGAATTTCCAAATCTTATCATCATATGTTCTACAAGTGTGTGCTGGAATCTTACCTTCCATGTGATACAAAATATCCTCATCAATATTAATCAAATACTTTGGCTTTCTACACAAAATTCTAGGTGGTGTTCTCCTAGGTACATACATCTCAACATTAGGAATTTAATCAATATTTAATTGAAGTGGGCTCGATTGCATACCTTCGATCGAGGGTGGAGTAGAAAACATACGTTGAGGTTCACATGGGGATCATGGCATACCTTATCTTTTTGATGGTCGAGGTTCCTCTTCAATTGGCTTGTTTTCGTCAATCATATCCAATTTATTCTTTTCACAATATGCTGCCACCCATTCTCTCTCCTTTGCTTTGAAGGTTTCATACTCTTCATCTGTTAGTTTATTCCTTGTTCATTTCTACAACATGGCAGATAATTTTACATGTAGCATGGTAATGAAATGAATATTAGTTCCTAAAAATTGTATCCATTCAAATAAATGAATAGTATTTCATTCAAGGCTTCACTAAAAATACTTACAATCGTCATGTAGAAGAGTATTTCTAGCATAGACAAAGGTGTTGCAGGGGTACCATAGTAGTCCAATTTTAAAGTTTTTTCCTTCTTGGTTATGTATTTTTTTTAAGGTAGGTTTTAGGTGTTGTCATCTAAATAAGGTCTTGTTAGACCATTTTCATATTGTATTAGGCATAGTGGGGTTCAAAGTTGCAAAATGAAAAATATGTTAAAAATGTTGTTAAGGAAAAGTTGCAAAATTGCAATAATTGGAATACCAATAGTCATGGTGGGAATATCATCAGTCATGGGAGATGAATAGTTAGACGAAAAATCTCGATGTTGGAAGTTTTGAAGAAGAAATCAATAGATAATCATTATTTCCAATCAATTTTTCTATATTTTCTCTTAAATTTGCTATTGCAGGACCTCATTCTTGGCCATACGGTTTTTTTTTTGCTATGTAACCCTTTGGAGTCGGTGGGTAGAAGTGCTAGCTTCAATTTGGAGGTGAATTGATTGAATTTCATCAAGAAACAAAGAAATTACAATCAAATTACTAATTGTGGGTAAGATTTTTTGAACTAGAGGATTTTGAAGGTGAAAATATGATATAGTGCCACATTCCACCCATTGTTTCTTCTATGGCTTGGTGGAATGGGAACTATTAGTTTAGGTTTAGGTGTAGGAGCAAGGTTTTATCATTGGGTAAGTCATTTGAGGAGTTTTTTCCATGCCGCCCTAGTGGAAAATTTTGAGTTTTGGGCCTAAAAGGCATGGCTAGAAGTGGTAGTTTGAAGAATTTGCTTTGGTAAAGTATAGAATATGATATTTTTGGTGTGAGAAGGTGTATATTGATGTGTTTTAAACTTTTCAAAGGAAGGGAAGTGAATGGTGTTTTTGGGCATGATACCCTAGGCGTGGAATGAGCATATTTTGAGTGAAATTGTGTGGTTTGAGAGAGGAAAGGTGGGAAAATTTTGGGGGAAGAAAAATTTGATGGTATTTTGAGCTTTTTCAGACCAAATAGAGGTTGTTTGAGGTGTTAGTTGAGTGATCCAAGTGTGGGTAGGTGCATTTTCAATAAACCCTCTCTTATTCAAGCAAAAGTAAGGGTTTGATAGAAAGGCGACTTGGAGGGTTTGGGGTGAGTTAAAAACTGTGGATTTGGTGTTTATGTGGGCTGGTTAGTGCTTCCAAATGATGTTTTATACTTTAGAGAAAGTTTAAAGAGGACTTCCTTTGTAAAATATGCCTAATGGCCTTGAGGACAACGTAGGAACCTAATTTTGGAGGAGTTGGTCCAAAGTGACCATATGTGATTTTGTGATATGTTTTGAATGGGAATAATGGGTGCTAAAAATGGTGTATAGATTGAGGGTTTGACAAATAGATTGTGAGTTAGGATAAAAAAGAGAGGTTTGCACACCTACTAGGCAAGCAATGTAGTTGAGAAGGAAATTGCCATTGAGAGGGGTTTGAGGTTTTCAAAAGTGGTTGAAACATCTTAAATTGTGTTGGTTTGTTGAAGGACCTCCCTACCATTGCATCAATGGAGGTATGGAATGTATACTCACAATAAAACCTCACTATTTGAGCATAGTTTAAGCATTTAAGCAAGGGTTTAATTAATTTCTACATTAGTGAGCAATTTATTTGATGGAGATTGATGATTTAGAAGTTTTATAACCTGTTTAAGATCTGCCCATAGTTTTTTGATATTGTGGAGTGATTTTTATGGTACTTTCTTTGTTAAAAAGGCCTATTGAGCCTTGTAGTAGTAGGACAGTCCATTTTAGGTGAGTACTTTTTGAAAGTAAGCATGCCATGCTTGGAAGATAGGCTCAAAATGGAAGCATGGACAAGGAATGTGAATTTAAATTCCTTGGCAAGCTAGTGGAGCATTGACAAGCTAGCTCACTCACTATCTTGCCATTGTGATAGGGTTGACAAGGTAGGGGTAGTGTATGCATCATATAATTATATGAGGCATTTATTAATATGCAAACATTATTGTCAAAAAATTGAAATGATTTTTCCATGCTTCCATTTTGATCCATGATTGCAAGATAGGCTGCACCTTTCCCCATGTTGCTAACTTAGCCTTGAATAAAGAGTCTTGAAACAATGGAGAGAAGGGTTAGAATCCCTTTTAGGTAGAATAATCAAGGAAACATTTAAAATATATCACAACATAAGTGATGAGGTAGGTTTAGTGATGAGGTAAATTTAGAAATAGAGATGAAAACCAAAATAGTTTCAAAGATCTATCAATGTGGGAGGAGTATATTCCAATTTTGTAGAGACATGTATGGAAAATTTGGTAGCATAGACAAGGAAATCAACTGCTTGGTATAACTGTTTGACAAAATACCTCAATGAAAGATTTGGAGAGTGGTATGCACATCCATATAAAGGATTGAGAAATGATGTTTTATTTTACTTCCTTAAAACTTATGTCATATATATGTGTATACAAAATGTGGAAGCATACGCAAGGTAAGTCAATTGTTAAATAACAAAATGCCTCAAAGAGATGTGGTTTAAAAATGTAATTGGAAAGTGTATAGAATTGTGTACAATTTAAAATGTGCATTGACAACCTAAGGTTATAATGACAAAAAAATAATGATCAACATGGAATATGAAAAATAACAAAAATGAAAGCAAGCCATAATAGAATGAAATAAAAGTTTAAAGACTTCACATACCTAACAAACTAGAGTTTCAAATGGATGAGTTCTACCCAATTATGTAGCCTTTTCTTCTTCTTTCTTCAAACTCAACAATTTGACTTTTCCAAAAGCTTTCTCCCATCCAAACTTCAATTGTATATCACTTTTGAATGGAATTCAAACTTGAATTGATATTATATGCCTTTCAATGTGAAAAATCTACTATTTCATGCAAAGGTGGTGGAAAGATCATGAAAAAGTTGGTGGAATGTGAAAAACATGCATGCACACTTCACAACATCATCAAAAAGCTACTTTTTTTCGAAGCATGCACAAAACCATGAGAATATGTAGAATGTGGGCCTTGAGATCACAGGTATATTGAGTTTTTTGCTATTTTTAGAGCAAGCTATAACGTGCTCGCATTATAACGTGAGCGCGTTATTTCTTGCTAAAAATGGTCATATCTCTACTTCAAAATGTGCACGTGTTATGACAAAGTTGGTTTTTTTATAGATTTCTTTTCTCTCTCATTGTCTATACCCTCTACCCTAATTCTATCTCTCTCCCCTCTACTCTTATACCCTAATTCTATCTCTCTACCCTCTACCCTTATCCCTTATACCCTCAACTGTAAACCCTAATTCTATCTCTCTCCCCTCTACCCTCTACCCGTAACCCTTATATCCTCTATCATCTATCCTCTATCTCTCTCACACTCCCTCCCTCCCTCTCTCTCTCAAGTCTCTCCCTCCTACCCCCTCTCCCTCTCTCAAGTCTCGCTCTCTCACTCACTCACTCCTATATCTCTCCCTTCTAGCCTCTATCTCTCTTCTACTACCTCCTTCTTTCACTCACTCTCAAGTCTCTCCTTCATACCCCCTCTCCCTCTCTCAAGTCTCTCTCTCTCACTCCTATCTCTCTCCCCTCTACCCTGAACCCTTAAACCCTCTATCCTCTACCTTCTATCTCTTTCCCATTCCCTCCCTCCCTCTCTCTCTCAAGTTTCTCCCTCCTACCCCCGCTCCCTCTCTCAACTCTCTATCTCTCTCA